>CM060964.1:322215512-322390512 GCA_030765045.1 Tenodera sinensis
TAGAAAATTTCAAACAAATCTTATGATTACTTTTTGGTTTCCTTATGATGTTATTTTCTCCTCCGCTTTGCTGAAAACGGACACTGAGTTGACTTGCGTTTGTGGTCCTAGCGAATGCAGAAAATGCAATTTTAAGCTCATATTGCATCCGAGGGCCTTTGGCTTTTCGAGCGTCGTTTTAACAATGTGTCCATATTGGTCACCTTTAGCATTGTTTAAAAAATAAACCCCAAGCTTGCATCTCCCTATGTATGTAATAACATTCCTAAAATAAAGGTCCCTCATGAGTTTGCGAATCTGTGGGCCGTTAAAAATTCCTTTTTTCGCTTTTGATTCAGACAACATTTGAAATTTCTGAATAAGATATTGTAAACAACAACCACTTTTGTCCTAAGCTGTGACAAATTGCTTCATTATCCCTAATTTGATATGCATTGGGGGTAGCAAAACCTGTGAGTCAAACAGCGGGTGATTTATTGCATTTTTTGTTCCTGGTACTAAATCTTTTTGGCCAATTTAGTTTCACCCCAGTGTCTTTCTCTGGTTCTGGAGTCCCATTCACACAAGAAGCACGGAAATTTCGTGTACCCTGCTTGTTGGTCCTATAAAATACCGCACGCCTTAAGATCATAGCACACGAACCACTTGTTACTTTCTCTACTGCTAACTAGACGAAGTATTGTATTCCACCCAAAATTTCGATGTCGAGATTTCACCGGAAATATGTGTTTTGAGGCCTCCTGAATCCAAAAAGGGGCATTTTTAGAAAAAGTTCCCTGTCTGTGTCAATCTGTGGACAGCATAACTCAAAAATGAAAAGTCGATTAATAACCAAAGTTGGTATTTAAGTTTAATGCCTTTCAAGGATGCGACACAAAGATTTTGAAGAAAATAGCCCCTCCCTAAGCTACTCTTTACATGGAAAATTTTTCGAAAATTTTGATTTTTTTTTTAAAATGGCTCTAACGATTTTGATTAAAATGCCATATGTTTAAGATATTTGTATGACAAATGAAATGTATATTTTGAATTTTCTGGCTATAGCCTATGTAGTCCTGTTTACTCTGGATGATTTTTGAATAACTCGTAAACCGTAAGAGATAGACAAAATTGTAATATACAAAAAATGTAGATCTCGCTAAAACATACAATTTATGTCTGAATAAATGTTTTTGTAGAGTGAACCATTTCGGAGATTTTCCTTGTTATTTGTGTCAGTTTCGGAAAACAAAACTTTCGTGAAATGGAACATCGCTGTCCATTTTTTTATGTTAGTCGCGCAAAGAGAACGGCATCTCAAAGCTTTAAAAGATTTGACTATCGCTCAAACCCTACTGTATTCCCATATTCCCCCTGCACTTAGAAGGAAATAAACAATGAGATAATTTGTACAAATGTTTATCTCAACTAATAGGAATAAGAGTTTGTAAGAATGGTTAGTACAAGAGTAGAGAAAGTCATGTGAGCGCAACGCGTCAGATTTTGTTCATTACATTTAGCATTTTCCAGGACAGTATACAAATTTTGGTACGTTTCTTTGAAGGATGTAGAATGAGCTATTGGAACCGAAGCAAACATATTGCTGTTGTGCAGCAGAACACCTTTCAGACTTCTATTGCGCAAGTCAATAAACAGACGCCAATCTTTTGCTTCGTAAGCTGTCCCAAGACGACTTAGCATGTTAGCCATATCACAACAATACACTAGTTCTTCTTTTACGTAATATTTGTTGAACTTTTTTTCTCGGTGTCTGTCCCAATAGCAAGTTGTTCCATTCTTTCAGCCTTAAACCTAATTGTTCACTTTCTTCTTTGGTAAGGCCCAAATCACATATCAGATCATTTAATTTTGACTGACTCAATGGATTAGAATTGTCATCTTCTAGGTCTGGGGAACAATTTATTTCATCTTCTGCACTCGAAGTCTTACTACTACTTTCCGGCAATACGCAGTTGGTGATGGAACAGAATCATCAGGTCCATGGGGCACAGGCCGAATTGATGATAACAAGTTTCGATATATAATGCCCACCTTGATTTTCCCATCGAACCCAGATACATTACACAGACAAAAAATAACATGATTACATTAATATGAGTTTGTTGTTCGCGCCATGCCATGGGAACACCATACGAACTCCGTTGTACCATTGTCCGGGGCCCCCCTTGGAAGTTGGTGAACTTAATGTGCAATCAATTACTAACTATTAAAATATTATTTTAATTTTGATGTAAAGAACCATTTTTATTCAGTACAAATTAATACGGTTATCTGCAACAAATATAAATGTTGACAATAAAATAATGGATTAATGTTATCTGACTGCAAACTTCCAACAGGTGACCCCCCCCCCCCCCCGGAAAATAGTCTGCCGACCCTCATGGAGATAGGCCCAACATCCCCTGTAAACAGAGATAGACGTTGGTACAGTATGACGTCATATGTTTTAGTATGTTTTAATGAACCATGCTGTAAGTTGAATATGCAATGATGTTAATACTGGCGTACCGAACTTTCAATTTTGTGTTGAATCAGAACTGTTCAAAAACTGTACGTGATACGCAAAAATTATTATTATTATTATTATTATTATTATTATTATTATTATTATTATTATTATTATTATTATTATTATTGTTATTATTATTATTATTATTATTATTATTATTATTATTATTATTATTATTATTATTATTATTATTATTATTATTATTATTATTATTATTATTATTATTATTATTATTATTATTATTATTATTATCGAAATTGGAGCATCCGAATTAACCATTATAATGTAAAATATTCCGTGCCGCAAAATCTTCGCAGGCCGGTGTTATTTGTCTTTAAGCATTGCATAAATTATAGTGGTGACATTTCTCGTTGTTAGTTTTGGTTAATCTATTGGAGCACCTTGTAAATTATAATCTCCCCTAGGGCGTCTCCCCTTTGCAGAGGTTACCCTCATCACCCGGCCGCAGCCAAGGCCACGGAGGATTGCAGATTGGGAGCGGCGGGGGTCAGTACGCGGACTCCCCCGACCATAAGGCGACTATTTGACCTTTTAGGGACGCTACCTTTCTATCAGGACAGCCCAATTGGCCCTTCAGGGACCTAACCAGGCTGAGTGCACCCCCTACCAAACCTCCCAGCGGGGGAAGAATCCCATGCCGGTACCGGGAATCGAACCCGGGTCCTCCGCGCCAGAGGTAAGAGTAAATTATAAACCGAATAGGAATCAGTGTATCTAGAAGTATGTTAGCTTTGCCCCCAGCACAATCTTAGAAAAAAAGCCTAGCGATGTCCATGCTTTCAGTAGTAATAATTTTATTGTGAGGTATGTGTCCAATACAGTCAGTGCAACACTGACTTGTTTAACATAGGTACACCATGCTTTATCTGATCAGTTTCGGAACAGTGCATGATGTGTGCAAATATTATGGCTATCTGGAGTTATAACAAGTATTGTGTGTAGTATTTTTATGATAAGTATGAGTTTGTATAATGCGGTACAGCAATTGTAGCAAGAAAATTGTTCGAAAACGTTAACTGATGATCAATGAAACTAATAGTCATTTTATGAGAAAAAATTAGATCTACTCCTCCTGGGCACTGTTTATTCTTCCCGACGTAGTAAATCCAGTATTTTCTTGGTATTGTGTCCCTTGAAATGTTGTTCGGGCGGCGCCGTGGCCGAGCGGTTAGACCGTTCGCCTACCACCCGGGTTCGATCCGCATGTGGCATTCATGATGGACAAAGCGGCGTCTGGGCGGGTTTTTTTCGGGTTCTCCGGTTTCCCCCGCCACTCATTCCACCAATTGCCCCATCGTCACCTTTCCATTCACCCATTTCGCCTGCATTTTACATCATCCTTTTCCTCACTATCATACCTGGTGTTTGGCAGACCATCCGCCTCCAAGTCTTCACTCTGTCCGGTCCATAGGTTCCTGTGCTCTCCGATAGGCATCTGACCCTAGGCACTGGCTTGTAAGTCCTAGGGGATGTCAATCCTCCAAACGGGGAGGGCAATCAGGTAAAGAAATTTTGTTCTGATGGGGAAATGTCACTGGTGAGCTGTCTGAAATGTTCTGCTACATTGTCACACGTTGTACATTCCCAGAATTTGGAACGACACGCCAGCAATTTACGTTCTTCTAGTGAGTAATCCTTATCCAGTTGTTCCATTGGCAGGAGTTGGCACGCGATTATGGTAGCCGCAAAATTTAAAGGCGGCTGATATTTGACTATTACTATTATTTTTCCTGTTGTACAGATACATTTTGTGGGTGCAAATGTTGTATATAGATGGAGCAACGGTGGAATGAGATAGCGGAGGAAACCGGAGAACCCGGAGGAAATCCGCCCCAGCGCAGCTTTGTCCACTACGAATCTCACATGCGGTTGCCTGGGACCGAACGCAGGCCGCTTTGGTGAGAAGCGAATGGTCTAACCACTCGGCTACGGCGCGGCCGATGGTCACGAAATGAATAACAGCTACAGTAGTAAACAAAACTTCGTTTCCCTGCCGATGTTGCAACGAAAATGGAAATAGAAATAAACTGTTCTGTGATCGACAAACTCAACGTAAGAAGCTTTCAAACATTAAAATGTATCTAAAAATCAATATGTAATTAAAGACGTTCCTCCAAAGTCAGTACTCAGTATTACGACGAACGTTAAAAAATGCGCAAGATATTTCAACGTCAACATAAGTGAATCCAGGTGTGCAGTTGTAGAATTTCAAACACACTGTTTTGTTGATCTTGTCTCGTTTCTTCAGACGAAAAGTGCGTCTGCAATTCCAGCGGTTATAACAGTTATTAGATTTACATTTAATTTTAAATAAAATTGCCCATAGCAGTTCATGGTGCTTAATTACATGATTTTTGGTGATATAAGAGACTCATTTGGCATCGTGAATATGGAAACAAATCATAGTTTGAGTGTATAACAGTCACTGATCTGAGTGAATGTGTGTGTGTGTGTGTGTGTGTGTGTGTGTGTGTGTGTGTGTGTGAGAGAGAGAGAGAGAGAGAGAGAGAGAGACAGTTAAGAAAATAGACATCATCATTTAGAGTATATGAGCGAGTCTCTCTATTGGAAAGGGAAATAAAAAAACAAACAAATCTAAGTCCAGTATTTTTTAAGGCTTCAAGGCAATGATTTTTATAGAATTCTTCACCCCCTTAACCCTTTGTATAGAAACGTTTTCTTTATTTTCCACTTTCACCAAAATGGCATAAACCTTTCAATTAAAGTACCTTGTGTTTGAGATATTTTCATCACGAACTGTACATATTGCTATTTCTGTAAATGCATTGTAACGACTTCATTGTTATTGAATAGGAGCTATTTACACCAGACCTTTACCAAGGAGAAATGTAAGATAGATAATACATGTTAAAATGGTAATTAATTTGGTAAAAATAAACTTTTGCAGCATTAAAAGTTTTCGAAATATTCACTGTGTGTTTGGTTATATTTCCCAAGATTGAAGTTTTCTTTGAAACGCCAACTGCGCAACATGGAATTGCGCAATTTTTCTTCGTATTTTCTCCATTTCCCCTAGCTTGACATCCGACATACGCAGACATTATGATTACATATTAAATATACTTGTATTTTTGTTTCCGCTTTATACAGCTTATTTGGTAAAGAAGAACATAGTTTGATGGTACTTTAAGGGACAGGTAGAAGTAATGCAGCATGATTACTACACGAAGATGCTAGAAATATCCAAAGTGAACTTGTGAGTGAAGTTACGAAAGTATTTCCAAAGAGTGCCTCTGCTTTTAAAATAACAATAGGTGAAATAAAGGGGCGAGCTAAAGCCAGACAGAAGTATGCGAGAAAGGAAATACGACACGTGTTCTATAAAGAATGTATCGATTTCTTTGCTGGCGGTGATATATTTATCGTAGTGACGTCAATCCAACAGAAATCACCGGACAATTTGTGCATAAAGGAACGTGAGGTTAGACTCACCAGAGCAGCTGCGGATGCAAAAGGTGTGACACTGATGCTTTCTGCCCCCTTGCCAAACGTAGCTTGACCACCAGCAGGTTTTTACTATCCGGGAACAAACATGGTAACGGGACCAGCCGCAAGGTGTTCACCTGGCGGTTACTGTAACCATGGTAACAAGCAAACAAGCCAACCCTTCAGGAGAAGGAGGTGGGCTGGCTTTATTGGGGCCGGCGTACCATGCGACGTCGATATCAACACAGTTTACACAAAAATATTCATTCTTGCTCGTCTCAATTGTTTCCATTTTAAGCAGTACACTTTGAAAATTAAGTGTGGCTGTTTTGCTTCTGATCTAAAGAATATCCAATGTATGGGCATACATACAGCCATTGCCTGAGCAGTTGTGTGTTTTAGTCACAAAATGAGTATATATCACCATAAAATTGTTTTGACTGAAACTGTTTTCATTTGATATGCACCATAACTAAAAAGGTTCTGGTGTCTTGCACCCACATGACTTTCTCTACTCTTGTGCTAACCATTCTTGCGAACTCTTATTCCTCTGTCTTCTTCATGCAAGTCGAGATAAACAATTGCAGAAATTATCTTATTGCTGATTTTCTTGTAGGTGCAAGGGAAATATGGGAATACAGTAGGCTTTGAGCGATAGTAAAATATTTTAAAGTTTTGAAATTGCATTCTCTTTGTACGGCCAGGAGATAAAAAAGTGAATTACGAGCTTCCATTTGAGAAAAGTAAGCATTCCAAAACTCTCACAAATAACAAGGCATATCTCCGAAATGATTCACTCCACAAAAAATGCATTTCGACATAACTTGCGTGTTTTAACTAGATCTACATTTTTTGTATAGTAAGATTTGGTCTATCTCTTACGGTTTACCAGTTATGCAAAAGTCATCAAGAGTAAACAAGACTACATGGGCTATAGCCAGGAAATTCAAAATACACATTTCATTTGCCATAAAAATATCTTAAACGTGTGGAATTTTAATCAAAATCGTCGGAGCCATTTTCGAGAAAATAAATTTTTTTTTTAATTTTTCCATTTAAAGGGTAGTTTAGGGTGGAGGAATTTTCTTCAAAATATTCGTGACGCATCCTTGAAAGATATTAAACTTAAGTACTAACTTTGGTTTTTAACCGACTTTCCCTTTTTGGGTTATGCTGTTCACACGCACGCACGCACGCGCGCACACACACACACACACACACACACACACACACACACACACACACACACACACGGACCTTTTCTAATTTTTTTTTTTAATTCAGTGGACCTCAAAACATATTTCCGGTGAAATCTCGACATAGAAATTTTGGATCGAATATAATACTTCCCCTACTAAATATACGTAATAGAGAAACTGATAAGTAGATCAAAGAAAAAGTTTTGTGTGAGTAATTGGTATAACAGCTAAGAAATAAATTATAATGGATGTTCATTGTTACCAGTAGCGTAACAAAACTTGTGGTTAGAAGTTTTCTCGCAAATCGCATGATATACGTAACTGCGCTGATGGTGGCGAATATCTTCTATTAGCATGAAACTTCTCACTCTTCTGTCTTTCTGGGAATGATCTAGATGGGTCGAGATATTTCAGGTATCAAACCTAAATCCATTGGAAGGCTAATTTTGATAATGAACGATTTATTAAAACAGAACGGCGTCGAAAATTGTAAACTCGCCAAAACATAGCATGCTTAATTGCATTAATAACCAGCTTTAAAAGTCGCAAATGCATTAACAGATCTACCTAGAATCTCGTAAACTCAAGAAAGGTAACATTCTGTCAGTGGCCGATATACTTACGCCATTGTTGCACGGTGATGGTCGAATATGCACATGCCTATTATCCTGGACAGTCAAAGATTAGCACCGAACGCGAGCCTGCCAAAGAGAACTGTGCGCTATCACTGAAGATATATATATCTAAAGGCTGGAGGGATGTGCGCTCGCACATGTGATACAGGTTAGCTGGACGCAGAGTATGAATCACGTCAGAAGTACAGCACGGCCATCAAATGTGCAAGCAACCGCCACTAGAAGTAAGAGTCGAAAACAACGTAACGTAGTACTCTGCGAACTAGTGAAGCATTGCCTTGCAAGTGTATGCAGACGCAAGGTCAAGGTGTAGTGTAAGGCGACTGTTATTGTTACTGCAAAGTCTCTGATATCGCATGGATTATCTGAAAATCTTCAGTTCATATACAGGGATTTTACAGTGTTGGCTAAAGCTATTAAACAATTAGAAAAATCGGGTTTGGAAATGTCCAGAAACATAAGCATGATAAAATATTTAGCTAATTCAATTAATAGGATACTTCTTGTGCAGTGTATCGAAAAGCTGAAAGCTAAATTCCAGAAAGTTCTAAACAAAAATATTGGTTATTAAGCTATGTGATATTTTGAAAATGAGTATGAAGGAAAACACGCCAGACGACAGAGTGGAATTCTTTACATTTGCACCTCTGACATCGTGTGACGTAGAAAGAAGTTTTTCACTGTTTAAGAACTGCTTCAGTAATAGGCGTCGAAATTTCACATTTAATAATTTACGAATGTACATTGTAACCCAGTGTAATGTACTCTGTGACGATATTATAGTTAATAAATAGCAGTATATATAAGCGTTTAAGTACAATTCCAGAATGCGTGGTTTATGATGTTTGTAGGTTATGCTGCAGTGACGTGGCTTTAATGCTCAGGCTGTACCTACTTGCAGTTGTTTACATGCACGAGCGATAACAGTGAAGTCCAGGTGCAGTATACCTATGGAAAAACGCACACGTCTCCGGCCTTTAATTATGACCTGTTTATCCAAGAGGTGTTAGAACCGTTTGCGGAAGGAAAGGTAGCAGTGCAATCATATATTATTTTGTCATTTTGCTTTATCAAAAGTAGAATAGACACATAAGGAAATGTCTCTCCGAAATGGAGTTTTGTGCCAGACAGGCAATTATCTCTTTTTTCCGTACGATACTCACAAGTTGTTTATATATTATACAATAAAATACAACACGTTACATATATAGAATATTTTTAAACATGTTTAAATGTAACGGAAGCCTTAAAACCCAAATTAGCTAAAACAATGTTTGCCTCAAGATTTAGGGTCATCACTGTCTACTCTTTTTCCCCTGGCGTTACGTCACTGGTTTTTACACACGGTTTGAGTAAAAATTGTTTTTCACACAATTAAAAACTGAGTGTTTACTTTCTCTACTGCGCATTGTAAGTAGTGGAAGTATTGTATTCCATCAAAGTATTGGATTTCGAGATTTCGCCTGAAATTCATGTTTTGAAACTCTCTGAATAAAAAGAACATTAGAAATAGATCTGTCCATCTGTCTGTTTATGTGTGTCTGAGAACAGCATAACTCAAAGATGAAAAATTTGTTAAATACCAAACTTTGTATTCAAGTTCAATATATTCCAAGGACGCGACACGAAGATTTTCAAGAAAATCTCTTACATGACAGAACATTTTCTCAAATATGCTTCTAACGATTTTGATTAAATTACCGTGTGTTTAAGATATTTTCATAAAATGTATATTTTGAATTTTCTGGGACTGTCCTCAGAAGTCCTCTTCATGCTGAATGACTTGCATATTTTGTAAACCGTAAGAGATAGATAAAATCTTACTATATAACAAATGTAGATTTCGTTAAAAGCTTGTCTCAAATGGAAAGTCGTTATTATTGTTTTTATGTCCCAGGCATGCAAAGAGAATAGAATGTCAAAGCCATCACATGGCGACCAGTTCTTAATTAGATCTGACTATCGCTTAAAGCTCACTTATTCTCCTATTCCCCTTGTACTCGTCCATACAAGAAAATTAGTAATTAGATAATTTCTGCATATGCTCACCTCGATTGACGTGAAGTAGAGAGGTATAAACCTTTGTAAGAATAGTTCCTATAGTGTGAATCCAACACATCGTTACCTGCTTATGGACGTGAGTTATGTAAGTTTATTTTATTGCACTGCGCATCATATTATTTCGAAAGCCAAATCACAGAACCACATTGTCATATTGCTGCTTTCGCGTGCCAGTTGAAGCGTAGGATGTCAATCGCATCACTGATTTGGCGTTTCAACTGCTCTAGAAGTACTGAATATTTGCTTGCATGTTCACCAAAAGCGGTCATGCGGAAGCAATATCCTTATTGTCACGCATACTAAATATCTAGCATGAGCTAGTTTACAGTAACCGAGTCCTATGCATCATACCTTCTAGAATAAAACTCATTCTACTGTTTACTAAAGACAAAATGAAGCACGAAAGAACATAGGCTTTCACGGCCGGAGTCAATACAATTATTTCCAGGCTGTTATGCGGTGGTCTGCTGGAAATAAATGTTCAAACGTTTCGCCTACTGTTGCGGTGGACGTCTTCAGTGGCGCGGTCGAAGTCTCCGCGGAGAAGGTTTACATGACGTTACATATAAGTCCAACCAGCTCCGGTCAACCAAATGTCAGCGGACAAAACAGAAAACCATCGGCGGAGAAAGCCGAACAGTCAAAAGCAATTTGACCCGACTACCGAAGCTCACATATTTGTTCACTTTTTGCTTCATCAGTAGCGATACGGTATTAGAACATACATACATACAATCAGCTGAGCTAGACAGCTAGGTCAGTATTAAACCACAGTTTAAATTCTAAAAGAAAGAAAACTAGTTCTAATGGAAACGCTTATTCCTCTATTACATGTGAATCGAGATAAACATTTACAGAAACTATGTTATTGCTACAACAGTTCTTCATAAATTGTATTCATGTAATATTAATATTAATGGAATTTAAGATGAGAAATTTAAGGCTACGCCGGCATATTACCTTGATAGCTCAGTGGTTAAGAACAGTCGCATGTAGAGCGGAAGATCCCTGCTTCAAATCCTGGTTATGGCATTGAATTTTGCATTTCTGATTCTACCTTATGAAGTTTACCCACGCGTATTTTGTGTGTTAGAACAATCAAATATCAATGATTTTCCTGATATAGGGAGAATAACACATGTTTCACACTTATTTATTCCTCTGAAATCATAAAGATATCACTCCTAAATACTGGGAGGCTTGTTTTCTCTACGTATAGTAATTAGGAGAAGCATTCTATTCAGTCCAAATATCGATGTCGAGATTTCACCGGAAATGTATGTTTTGAGGCCTCCTGAATCCAACAAAATCAATTCTGTGTGTGTCTCTATCTCTCTGTGTGTGTGTCTGTGAACAGCATAACTCAAAAACAAAAGGTGGATTAAAAACCAAAGTTGGTATTTAATATCTTTCAAGGATGCGACACGAAGATTTTGACGAAAATTCCTCCACCCTAAACTACCCTTTACATGGAAAATTTTTCAAAAACGGCTCTAACGATTTTGATTAAAATGCCATAAGTATAAGATATTTTTATGACAAATTAAATGTGTATTTTGAATTTTCTGGCTATAGCCCATGCTGTCCTGTTTACTCTTGATGACTTTGCATAACTGGTAAACCGTAAGAGTTAGACCAGATCTTACTATAGAAAAATGTAGATATCGTTAAAACACACAAGTTATGTCCATTTTTTTTATTTATTTATTAATTTTTTTTTTTTTGAGTGGACCATTTTGGAGATATTCCTTGTTATTTGTGTGAGTTTTACAATACTTAAACTTTTCTCAGTAGGAAGGTCGTATTCACTTTTTTATCTCTTAGCTGTGCAAAGAGAACGTAATATCAAAGCTTTAAAAGATTTGACTATCGCTCAAAGCCTATTGTATTCTCTTATTCCCCTTGCACCTACAAGGAAATGAGCAATAAGATCATTTCTGCAAATGTTTATCTCGACTAACATGAAGACAGAGGAATAAGGGTTTGTAAGAATAGTCAGTACAGGAGTGGAGAAAGTCATGTGAGTGCAACACATATGATGCTTTATAGTATATAGCATGTAATGCAAAATTCGCTGCAGAACAAATTGTGAGTATAGTACTTACTTTTTGCAGTGTTGGAAACTACTAGCACTTATTTTTTAAATATCTGCATGTGTCGGGAAGTAAGCTACCAATTACAGCGAAAACAATGAACAATAAAGTTGTTTTGACTACTACACACCACTTGTATAAAGTATCCCAAATTAGCTAGCACATCCTGTCAATCTTCAACTATTTCTGCAGAGTTGCACTGGATCAAAGGTGATCTATTTTGAAAGAACTACGGTGGTTGTTGAAGATGGTTTTGTACCCAGAGAAGCTCCTCTCCACATCACAGATAGCCACAGGAACGTATTTGCAGGCCAGCTTTGGTTCATTGTCTTCAGTTAATGTTGTGGCATTCCCATACAGACTCACTAATTTGGTACACTGTGGAATATCTGGTATTCCGCTTGTGAACAGTGTACAATATTTTTGGCAATAGTTGGCCGAAATATGACCAATTACAAAAAAAGGTGTAAATATGACTTATATTCACAATAAAAATACATTTTTCTACTCTACAGTAGCCGAACTCGTGTATAAATTGTTGTAAAATTCACCCTAAAGTTCAGGAAAAAAATATGATTCATAGATCTGCATGGGCCGACATAGGTTATAGTTACTACGTTTCCATGGCGAATTTAAGTCGATTTGAGTTCTCATTCCGGATTGAATACCATATTGAAACTTGGGTTCAAATCGAAATCACTCACTGGATCCAATCCGCTAGAAATGAGATCGGATCGAAATTGTGTTGCATGGAAACACCTACCGATTCAAATCGATTTGAATCCGCCAAAGATTCTAACTTCTGTATTCGTTGGAACATGCTGCACACTCATCATTTTGTCTTCTCAGCGGAAGTGGTGTAATAAAACAAAACAACAAAGACACTTGTTTCTATAATCTCGTAATATATTCATCTCAAAAACATTTACTAACCTCAAAACCTTGTTAAAATACGCAGAAAACATTCTTACAGGTTCTCCAACATAAACCAAGTGACCAATATAAAAGCTTGAATTATTTATGCTTGAGCCTTGCATATCTAAATCGATCTCATTTCCGGATTTAATTCAACATGGAAACGCGGAAATGGACTCATCGAGTTCAATTCCGCATGGAAACTTAGTAAGTTTACCGAATCCGTAGCAATTGGGCACATGGACCAAGCAACCAGTAAAACCAGTTTCAGGCACTGTGATTTAAGGGAGATCCAAGGGGTTAATAGCTCACAGTCAGTGATTATTTTGTTGTCGAATTACGCCCGAACCCGACCCACGGGCTTGGCCCCAGCCCACGCAGACCTCTACTTGTCATTAAACTCCGGGCCCTAGTCATAACAAAGAAACTGGAAAACCAGAAACAGCTTCTATATTTCACGGATTAGCGAAAGCTATTCTGCCCACTAATATGTGCTCGACTATGACTTTTTTGTAGTGTTTAACACCCGCCTTTACTACATGTGACACCGCAGGCGGTGGCACTGATGATACATAGAATGAAGATGAAGCACTGGTGGAATGAGATAGCGGGCGAAACCGGAAAACCCGGAAGAAACCCGCCCCAGCGCCGCTTCGTTCACCACAAATCCCGCATGCGATCCCCTGTAATCGAACCCGGGCCGCTTTGGTAAAAGGTGATTGGTGTGACCACTCGGCCACGGTTCGGCCTTGACTATGACTATGGCAACGTAACTGAGAGGGACACCTCACTCATCTTGACCCTCATAGTTTCCTAAATTGTAACGTTAGTCTCATTGGTAATCAAGAAACGATATTACAGGAACAGAAACTTAAGCTGACGAAGGGGATTAACCCTTAATTAAGAGAAGAGAAATTATAACCCTGAGTACAGGACTAAAGGAAAGGAATTCCGAGATTTATTTTCCGTTTTCCAATATATTTTAGTATACTTTGTATGAGAAGATATCAATTAGTAAACTTCCTTCTTTTTTATAGGAACATTTCTATATCTAATCCAATTTATGGAATATATAATTTATTCGCTTTCAACGGTTGTTTTTTAAAAACAATAATTCCTTATAAATCATGCCAGCAATAATGTGTGAGCAAATATGCAGCTACCTCATAAGTACTTGCAGTAAAAGTTTTATCCTCGTTGATTTATATTTTGGATTTAAAATCTAGAGCAGCGCTGCGGCCGAGTGATTAGTCCGCTGGCCTCTCACCAAGGCGGCTCGGATTTGATCCCAGGGGATCCGCATGTGAGATTTTTGGAGAACGAAGCGGCGTCTGAGTGGGTTTTCTTCGGGTTCTCCGGTTACCCCCGTCATGCATTCTACCAATTACTCCACCATTACCTTTCCATCCACCCATCCATCCATTTAACTTTTATTTTATATCAATCTTCCTCACTCTCATTGCAGGTTACGGTCGAATCCCGTCCGTCCGCTCCTCGACAGGCATCTGACCCCAGGCGTTCACCTGTAGACCCTAGGAGGGGTGTAAGTCCTACATACGAGGAGGGTAAACACGCTAAGTAAGTACTAAACAACTGGTATTGATACTTGCGGAGAAATGGGTTTGAAATTAAAAATAATATTTATTTAACATATTCTCACTAAACTTCTGGATCATATGTCTTCCTTTAAAATACTTATTGAACATATGTACAACTAGAATTCAATAAAATCCCTTTGAAGTATGAATCTACGAGGGCGGTTTAATAAGTCCATGACTTTTTAAAGAAAATTACATATTTCTCCAAAAAAATTATCTTATTTATCGGCATAGTCCCGTTTTAACTCTATACACCTTGCTCAGCGTTCCTCCAATTTTTTAACCCTCTCATAAAATACGATTTTTGGAAGTCAGCAAAATACGGTCTGTTTCTGACATGATGTCTTGATTGGATGTGAATTTCTTCCCACCGACCCAATTTTTGAGGTTTGCAAAGAGGAAGAAGCCGCTTGGAGCCAAATGTGGAGAATAGGGTGTTCGTGGCCCAATTCCACAAATTTTGCTATGGCAACGTCAGACGTGTGAGCGGATGCATTATCCTGGTGAAAGAGAACATTCTTCATCAGATGGGATCTTGTCTTTAACAGTTCCTTGAGAAATTGTTCCTATATTGTGGCATAATATGAATGTATAATTGTTTTACCCTTTTAAGGGTGGTGGATGAATATCACGCCTTGGGAGTCCCAAAAGATGGCTGCCATGATGTTTCCTGCTGAGGAAACGCTTTTCGCTTTCTTTGGCGCATGTTCGCCGAAGAAAATCACTGGTTGGATTGTTGCTTTGTCAGTAATGGATCCAGGTTTCATCAACTGCCGCAAAAACTCATTTAGATTGCGCTGGAACATGTTTTAATGGTCACACAATTCCGCTTGTCAACTGTGAGCAGTTGCGGCACCCATCTTGCCGAAAGCTTTCTCATGCCCAAATATTCGTGCAGGATATTACGTACCCATTCATTTGAGATGTGTAGGGTGTTGGCTATCTGACGGATTTTCACTCGTCGGTCTTCCGACACAATATCCGGAACTTTGCTCACCTTTTCTCCCGTTGTGACCGGCACCTCTTGTGCTGGAACGGCCATATCGAAATTCTGTGAACCACTTGTGAACCATGCCATGTGATGGAGCAGAGTTGCCATAATATTTTTCCAGCATTTCTTCCGTTTTCTTCATTGTCTTACTAAGCCAGACTTTTTTTTTCGAATGCGAAACTGACTTTTCTCAATTTTCTATGAAGTAACACAAACTAGAGCTTCTACAGACTCCCAAAATGCTCTAAGAAACAGATGACGATGAATTTCTGGAATCATACACAGAATAGGTGTACGACTTTGGTGCCAACAAGAAACGTGTGATTCATGCCGATTTCTCGTCAAAGTCACGGACTTATCAAACTGCCCTCGTATACGTTCCCAAGAAGTAAAGCAGTCAGTTAAAAATTTAGAACATTTTTGTGATTCTGAGTGGTGTCTCCTCTTAAGACGAAAAGGCGGTGGGTTTCGCTATAGTCGGGGTCGCTCGTGATACGCACAAGATTGTATCTCTTGTGTATGTCCTACAGATTCACATTTAGAATATTGATCTTCGCGTGTTGTCAGAAGTTACCTATAATCTCAAAGGAAGGAGTGTGCACGTGGAAACTTAAGGCCCATTCTACACGATCAGTATTTTAGCGCTGTGCATAGATTCTATTAACAATCCATTCAACAGTATGTAGCTGTTCACTGTCCTCCACTGGACGCGAGTGGACGCGTAAAATGTTTGTCGCACGTGTGAGACGCAATTACAGGCGTTCGGAGGTCGTTTCCAAGTCAACAGATTGTTTTCTTTCCATGCAATATGTAGTCTAAAACAGTTTTTTCTTTCCTCCTCATTAGTGTTCAACTTCCATTCTACCAGGAGAGCAAAAAACCTCCGAACGGGCTGCGCTGTGTTTTTCCTGTCCGCTTCCTCGGCGCTTGTTGCCGTCTGCCGCTATCATAGAAAGGCGCGAATGAAACCATACAACATTTTTAAAATTACTTTTAAAGGCTTTACTTACCAACTTTATGAAAAGAGATGCTGAAATTGGTCACCTTTGTTGTCCATACATTTCTGGCACTTCTGTAGGAAACTATCCATCACTCGCCGCAGTTCACGTTGAGAAATGCTGGCAATTTCATGGTGAATGTTTTGTTTTAATTCTTCCACTGTGTGTGGATTTGCCTTCTTTATGTTTTAAGTTACTAATAATGCTGTCCTGAAACACTTTCAATTGTCCTCATCGAAAGATTGGCCGTATGAGCTGTTGAAAAAAGGCAAAATCACGCTCCCTGCCCGTTAATTCTCTAAACCAGAGGGGGGGGGGGGGGCAACGTTGTACTCGCATATGCATGGGCATCAATTATTAACTCGAAAAAAATTGGCCCTATAGCTCAGAACCTAGTATTGTTCATGAAGCACCCCTTCATGGCGAAAATGTGGTGTATGGTGCGCCATTGGCGGAAAAAGGTTCCTCAGAGCTTCAATAAGCGATTTCTATCTCTGAGCTAACTTAAAAGATAAAGTGTACAAGACAGACCCACCCTTGATTTCTGGGAATAGTCCTATGAAGCCTCTTCATTCGGAATGACTTTTGTATATTTGGTAAATCGTAAGAGATAAAAATCTTCTTCTTTACCTGTAAAGGCCGGAGGGATGTGCGCTCGCATGTGATGCAGGTTAGCTGGACGCAGAGTATGAATGACGTCAGAAGTACAGCACGGCCATCAAATGTGCAAACAACTGCCATTAAAAGCAAGAGTCGAAAACAAAAAAGGCAGTACTCTGCAAACTGGTGAAGCATTGCCTTGCAAGTATATGCAGATGCAAGGTCAAGGTGTAGTATAACGCGACTGTTTTATTTCTTCTCGCAGTGAGCTGCAGACGTGAACTGATAGTGTTCTTTAGTGTTCATATGATGCTTGTAGGTTGTCTACAGTGAGGCGGTTTTCATGGTCAGCCTGTACCTACCTGCAGTTGTTTACATGCGCGACCCATAACAGTAAAGTCCATGTGCAGTGCACCTATGGAAAAACGCACACGCCTCCGGCCTTTATTTATCTGAGCACCCTTCCCGTATGGAGGACTGACACCCCCTAGGACTTACAAGTCTGTGCCTAGGGTCAGATACCTGTTGGGGAGCAGACGAACCTATGGACCAGACAGAGTGAACACCTGGAAGCGGGTGGTCAACCCAGCACCAGCTAGGAGAGTGAAGATGAAGATGATGTAAAACGCAGGCGAAATGGATGATTGGAAAGGTGACGATGGAGCAGTTGGTGGAATGAGTGCAGCTTCGTCCACATGCTGGTTCATAGGCCTAACCGCTTGGTGATGGCGCCGCCAGATAAAAATCTTACTACACAAAAAGGTACTGCGTTTGTCTCTGGAGTTCAGCTGTGACCTTGTGTATGGCAAATACGAACCTGAGATATCGCGCTGTTTTTTTCCTCTCGCTCTGACGTTTTACATCCTGTTTCAAAAGCATATTATCCTTTCTTCCGCGGTACAATAAATATTACGCGAAAGAGTATCACTAATACGTTAGTTATATTACCGCTTAAAACAAAGTAATTATGATCATACTTTCAGTAATATCACTAATTGTGTTTATTGGAGACTCAAGAACCACACGATATAATATTGTAGCAACAGTGGAACTGCCTTGTAGACAGTAATTTTGAACTGCTGGTGTTCTCTGTTTACATCGAACCAAGAAGCTCCCCACTCCACAGCGCGATTGTGCGTTCAAGGACAGATATATTCTCGTGAGTTAATGACAGTAGATCTCGTTAAAGCACACATTTTATGTATAACATCTTTTGTGTGGCGTTAACCACATCCGAGATATTCCTTGTTATTGGTTTGAATTTTCTAGCACTCACACCTTTATTCAAGTAGTAAATCGTTATACGTTTTTTTTTCCCTCGTGTGCGTGCTAAGAGTATAGAATTTCAAAATCACTTAAAGGAACACTGTTGAAAAAAAAATGTATAATCACGTTAGTATACTGTATTCTTGTTATTATCTTCAACAATGTAGCAGCAAAAGCAATCGCTTCACTGAAGAAGCAAACGCATTTTTACAGTAGCTTAACTAGATTTTGCAATGTTATTCGACATAGAATGGCTTGCTAAGCCTTTATCAACGAATGTCTATACTCTAATTTTTGGGTTTCGGTAAAGTGATCACAAAAACAGAAACCTCGAAGGATTCAGCACATTGCGAACTGGTATAGATTTACTGTCAGGGATGAGGAAAGACCGTAACGATTTTATACCGGAAACATTAAGAATTCGTCCGGTGCAGGGTTTTCCGGCGTAACGGGTAATCGATGCTGGTGAAAGTAAGCAGTTCCATTCTGCATTTGGAAATTAAAAGAATGGACCGTAAAATCTCTGTTTTACGAGTAGTTGACGCGTTGCCCAACACAGAGCTGTTGTACACTGTATATACTACGAAGGGATAAAAATGTGCCGATGGAATATTTAACCTTCGGTAATATCAGTGTTCAAACCAGACTTTCTGACAAGGGGGAGGGGAAACTTAGGTTTTTGTGTATGTTTATGGTAATAATGCTAGTAATACCAGCATCGGAGTGTTACTAGATGCAGAAAACGTAACAGCAGCAGAACCAGCAACAATATGCATGTTAATGTCTTTAAGAGCAGCATGGTTTTGTATTTCTGAGCAGTACATGCAGGGCTTGACGACTATGAAGTCAGTATTATTGAACTATGATATCTATTATGTGTATTATATTTTAAATGTATTACATCACTAAATCAATCCTCAGCCATGTATGGACGTGAACTTGAACGGCGTTATTTTCAAATGTCTATCAACGAGAACGTATATTAATTATTATATAACTTTAATCGTTTCATCTTTGTTTGTCGTTAAAAAAATCAACTTAAGGATCTTACCATCCACACTGAAGACTGCGACACCCATGTTTGTTCCAGACAATGTTCTTCTTTTCCTAAAGAAGTGTAAACGAACATCCAGAAACAAAAGTACAGTATTTAAACGTTTGATAATGGTACTACGAACTTTCCGCCTTGCAAGGAAACTTATTGCCAACTTAATGAGAGAATGTAACTTAGTATAACAGGAATAGAGCGGAAGATGCCCGACCCAGAAATAGCCGAATAGCTACCACCTAAGCGGCCCGAGGTTCGATCCCAAGGACCCGCATGTGGTATTCGTGGTGGACGAAGCGGCGCCTGGGCTGGTTTTCTCCGGGTTCTCCAGTTTCCCCCGCCATTCACTCCACCAATTGCTCCATTATCATCTTTCCAATCATCGATTTTGCCTGCATTTCATATCATCCTCTTCCTCACTATCATACCTGATGCTTGGCTGACCACCCGCTTCCAGGTCTTCACTCTGGTTCAGAGGTTCCTCTGCTCCCCGACAGTAAGTCCTACATAAGGGAAGGGTAATCAGGAAATGAAGAAGACAATTTTTACTATAAATAATAGAAGCGGGTTCTGGATGTTTATGAGTTGACATGACATGGTTTTTCTTTGTGGCTTTTTTCCATGTAAAATATAGGCGAAGCACGATTTTATCAGTGGTAATTAAAATTATGCAATTCTTACGGGTCATATAAGGTCATATTTTTGCTTTGTTAACGGTTTTTTATTTTTTTTTATTTTTTTTTTTTTTTTTTACATGGCCAAGAGATAAAAGGTGAATAAAGACCTTCCATTTGAGAAAAGCAAACACTTACACAAAGAATAAGCAATATCTTCGAAGTGGCTTCTTCCACAAAAATGCATTTGGACATAAATTGTGTACTTCAACGAGATCTACATTTTTTGTATAGTAAAATTTGGTCTATCTCTTACGGTTTACCAGTTATGCTAAAGTCATCTAGAGTAAACAGGACTACACAGACTATAGACAGATAATTCAAAATATACATTTTATTTGGCATAAAAATATCTTAAACATATGGCATCTTAATCCAAATCGTGAGAGCCATTTTTGAAAAAAAAAATCATAATTTCCGAAAAATTGTCCATGTAAAATGTTTAGGGTGGAGGAATTTTCTTCAAAATCTTCGTGTCGCATCCTTGAAGTTTTTTAACCGACTTTTAGTTTTTGAGTTATGCTGTTCACACACGCGCGCGCACAGACCTTTTTCTAATTTTTTTTAATTCAGGGGGCCTCAGAACACAATTCTGGTGAAATCTCGACATCGAAATATTGGGTCGAATACAATACTTCCCCTAATATGTAGTGGAGAAAGTAAAAAGTAAGAGCCTTTTATTGATTGTTACCCAGCCCCTAAATTCTGTATTATTATGTGTAGGAGAAACTTTTTGGGGTGCTGGGGAAAACGAGACAATTATTGTCCTAGAAAATCTTGAATGTATAGTAAAGCTGACTAGAAAGTGGGAAAGTAAGCAAAGTATTCAATATATCCCAAATGTTTGACAGCATCGCAGCTGAAGGTTTACACTGTTTTGAGTGTTAGCGAAACTTGGAGGAAAGCGTTGAGGGACGTTGCAGGGAGGTTTTTGTGCACCTGTGCTGAAAACAGTCGTAGAATATTGTGCTCCTTTCACCTCGTAATGATGTTCGCTGAACTCGTTCTCAGAGAGTTGGTTGACCGCTTCTTGTGGCCTATATTCACGAACGGGAATGTTGGCTAGACGTTCTCGTGCAGTCGCGCTAGCATTGTTGTTGTGGAAGGCCACGCTACTTGTGCAATACGTGTTTGTTTACCTACATACAAGCAACACCCACATGGTAAGGTTATCTCAGTTGATACAAGGCGTACACCAAAGTTCGGAAACTTTGTGCAGGGAACATGCCGGCTATTTTCACATTTCTTATAGAGATTAGTTAAATATCAATTTCCATCATCATTGCAAATTTTATAGTGAAATATGTTTTAAAGGGTCCGATGTGTTGACATTCACATGACTTTACCCACAATCATTTATTTTTATATCTGGTCAACAAATGATCCTTACAAAAGCGGTTTTTCTATCTGTTTCATGTTAATTGAGATATAAGTTGGCAGAAATGGTTTCATTACCATTCGTTATAATATAAGGTATAGGAGGCAGTTGCGATAATCAGCTCTTTAAAAGTAATATATTATGCTGACTTGAAAATTCCATCATTTTTGCATGACACCACAAAAAAAAGTCACTTCAAAAACATAAAAGTATTGTAGATTACAATTGCTACAATTATTGAGAGAATGGATGTCAAAAAAACACAAGAAAGAAAAGACAGAAAGAAAAAGAAAGAAAATTTAAATATTGTGTTTTAAAGGAATATGCATTTTTATCGCGTTATAAAATGTTGCCTTATTTGTTATCGTTTACTAGTTAGATGTATAACATTCATTCAGAATGAAAAGGACTATACTGGTTATTCACAGAAAGTTCAAGACTAGCAGTTTATTGTTCAAACAAATGGCTTAAACATGTTATTTCAATAGAAACTTTTAGCCGTTTTTTGAGAAAAAAATAAACATTTTCCATGTAAAGCATATTTTTTGGAGGGGGTGGATATTCATGGAAATCTTTATGCAGTATCTTTGGAAGACATTAAATTTAAATACCAAATTTGGTATTTAATCAACTTAACATTTTTTAATTATTCGCCAGCCCCTGCACCTTTTTAAATTTTATTAGGTGTATTTCTGTTGAAATTATTTTAATATTTTGGGTGGTATATAGTATTTCTTCTGTCTACTATAAGGAGGTACTAGAGAAAGTGAAAAAGAAGGTAGCATTTTTAAAGATTTGTTGGACAAAAGAAGAATGTGCCAAGCAATTGCTTAGAAATATAATTTTATCTAGTTCTTTGATAGGTATAGAATTCTCATTACAGGGTGACTTTCTTGACTTTTTAATTGGGTGAAGGTTTTGCTTTGATGACAAATTTGTGAATGAATTATGTTCTATTTCCTTTTAACTTTTCATACAATTTACACAGTGTGTTTAACTTTTCATACAATTTACACAGTGTGTTACTCCCTCTTGGAGTTGCTTATTATTTATTTCTTCCCCATATATTTAACATTCTGTTGGGGAAGTATAATACATCTACAATTATTTTGCTTTTTATACCCCATTACCCTTTTCCATATATTCTCCACTTTGCTTCACATTTCTTTTAATCATTTTAACTTTATTTTTTTGTAAATGTTTTCCTGCTTTCTCCAAATATTCTTTGATCTTAAGTTTAAAATCCTCCTAACTTTCAGCTCTACTGGAAAATGTTCCCCATTTCTCTAGTAATAAATCCTCTCTTCCTTTTTCTGTATCATTGCATTCCAAAATATAATACAATTAGAACACAATCTGCTACATTGAGTGGCATCTCTCCCCTTCTTCTCCTTTTTAGTCACTTAAATTCATTACACCTGTCCTCCCCCCTTGCCTACCCCATTCTGGCCTCTGTGTTGCATACTCCCATATATTTTTCTCTTCCCCATTTCATTTTTAAATATCTATAATCTATTAATGTTGTTCCTTGAAACTACTTGCTTTTCAATAGCCTCAGCACTTATATCCTCTATTTTCTTTGCAGAAACCCTTACTTTTGTTGTTTCTTTCTGCCCATGTTTCCTCCATTCCTATTTCCTCCAATGTTGTCTGTATTTTGTTCATCCAAGTTTCTTTTCTCCCCATTTTCTCCTGTACAACCATGCATTGCTTCGGCATATTATTTTCCTCTAATAACTTTATTCTGAACCAGTATTTGACTGCCCTTTCCAAGAACGTCGGCAGACTTTTTTCCAGGGGAGGGCCAAATGTTGGAATTTTGCAATCAAGATAATATTAATTCATTATTTTGTTGGCAAAGGTTATAGTATTTGTTGCGTATAACCGTATTAATTTGTGCTCATTAAAATTGTTCTTTACATTAAAATTAAAATAATAGTTTAAGAGTCAGCCCATTAAGTTCACTAATTCCCAAGGGGGGGCCGCGGTCCCCCTTTTCCCCCCTTCGCGAAGCCCATGTCTTCAAGGTGAATAATGAGAACCATAATGATAATAGTAATAACAGTAACGATGATATAATAATAATAATAATAATAATAATAATAATAATAATAATAATAATAATAATAATAATAATAATAATAATAATAATAATAATAATAATAGTAATAATAATAATCACAATCACAATATAATAATAATAATAATAATAATAATAATAATAATAATAATAATAATAATAATAATAATAATAATAATAATAATAATAATAATAATAATAATAATAATAATAATAATAATAATAATAATAATAATAATAATAATAATAATAATAATAATAGTAGTAAGAAGAAGAACAGCAATAGTAATAATGATGATAATAATAAATAAATAACAACTAGACTAACTACCTTAATTCTGGAGCCTATGATCCTCACGACATCTTGCTGCTACAGCGCTTGTGCGGACGCGAGTATAAACCTAATGGAGAGATTGAAATCCGCTAGATTGGCAAGGTTTTAAACCAAGTGTTAAATTTTTTCAATAAATAGGTTCCTGTTCTTATACTCAACACATGCCTGACTTTCAATCTGGATTTCTTTTATGAATTGGATTTAACAAGTGAATATGTGCATCTTTGTATTTTTCCTGTCAACAAATTGGGTAGTATGTATATTTGAACAGCCAAATATTGGACATTAATCAAAGGAAATACAATAGTTTGCCACACGATCTTGCATACGATTTTGTTCTTGCACACAGCGTTGAGAATGTGTATATGCTTATGTGTATATGAAACAGCCCGGTGCCATCCACGTGTAGGCCATATTAGGTAAGCACACCTAGATTAGTGTGAGTATATGAACAGGATGACAGGGACCTGTGTTAGAGACATCTATGTGCTCCTACCATCAATAACCAGGTATGTGTAAACAATGTCTCAACGCTTTCTCCACTTTTACAAACTTATGCAGGTATAATTGCTTGGTCAAAATATATTTACTGATGTTGAATAAACATACTTGTATAATTTAGAAGCCTAAATACAGTAGTATATTTGTACCTGTTAAGTTCCATCACATATCTCTGTCTCCACTTCGTCTTCGGCCACTGGACCTACGGCGTCTTCTTCTTGAGCAACTTCTACGCCTCCTTCTCGAACAACTTCTCCTTCTCCTTCTTCTTGAACAACTTCTCCTCCTCCTCCTTCTTCTTGAACAACTTCTCCTTCTCCTTCTTCTTGAACAACTTCTCCTCCTCCTCCTTCTTCTTGAACAACTTCTCCTTCTCCTTCTTCTTGAACAACTTCTTCTCCTTCGTGAACAACTTCTCCGGCTTGACGATCTTCTGCTCCGACAAACGGAAATTACAACTTTTATAGAGCCCCGATCTTTTAATATCTTTATAAACTTTTTCCTTTGGTTTTCATCCATAGTAAACATTTTCTCTTCGTTCGTGTCAGTTGGACAGCTCATAAGAGTTCTCGACACATCGTCGAACGCTCTTAGCATACACTGCTTTTTATGGATATTTCCTTTTTTAACGCTTTTTCTGATTTCGGGTGCCGCTGGCCTCCCCATTTTCGTATAGAATTTAGACTTTCGTATAGAATTTAGATTTTCGTATAGAATTTAGATTTTCGTTGCGAATTAGATTACTTGAAGAATTTTGCTTTCCCTTGGAAACCACACCAAATGTTGAAATGCTATGGCAACGTGTATTTCAGTTGAACAAAAGCGAGTGAAACATACCGAAAACAAAAGTCCCACCGTGCCAATGTACAAAAGCTAAAGTACCTACTATATTTATAATCTTATATATTTAAATGAGTAATTCTTACGATTTCGTTCAAATTTTGTATTCAGACAGGGTTTTGCTTATTAAGTTTATCCATATAGGCGTCATTCCTGGAAGAAAGAAAAAAAAAAAAAAAAAAAAAAAAAGAAAAAGAAAAAAAAAAAAAAAAAACAAATTTTACGAGTAACAGTCACAATTACTCTAAACCTTATTTTGGCCACAATTTCTCTTTTAATGGGCCAGTTTTAACAAACAAGCCAGGATATTAATGGTCTCGTCATGGAAACAGCTCCAACAATTAGGATAAAAATTTATATTTAGCTAACATTTTGCTTTTCAAGTTTATCTAAATAAGTAGATAAACGATTAATCAAAAGGAAAAGAAAAGAAAAATCTGAGCGAAGCTCGGTCACCCAGGTACTGTAACATAATAGAATGATCGCATTGCATCTGTAATATTCACTACACAAATAAGATGCGTTTAATTTTTGTAATGAATATCTCCTTTGAACTTCAATGGAATAAACAGTAGCCTACCCTACTAGTTAATAAACAACAGATATTTCAAATGTGGGCAAATTCGACCACATTCACTTTTACAAACAGATAATGATCAATGCTTTATTGTTAAGTATTGCTTTGCAACCTACAGGAAAATTAGTTTAATTTTTCTCGGAAAGCTGTCGCTTAATTGTGATGAAAAACCAAGAGTTTGTGCAGTTACGCTACCGATAGTCAAGTGTTTCTATCGCATTTACTTTTTCCTTTCTCTGTCACGTATGCATAGTAAAGTTAGTATGGTATCTATTGCATTCCATCCAAAAATTTATATCGAGATTTCACCGGAAATACATGTTTTGAGACTCCATGAATAAAAAAAGCAGCTGTTTTAGAAAAGTGTCTGTCTGTGAACAGCATAACTCCACCCAGACTAATCCAGGACCCTCTAGAAGGTTCAGACTATTCTTTACATAGAAAGTTTTAATTTTTTCAAAAATGGCTCTGACGATTTTGATTAAAATCAAATGACAGTAGACCATAGTACATTGAGAAAATGCAGTCAGTTGCTCCCAGATTTTCAGCTTTCTTTACATTAAATAAGTTAGGTTGATATACTGTTTTTATAATCGCCTAAAATACTGTATTCGGTGATATAAAATATTATTACTAAAACGTTATACATGGAACTATACCAATTTAAATATACGGTCTCAATGGGACAACATAACCTAACATTTACCTACAATGTCAAATGAATATCGATATCAGTACAAAGAATAACAACGCACATACGACACAACATACATAGTTTGATAGCTTATTTAATGGTTTATAACACTGCAATCCCCTCCACTTAAAGCTTAACTTGCAAGATACAATAATAACATGAACGTCGGCAGACTTTTTTCCAGGGGGGGGGGGGCAAATGTTAGAATTTTGCAATCAGATAATATTAATTCATTATTTTGTTGTCAAAAGTTATAGTATTTGTTGCGGATAACCGTATAAATTTGCGCTAAACAGAAATTGTTCTTTACATAAAAATTAAAATAATAGTTTAATAGTCAGCACATTAAGTTCATTAATTTCCAGGGCTGTTGAGAATACAAGAAAAATTTACCAAATTTTCTTTTTCTCCTCTTTATTTTACAACGACAAACATGGTACACGAATCAGCCATTTTTAAACAAAGTCTCACACTCTCTTTTTTTTATACAAACAGTACCAACCTAACATTCTCCCACCTTTTGATTGGGAGTTAACACGACTAATCAAAACATATAATCAAACAAATAATTCACAATTTTTCTCAGTCTCTCAGTCTAAGTGGTGGACGAACTATTCTTCCTCGCCTTGTTACAGTAGCCTTAGTCGAGTGATCTGAAGGTGAATATGTGGCGTTTTGAGTTTCCATCTTACTTCTTAAGTCCTCAGCAGATGTATTCAATTCCAATGGGAAAATACATTGTACAGGTCTGATGAGTTCTCCAGCAGCACTCTTAATTCGAATAACACTGGCCTTACCATCCTTTCCAGGATATATTTCCATCACCTTAGCCAAGGTCCAGAAGATTCTTCCTCTCTTTTCATTCTGTACTAGAACAATATCCCCAACCCTGACTGGGTCTTGAACCTTTCCAGGTGGTTGCAGCAACTGACTTAAATATTCTGCACGGAATCTGTTTTTCAAGTCTTCTCTAAGTCTCTGCAGATAATGTATCCTCTTATTAAGGTCCACCTTATCCAGGTGATCTAGATCCGGAACTCCCACCATGGTAGTTTCTTACAGGAATATTGCTGGGGTTAAAGGTTGTAAGTCTCTAGGATCTTCTGACACGTATGTCAGTGGTCTAGAATTGACTACTGCTTCACATTCGTACACCATCGTCAACAGTTCTTCATAATTGAGAGCAGCACGTCCAAGAATTCTTCTCAGCAGTCTCTTCACCACTTGAATCAACCGCTCCCACCATCCTCCCCACCAAGCAGCAGTGGGAGGATTGAATTTCCACTGAATTCTTACGTCAGCAGTCTCACATTCAATCTCCTTCCAGTTCATGTCATTCACTGGACTCTCTGATTTCGGCCAATTAGCTTCTCCTTTCCTTAGCCACTCGGGCCCTTCCCACCATCTGGATTCTAATAATTTCTTCACTGAACATCCACGAGATGGTAAATCTGCTGGGTTGTCTCGTCCTGGAATATGATTCCAAGCTTCACTTCTTGTAAGAGTACGAATTTCCTTTACCCTATTATTCACAAACGTACCCCAACATTCTTCTCTCTGTATCCAACACAACGCTGTTGTAGAGTCAGTCCAATAGTACTCTTTGTTAAGTCCCAAACTTAAAGGCCTCTTTATAGATGCAGCCAACCGTGCTCCAATACAACATGCCAAAAGTTCAAGTCTGGGTATCGTTAAACCTTTAAGTGGTGCAACTCTTGCCTTTCCTTGGAGTAATTGCACAGAGACGATCTCATCATCCTGGCATCTCAAAGAAACTGCAGGTGCATAAGCTAAACCTGAAGCGTCACAAAATGTATGTAGATCATATGTCTTGGCCTTCCGAAGCAAAATATATCTTGGAATTTTCACTTCACTCAATCAAGGTAGCTCTTCTAGCCATTTCTTAAATCTCCTCCCAGTTTCTTCAGGAACTTCTGCGTCCCAGCTGACATTACTTCTCCAACTTTCTTGCAATAAAATCTTAGGAAACAAAGAAACTGGACAACTGAATCCAATAGGATCAAACACCTGCTCTGTAATTGAAAGTAATATCCTCCTCGTTAATCTCTCAGATGATATATTGATACCACGAGTATCACAAAACAGAACATCATTTTGTTTATTCCATTTCAAACCAAGAACAGAAGCATGCTTAGAACAGGCTTCCATCATCTTAGTATATTCCCAGTTCCTCAACTCAAATCTTGCATTTTCCATCAATTTTGTTGCTTCTTCTATGAAACAGTACAATTCTTCGTTGTCATCTACAGACGTCACACAATTGTCTACATAAAATGAATTCTTGAGTTTCTCTGCTACAGAATGTGCTGGTGAAGTATGTTGCACTGTTAGATGATGATTAATCACAGCTTCAAGAAGAAAAGGGCTGCACTTTTACTCCAAAAACTACTCTACAATGTTTAAACACTACCATTTTCTTTTCAGCGTAACTGCGCCACCATAGGAAACGTAAATAACCTCTATCTTCTTCCTCAATAGAAATCTGTAGGAAGGCTTGCTTTATATCTGCTACAACTCCTATGTACCTTTCACAAAATTTGATCAACAGAGAAGGTATTGATTCCAGGAAATTAGGACCATTAGTTAAACAGTCATTCAGAGACACAGATCCCTTTGACTTACAAGAAGCATCGAACGCAGGTCTAACAGGCGTAGTTGGACTGTCTTTGAAGACAGCTTGGTGAGGTAGATAGTGACAATCACTACGTTCAATCTCTGACTCAGGAACTTCCTCTATTATACCCTCTCGCTTCCAGTTCTGTAACACTGCATCATAGTCTTCAAACTTGGCTAAATTAATCAATTTTGACGTTGTAGAAATTAGTTTTTTTTCTGCAACACACTTGTTGTCTGGCAAGTCCACTCGATTATCTTTCCAGGGTAATTTCACTTGATAGCGACCATCATCGTTCCTCTTCAACCTCTTTTGAAAATGACTGAGAACAATAGCTTCTTCTTGACTTTTGGTTTTACTTTCAACAGGGTCAGAAGTCCCTAAAACATCAAGTTTCCATAGATCTGAAATGCTAGGTACATGTGTCAGTAAAGTCGTCGTCATGGCAATTTGATTACCGTCACTTGGTATTCCAGCAGTTCTTCCCATCAACACCCAACCAAGAAACGTGTGTACTGCCATTAAAGTAGGTGACAAACTAACCATTTTTCCTGAGTACAACATTCCAGCAACATCAGCACCTAACAGCAGCTCTATCGGTGGTTCATTGTCTCCAACATTGGTGAGCACAATATTCTTTTCTGCCAACACTTTGAGATGTGGGCTTAACTTACTGATTCTGGTTATTTTACCGCAAATAACTGACTGATCCAACACTCCAGCATTACAATAATAATCATCCTTAAGGCTCTTCAATTGTATGTTGTAACAATTGTGTTTTATTTTCTTTGAAGTAATTCCACCAAACAAATTATGTGCAAGCTTCTCAGATCCCTCTGATTTATATCCCATCTCTGTGGCAGTACTGGTTAGTATATAAGATCTCTGGGAACCACAATCGATAATTGCTCTCACAATTTTTGTGCGTTTGTTACCTTTAAGCTTGACCAGTAACGTTTGCAGTAAAACCTTTCCTTTCTGGCAGTGACTTGCTAAAATAGAACTTTCCTTCTTGTCTGTGTAGTGTTCTTTGATCTCACTTGTTTTCGAGTTCTCTTGGTTTTTTTGCAGATCTGGACACATTACAGGCCAATGTTTCTTACTGAAAATTAAACACCTTACATTGGCTTTGCATTCCTTTGCACGATGCCCTGTCTTGAAGCAAATGAAGCATCTCCTTGAAACCTTTAGCTTATCTAATTTCTTCTCAAATGACATTCTTTGTGCTTGGAAGCAATCCTTGGACTCATGAAGCTTTTCACAGAAAATATGTACAATTCAATCTTTGTTTTGTTTTGACCTCTCCCGAAAATAACTCACTTGCTGTAACTACAGGTTCTTGCTTCTTGGATCTTTTTCTCTCCTCCTTGTTAATATGTTCATGAATGTGAAATCCAGTTCTAGCCAAGCTAATTCGCTCTTCCCCTTCTACTTCATTTTGAAGGAAGGATAACAACCGTTTCAGCTTCTTACTATATACGTCTCTTTGCTCATCTTCTGCGGCTTCGTTTGATACTGGATCCCTAAGCCACACTCTTAACATATCTTCAGGGATACAGGATTCCACTAAAGGAAATAACATAGCAGCATATTTGTCTGATGTCATTCCTATAGATTCTAGTGATCTCAAGTGTGATTCCAACTGGTCATATAAACGAACAATATCACTATGTTAAGTAGATTTTCCGGGTTTGTGGGCCGTGGTCGAGTTGGATTACCTTCCTCCGACGTTTCGCTGGAAACTGCGTCCAGCATCTTCAGGGTCAACCTCTGTTATTAGCGGCTGCACTAAATTAAAGTTGATAATGCCGGCCGTGAAAGCCTCAGCAATTATAGAACAATATCACGTTTATTTTGTTTGTTAGTGGCATTGTCTACAACTAACCTCAACAGTTCTCTGACGTAAAATTCGATCAGAAGACCCTCGCGACCAAACCTATCTCGCAAACAAGATATCACCTTGGGATAATTTTCAGAAGTAGGCGGAATACTGTCGACTATTTCTCTAGCTCTTGTGCCTTCTAAAGTCGCCTGGATTAGGTATTGAAATTTATCTTCATTTTCTATGTCTCGATCTTTGTGTATACGTTTAAATTGACTCCAGAAGCCTAACCAATCCTTTACTTCACCTCCGTATCTCTTAAGCTCTATCTTGGGTAGCCTTAACTTTTTACTTGATGTTGGAGATGAACACGTTGACATATTTCGTTCCATGTTTGCCGATAATTTACTAAGATATATTTCTACTTCCACTCTAGCGCTATCCATTTTCTCTTTATACTGTTCTACAACCATATACTCAGTTAATGATTTATAACACTGCAATCCCCTCCACTTAAAGCTTAACTTGCAAGATACAATAATGACATGAACGTCGGCAGACTTTTTTCCAGGGGGGGGGGGCCAAATGTTAGAATTTTGCAATCAGATAATATTAATTCATTATTTTGTTGTCAAAAGTTATAGTATTTATTGCGGATAACCGTATAAATTTGCGCTAAACAGAAATTGTTCTTTACATAAAAATTAAAATAATAGTTTAATAGTCAGCACATTAAGTTCATTAATTTCCAGGGGGGGGGGCCACGGCCCTCCCTTGCCCCCCCTTCGCGATGCCCATGGCCCTTTCTACCATGTTACCTTTCGCTCCCACTCTCCCTAATCCTGCTTCTGTTTCTCCATTTGGTAAACTTCTGAGTAACTCCAGGGCTATTTTGCAAACAATTCTGTGTATTGCATGTACATTTTCCCATCTTTTTTCCAGCCCCCATATCTCACATGTGTATAACATCCTTGCTTCTACTGCTGTACTGTATATCCTTTTTAGTCATGTAATTTGCATGTCTGGTATTTTGTCTACGCTTGCTCTGGTTGCTTGTAATGATTCTTTCCCTTTGCTAACACTTATCTTCTTTTCAACCCGATTCCCTGTACTATTGAGCCTTATTAGGTAGTCAGTTTTCCTATTCCCAAATCCGTTCCTTCCCAATACCATTTTTGATCTTCTTTGTTTATATTGCTTCTTACATATCAAGATTTTTTACCTCTGTTTGTTTATTTCCAACCTACAATCTTTGCCAATTGCTTCAGTAGCTTTAGTTACAAAGCCCGACACTGAAATGAAACCTGCCACTTAGATCATCTGCAAACAGTAATTACTGGTACTTCCTTATTATTAATGACTGATGAATGCTTATTAAATTTTCTGATCTCTTCTAGAATATCATCTATGGTTAGGTTAAATAGCACTGGACTAAGTTTGCACCCTTATCTAAGCCCTGAATTATTGCTGTTCTCTTCTGTAATTCATCCCTTGGCTATTTTTACACAGCACTCTTTTGCATACAAGTCCCTTATATTCTTTATAAACGATTCACTCTCCTCTTAATGATTTTCAACCATAATGCCTTCCTGGTAATACTATCAAATATTTTTTCTAGATAGATAAATGTCATACGTACACTATCCTTTTTTATGCTTCAGTATTTATCTATCATTGTCTTTATGATTAATGCCTGTATTATCTGTTGTTCTCCTTCCTTTTCTAAATCTTGCTTGGGATTCTGATAGCTTCCCCTCTTTCCTTTCTCATCTTTGCGTTCTGTCAACTGGTATTCGTGTATATACTTTACCGATCACTACTAGGAGGGTAATTCCTCTATAATCCCTCTTTGTTGGGTCTTCTGTATCTCCTTTGCCTTTATAGGTTGATACTGCAATTCCCTTTTTCCAGCTCTCTGGGACTCTACCTCTTTCATATATTCAGTTAAACAATTTGACTACTAACCTCAATCTATAATCATTTTTGCACCATGCTTTCCAGAATTCACCTAGTAGCCCATTGATTTCACATACTTTATTACTTTTAGACTTTAATATTTGTGTTTTTACTTCATTTATCTTAATATCTTTATCAAAATCCTCAATATACTTTGTTCTTTGAAACTCACTTGGACTTTGACTAATGCTTGCATCCTGTATAAATCTTTAAAGTAGCTGCACCATGTCTCTATCTGTATGTTGTTTAGCCCATTTTTGTTCTTATATATCAGTTTCACCATCTTCCATATTGTCTTCGTATCCTAGTTTTTTACTGCTTCATTTATTTTACAATTCAATTTTCTCCCTACTCTTTCCTGCCTCCATTAGACATTTGTACTTCCATCTTTGTATTAAAAACTTAATAGTTTTGTTCTCCCCATTGTGTGCCCCCATTTCTTTATTTCTCTTTCCAATGTTGCTTTGTCTCATTATATTTGTGAGTATACCATCCTTCTCTATCTTATGGTAAGTGTTATTCTCCTTCATTTTCCACCCTACCTTTTTTGTTAACTGTTACATTCTTGACATAGCTCCCTTTACCTCACCCTTTTATATAAATCTTTCCAGATATGCTAACCCTATTATTTCCACCCCTTCTCTAATTCTTTGCAAAAGATTCCCCTGTCTTTATCGCTCCATCTATATGCTCTGAATTTCTTGCTGCTTTTATCTGATGTTAAAACTTACTTTTAATGGGAACTGACAACTACAGAGACCCAAAAGCATAAGAACCACTGTGTGGTGTTTTTCCACCGTGCACACGGAAACACGATAATACAGCTCCTGTACGCAAGGCATGCGGTTGACTTGCTTTTCTCTGCTCTGAAAGTGCAGTATTGAGCTGATGTGCTAACATGTGGTTGAGTTATTACCAGTGTGCTTTATTATTTTGTCCTGTACTTAGTCACAAAGTGTATTAGGCTCAGAATTTGTTTTCTACTGCACAGTGTGTATTTACGTATGATTCATATGTGTTAACTCAGTCAGCTCGCCAAGTGAAAATGCGATTTGCAGAAAGATTTCCAAGTGATCTGCAATTTCTATCTCTGGGGTAACTTAAAGCATAAAGTGTACAAAACAAACCCCCACACCCTGGAAGAATTAAAACAAAATATCCGCCAGGAAATTGTCAGCATTTCTCAATGTGAACTGTGGTGAGTGATGGATAGTTTCCTAAAGAGGTGCCAAAAATGTATGGACAATGATGGTGGCCAGTCTCAGCATCTCCTTCAATAACATTGGTAAGTAAAGCCTTTAATAATAGTTTTAAAATTGTATGTTTTTTCCGCACTGTTCTATGTCAGCGGCATTCGGCGCCAAGCGCCAAGGATACATACAGGCAAAACACAACGCAGCCAGTTCAGAGTCTTTTGGATCACCCGTTAGTAAAAACATTGCTCATGACTTCAAAATCAGCACAGTAGCCATTCTAACTCTGTTGAATATAATATACAATCTATCACACTGTGCCCACTTTTGTGTGTAGATTGAACTCCCCTTCTTTATCCCTACCTACCTTTTTAATCCATTGCATGTAATCGTATTATTCTCTTCACTTGATGACAAATAACAGTGTACCATACCAACATTGCAGATGAGATAGCTCTACGTGCAATATAAAATAAATAAAATACTTAACACTAGAGGATGCATTGTTGTTTTAGCATTAGGTTGTTGTTGTTGTTGTTGTTGTTGTTGTTGTTGTTAGCTAATGCTGGATTTCTGACAATGAAGTCATTAATCCTCTTGCTCTGTAATATTTTTCACTGATGGAAGAAGAGAGCAATAGCAGTAATAGTAACCACTTTTTAGAGAGCATTTATTTAGTATTAGGTAGGTGAAGTAAAGATTAACAATTTAAATAGGAAGGAAATGAAAATGATCGAATTTTGCAAAGTATACAATTAAGTGTAGTGGGTTTAGAGGTTTTGATAATGAATTGTGCCCATTATATGGAAATATATATAGAAATTTGTAATGTATAACACAATGTCAAGAAATCAAAATATGGAAGAAGTTCAGAACTAACAGTGGGATAGTTAACACACTGAAGTTTAGTTTTAAAAATCAGATATGTTGCATTCACTTTACTTTCTTTCTCTATGCATTGTCTATAAAGTTTTTTTTTTAATAAATCATAAAGACCTCAGGGTCCTGAAAATGTATAACAAAATTAACAATGAATACTTAAAAACTAAAATTCTGTATCTACACATTGTTTTTTCTAAAAATGCTTTTTTTTGGATTCAAGGGAGCTCAAAACATATATTTCCAGTGAAATCTCGACGTAGAATTTTTGGATGGAATACAATACTTCCTCTACTTTACTATACATGGTAGAGAAAGTAAAAAAGTGCTTCAAATTTTTGGGTGGAATATAATACTTTTTCTACTTAAACATAAGATTTGACTATTGCCCAAAGCCTACTGTATTCCCATATTCCCCTTGCACCTACAAGAAAATCGGCAATAAGATAATTTCTGCACATTTATATCTCAATTAACATGAAAAAGATAGACGAATAAGAGTTTGTGAGAATGGTTAGTACAAGAGTAGAGAAGGTCATGTGAGTGCAACACATTAGATTTTTTTATACATGTAATTCAATAATATAAGGGCTACTTTTAAATGAGACGGAGAAAGCTGTGTGGGTCCATTGCACATCAGATTAGAAATAACTGATGTTTACTGAGATTAAAGCTCAGCACCTTATGTTTCTAAATTACTTTTATCAGCTTTAACTTGTGCATGTAATATTTTTTGTATAGCTTAGTAAACTGAAACACAAAGCTTTTATCAATTTTCTGTGTGCAATGTTCATTGTTTTATTTTGCTCACATTTTCTCAGTCTTAAAATGTTAGAAGTGTAAATTATACAGGGGTGTTGCATCAATGGATGTGGGTGATGTGTTGCATACCCTGCCAGTTTCCTTAGCTAACTTTTTCTATTAATTCAATCAGGGTAATGCTTGCTGAGGAGTATGTTTCAAACAACAATCTGCTATGAACTGGTATTGTTAGCGTTATCATGCCAAGGATTGAAACGGAGTGCTGGTGCTTGTGCTTGCCTCATGCCAGTCACGTTAAACTAGTGTGCATGCAGTGGATGTAACATCTCACTTGTTAATGTTAATGAGGTTTAAAGTTATGGTTTTCAGTGTTTTGCTTGGCACGGAAGGTTTATTTTATATGTTTAACTTTTTCTGTACATATCAGAGTACAAAAAACAGCATTTTGAACAGTAGTGTGTGAAGGTGTAAGAGAAAAATATGCCAGCAAACTGAGGGCAGGGTAGGCATATTGCTCATGTGCATCCACGTGGTTCACTATGAGGAAAACACGTGTTATAGAGAGAATGCTGCATTTTGTGGAAATCTACTGCTCTGAATATGGAATTTGAGTGCTTGTACAACTAACTGAGAATGCAGGAATAATTTTGTTGTTGTTGTTAGCTAATGCTGGATTTCTGACAATGAAGTCATTAATCCTCTTGCTATCCAATATTTTTCACTGATGGATGGGGCATATTTGAAGGTGGTCTCGATCCATTTCCTCTTGCAGATCACATAGAGGACAGAGTGGTGAAGAATATATCCCAATTCTGTTTAAATGATTTGCCAGACAATCATGTCCTGTAATCAACCTGAAGGTTGCAACTGCTGTTTTTCGAGGATACTCAGGAATTACTATGCAGAAAAAATAGTGGGAGTGATTTTTCTGTAATTTTAATACTTACCAGTTGGTGAATTGTAAAGTTCTGTGAAAACTATAAAAATTGTGAAAAAATTATTTTTTCAAACTTAATTTTTATTTAATAAATCAAAGCATTACAAAATTTTCTGTTCCCAACATCCTTTTGAGAGTTCTTATCTATAACAGAATCATATTTAAAATTATCAAAATTTTGAAATGTTCATTGTGTGGAGAATTTCATGTACACTGCCAAAAAATAGCTAGAAAAGATAATAAATTTAAAGATGTTAAAGAGAGTGCAATGAACATTTGAATGTACATTATTCTTTACATGTATTATGTCTGATATGAGTTTGAACAAAATCTGCTAATAATTGTAGAATTTAGAAATTTTACCCATGTGTGCCCTTAACATGAGTTCAAAGTGCATACCCAAGCCCACACACCACGCTGCACCACTGAAACTATATGAATAAGTTTAAAATGAGTCTGGTATGTTGGTAGCTGAATATACATATAAAGAATAGTACTTGCTAATGGATAATAAAGGCCAATTTTGTGTGTTTTCAAATTATTACTTTGAAAACTGAGGAGATTTATTTTGTTATTTTATCTTTATAACAGGATAGCAGATGATGGATACAGATCCAGGGATTGTCTGTTTCCAGCATTGTTCTTCCAAGGTCTTCTGCTTTCAGCTACCTCTCAGATGTCCTGTATGTGAAGTAGAGCTTTCAACGGCGCACTTCCGTCTCCTTCCGTTCAGGTAAACATATCCTTCAAGCATACTCATCTATGGGGGAGTGGGAGGAAGGGAAAAGGAAAAAAGCTGCCAATATGCGTAAATGTGAATTTTAGTGTTATTAAACACTACAAATCTTCTATTTCGGTTCTGTGTACTTTTTGTAGCTGTAGACCTTTTAAAGTGTGTCATACAGTAATTGAAATATTTGCCCAAGAGCCTAGTTTCATACAAAATAGCAGTGAAAAGTGTCAAGTTTTGCCAACATTAAAATCAGCAAATCATTCAAGAGATGATCTCAGGAATCTTCAAACAGTAAATTAGCAGTAGAGGAAAAGAAAGAGCTGAAGGAGGAGGGTCTTTACTTAAGTTTTGAGCTACAGTTCCACTTAATACCTCCCTGTAAAAAGCACAGCAAAATGCTCTTCTTACGCTGTGTGCATGCTATTGTGTCTATCTCTTTCATGCACAAGCACATGATATGGCTATGTTATAGCATGCTCTTAATTTGCTACTGCCATATGCAGGAGATTTGACGCAGATAATAGAATGTAAACAACAGTTTATAGAACTTGTACTAAGTAAGATACTAAAAATTAGTGGAATGCAGAATGTGTTCCCTCCAAATTAAACTATCTGAAACCTGTTGCAATTTCTTTTTGCCTTTTATGTGATTGAGTGCATTGTTGCTGTGTATTTGTAAACTTAAATGGAAGTGCTTAAAGACAGTTCATTACAGAGTTGAAAAATGTAAAAAAGGCTTTCAAGCCCTCAGCAACTGAATACCAAATAATGTAATGAGTGAACTAACTGGGAATCAAATACATGGATGGAGAGCATCATAAATACTCAGAACTTCACAAGAAAATGAGTTAAACAAATAAAAGGGAATCTAAATTGTGGAGTATGAGGTCTAAAATGTAAGTTTAGTTATATTTGTATGCATTCAGCTGCTAAAGAAAAATGCTGCTCTAAAACTTTTCTTCTAACACCTCCTTTGCCATCCTCATCAACAGTAGTGGTGACAGTGGTAATGGTAATCACAAAATGAACAATACTTATGTGTATTTTAAGCAGTGCTGTGGAGGATTTTAATTTATCAGAGAATAGGGCTCTAACTTAAGTATAATAAACCACTGGAATGGTAGATTGCACATTCCTCTAAAACCAAACAACTCCAAGTAAGCAGAATGCACTGTATTGTTGTGAGGAAAAGAAATAATATTATTCATTTATTTATTTATTTTCTGTTTAAATTTGGTGCGGTTTTTATAAATGGGTCTTTACCTAGCAGCGGGAATATAGCAGCAGGAATAATGTTTTTACTGAAAGATGGAAAGTTTGATTGATATCTGACGCTACTCTTATCTACAGGGTCGATGGATACAGAATGGAATGCACAAATCAACGTTCCTTTATCACAACATATTTATTCGTTGATTTACATTTCTATCGCTATATTAATTAGTTAACAACTTTCAAAATTCAATAGAATCTACACTGGTTAAAAGTTTGGGTGTAAATTACATGTTCACACGCTATCAGAAAATATACATCCTTTCACCTTGAGCTCACAGACGCTAATGAAAAAAGAGTCCGAGCGTCTCTATGACGCAACACTGCCATTCTTATGTATTCATCCGCGCAACAGTTCTCATTGGTTGAACTCAAAGTGACGAGAAGACATTGGATCTTGAATATTAAAAAGAAATAAGTCCCTGATACACCCAAATTAAAAGAATTAGAAATTTACACACTCTTACAAAAATATTTACATGAACAATTTTCTATTAGTTAATATTCTGTCTCATATGCCCCTTGTTTTGTTTTTCAAGTTGTCACCTTATTTACAATCTTGAAACACAATACAATACTTCTCCCTACTCCTATGATTCAATCACTTTGTACAATTTTTTTTTTTTTTTTTTTTTTTTTTTTTTCAGTCTTCTTCACTGTTTGTCCTTGTCCTTCGTTTTGACATGATACAGCATGTCTTTATAAATTTCACATATTCGATTACTACACAATGCATTCAGTTATTATACAATACATATCCAGTTATTGTACAACACATTTAGTTATTACACAATATGTCCAATTATTATACAATATATAGTCAGTCATTGTACAACACATTTAGTTATCATATCACATATGTTGTTATTATACAATACACCTTCAGTCATTATACAATACATATTCAGTTATTGTACAACACATTTGATTACTACACAACATGTCCAATTATTACTTAACATATTCAGTTATTGTACAATATATCCAGTTATCATACAATACATATTCAGTTATTGTACAACACATATTCAGTTCTTATACAACACATACTCAGTTATTGTACATTTGACATTGACACAAATACAATTTAAGTGTTTCATGTGGTTTTTGACTTGTATTCATTGCTATGAGGAGAGGAAAATAGGATACAAATTTTGAGCTAATGATTATGATCATATTTATGGCAATACTTTATTCAGTTCTTTGCCTTCTTTGTCTTATAAGCTTATGTATAGGCAGGTTATTGAGTCGGTTCTTAAACTCTGATGTTACTAATGGTACTAATTTTCTTGATTGGGTTATTATTCATTGTTGTTTGGTTCAACATTTCTTCGAGCTTAGCATTGGCTATATTCATGTTAATTCATGGGCATTGTTTTTCTGGTTATGGTTTTCCTCACTTCACTAATTGTCATTTCTTTGTCTCTTATTTCTATAAGAGAAAACTTCTATACTTACAATTATTCTGTAATTGTATTATTTTTCTTCTCAACTTACCCTCGACATCTTTGTGTCGAAATATTATATCTTTTTCATCATAATTGATTCATTTTTATTTTTGTCCCTGACATCCTTATGTCAAAAACATATTATCTTCCGTCGCTATGATTCATTTATTTAATGACAATTAGTGTCCTCATCTGTCTTTGTTGACAATGCTCTTTGTGGTCGATATAGCCAATGACTATGTTGATTTTCTTCCTTGTTGTAATTCCTAATCTGAACATAATTTTCTATAAGTAACCCATTAAAAATTGTTATCTTCCTTCATCTCTACTACTCCTGCCTTACACATTCGTTGACAAAGACTATTTGGTCCTTTCTTTGTATGGCTTCAATTTATTTTTATGGTATCTTCCTACCAACTTGCCATTTGTATCCTGTAGCTCATATGTGTGGTCACCCAGCTGTTTTGTTATGACCAGTGGTCCAGTATACAATAGCTCCATCTTTCCAGATCTTTTTTCAGATGCCTTGGATGCTTTGTGGCTTTTTAAGAGCACCTTTTCTCCATTTTGTGGGGACCATTTGCTGACGAATCTTTTCACCTTGTTCCTCCCTTTTTCAGCCTTCTGCTGTAACCTTCTGAATGCCAATTGACATTTTTCTTTCTCTGATAATTCTCTTTGGGCAGCCATCGTAGTGTCAATGTCAATCGCTAATTTTCTTGGTTTCGTGTTGGTCATCAGCTCGATAGGGGCGAACTTGGTCGTGGGGTTCACCGAATGGTTAATCACCTCCTCTATATATCCGCATTTTTCCGTCCAGGAAGTGTGGTCTCTGTGGCAGAGTAAACGAAAATAAATACTTATATCCCTCATGATTCTCTCAGTCGGGTTTCCCTGGGGATAATATGCTGAGGAATAGTACAATTTTATTCCTAATGTTTCTAAGGTGTTCTGAAACAACTTGCTCTTATGCATGGTTGCATTGTCCGATAGAATACATTTTATCCTCCCATATTTTGGGATGTAGTCCTTGACGATTTTATCTAAGCATGTTCTGCTTTTGATGTTCTTAATGGGGTATATTTTGGTGAATTTTGTGAAAACATCAAACATGACAAAGATGTATCTGTTTCCATCTTTACCCCTTGGTAGCTCTCCATGCTCGTCAATACACACCAATGCATTTTTCTCGTTCCTCACGATGGATTGTGGGATGACATCGTACTTTACATTAATTGGCTTGGCCTTTTGGCATAGGTCGCATGAGGAAATTAACTTCCTGACCTTCTTGCCAAGATGTTTGATGTACAATACCTCCTCGATGGCAAGCATTGTTCTCTCAGTACCGGAGTGAAGCATCGAGTGGTGGAATGCCAAAATGACCCTGTCCTGTAAGGAATTTGGTACCATCATTTTCCATTTCCTTACGTCGCGACCCTGCAATTTAAATAGGATGTTCCTAAATTTGCCTATCTTGGCATCCAATCTTGGTATTATGTCTGGAGCCTTGTCGAATAGCCTCTTCAATTCAGGGTCTTCTTGTTGTAGCTTTGCTATGTTCTTGAAGTCTTGCAAGATCTCGTTGCTTTCTTTGCTATTTATCTGCATGATTTTAATCTCATGGTGCGGACTGTATATTGTCTCGGGTATGTGACTCTCCGACCTTAATCTTGACAATAAGTCACTGAAGATGTTCTCCTTCCCCGGGATATGTTTGACCTCTATGTCGTGTGACATTATCTCATGTATGTACCTTGAGATTTTGGAGTTGGTTAGCTTGCATTTTTGAATGAAGGACAGGCTTACGTGATCTGTATATATAATTATTTTATAAAGATATATATATTGTCTGAACTTTTGTAACGCAAAATGGATTGCACCTATTTCCAATTCGGTTATGCAGGCATTGGCTTCTATCTTGTTTAAAAATCTAGAAGCTGTGGCAATCACATGTTTGTTGCCATCTGCATCTTCTTGTGCTAATATTGCTCCATATGAGTGCGCACTAGCATCGGTGTATACTAGAAAAGGTGAATTTGGATCCGGTCGTTCCAGGAGAATACTGTGCTTGAAAAGTTCTTTGATATTCTCAAAGGCCACCTGGTGTTCAGCATTCCATTCCCACTTAGTATCTTTTTTCAACAGTGCTCTAAGGGGTACCAATTCCTTAGCGTAGTTGACCACGAATTTTGACTGGTACTGTAAAATGCCCAGAAACCTTCTCAACTGTTTTAAGTTACGTGGGGGTGGTATATGCTCTATGGCCTTGACCCTCTCCGGATTAGGTTGTATACCATCAGGTGTTATGATGTGGCCTAGAAATTCAGCTTCTTTGACGAAAAACTCACACTTTTCTAAATTTAGGGTCATGTTGCTTTCCTGGAACCTGGATAATACATAATCTATGTGATGTAAGTGCGACTCGGGATTCTTGCTGTATATCAAAAAATCGTCGACATATTGCGTTACAAAAGTCTCGATGGTATCCCCAAAAACTTTGTCTAGAGCCCTCAGTAGTGCACTGCTACTGGTCGATAGTCCAAAGGCACATTTTAAAAAATGGTATACCTTTCCCTTGTGCAAGAAACAGGTATATTTCCTGACATCTGGATGAAGAGGAATTTGCCAGAATGATGCTGTCAAGTCAAGACTAGTGAAATGTTGACCTCCCTTCAATTTCGATATTAGTTGGTCTACCCCCTCAGGCCTGTAATGATCCGGCAAGGTATGTGTATTTATCTTCCTTGCGTCTATGGTCATCCTCAATTTTCCCCCTTTCTTATGGACCCATACTACTGGATTCACATAACATGAGTCCGACGGCTCTATTATTCCGTCCGCTAACATTTTCTGGATCACTCTGTCAGCTTCCTCCCTGATGGAGTTGGGGATGGGCCTGGATTTATGTGAATAGGGGGTAATATCTGTTACTGTAAAAGTATGTACGTACTTGTTACACGTACCTGGCTTTTTATTGAAAACTTTCCTGTTTTTAACCAATATTTTCCTAAGTTGGTTTCTTTCCTCTTCAGAGATGCCATGCGCCCCCCAGACTTTCTCATCGATTAGTTGTAACATCGATTCTTCTCCATCTGTTGGTAGTGGTTCAGGTTGGTAGTTGTCCCAGGCAACATACTCGTCTTCTGTGCAGATCCAATGGCTGCAAACGTTAGTTTCTTCATCGCTCAGTGCATTCTGAGGCTCCTTCCTTAATAATAAATTCATGTAGGTCATAGTTAATTACCGACCTCCAAAGGTTAAGCAAATCACTACCAATGATTAGGGTAGCTGTTAGTCTAGGTATTACTAGGGCAATAAAATCGAACTTCCAACTTCCGATTTCAATTACCAGCCTTACCTGGTATTTAACATGTTCCTTTTTCTTGCCAATTGCTGTGCTGCAATACACTCCACACACAGGCAAGAATTCAGCATTTCTTTTAGTTATCAGTTCCTGGAACAGCTGTTCGTCACATACTGATGTGCTGGCTCCTGTATCAATCATTGCTGGCAATTCGATACCCCATACCTTCAGCCTAATCATTGGTGGATTGGTTATTTCCTTTCTTTCACTCGCCTGTCTTCTCAAGGTACCTACATTATATTGGTCAATATTGCCCCTACTGCCACACAGGTCAACTTCCGGGACATAAAGTTGACTTGTACTTAGTTTTCCTGGACGTTGGAGGTGATCGTCGTTTCTGTATTCTGTGCAGTATCGGTCCTATCTGGCACATTTTCATTCTGTTCCTGTTGTCTTACGCTGTCGGTGTTCCCTTGGTTTCTACCCCTTTGACGTGAACCCCTATTGTACGACGGCCTATGGCTGTTCAAGTATTCCCTACAGAATCGTATATGATTCACTTGATGGGTACGGTCTCCTGGTCTTCCACGATCATATCTATGCGTTCTGTATCTCGATTCACCCCTCGGTATCGTGTCGTGGTACCGCTGTCTTGTGTTCTCCATCCTCTCACCATGATTATGTGGTTGTGGGAAATGGTGTGCCCCTCTCCCCCTTTCATGGGTACTCCTAGTATTTCTATGTTCTCCCTCACTCTGGTTGTTCGTAGTCGTGTTCCGGTTTAGGATGGGTGAGTTTGGGTGACCGTTCCTATGTCTATGCTCATTAGGCCGACCATTTTGTGTTTCGAAGGCTGTCAGCAATTCTATCATATCTGCAAAATCTACTGGCCTCGCAACAATTAATCCTGTTCTCACTGTGTCTGGGAAATGTCTTGTTATGCTGGCAATTAGTTCTGCCTCCGACAAGTTGGGGTCTAATAGCTTTCCTTTGTTGGCTACTTTCATAAAATAATCGACTAGCGACAACCCTTTGGTTGGATCGTATCTACCTGTCGCTAGCTCTACCCTAGTTTGGTTTTGTTTAGCTGGGCCCCAATACCTTGATAGGAATAAATTTCTGAATGAGCTATACGACTCATGACCAGCTAGTGTTAACCTGAGCCATTCTAATGCCTTGTTTTTTAAGCTTTTCTTAACTATCATCATTCTAAGCTCGTTTGGTATCCTTTTCACTTTAAAATATTCTTCCATCTCTTTAACAAAGAGTTTTGGATCGTCTCCCTTCTCCTCGTCAAATGTAGGTGGTGTGATTTCATGTAATATGCTGTTGGTGTAACATGTGTTATGTGTTGTGTCATTGTTTGGTTGTGAACCTCTTTCTCTGTATGGTGAGTCAACATTTTGTACATTACTCAAATAACTCTCATCTTGTACATTACTTACATCTAAATCATCTTGTCTTTGTAATGCCTTCACAACATCATTTACATTAGCCAAACTTTCTTTCCCTTTTTTCATTTCTTCACAAATTGATTTTAAATCATTCTTTATTTCTAAGTGGCTTTGTTTCATATCATTTATAGCATCCTGTTGTGAAAGCATCACATCATTCATTGTCTTAATTTTAGGAATTACAATTTGTTCTACAGTTTCATTAATAATGTCTTTCTTTACTACCTCAATCTCTTTCCTTAATTCCTCAGTTATTTCTGCTTTTACATTTGTTATCTTACAGTCTACACTTGTATTACATTCTGTTATTTCATCCCTACATCTAGCAATTTCTCCTTCTAACACAATTTTATTCTCTCTCATCTCTGATTCTATCTTTCCCATCCTATCTCCTACAATTTCTATCCTAGCTTCTAAGGCTTCCTTTGTTTCATTTAAGTTTTTATGTACTAATTTTAAATTAGTTTCCATTACTTTCATATTTTCTTTACACTCCTGTCTTCCTAATTCTATTTTCTGTTCTAGGTTCTGTCTACCTAATTCCATTTTCTGTTCTAAGTCTTTTCTCACTTCCTCCATTTTCTGACCTATCTCTTTTTTATTATTTTCCAAGTCCTCTCTCACTCCCTCTATTTTTTCACCTAAACTTTGTTCTATATCCTGTTTTAATTCTGCCTTATTCTGTTCCATTTTCTGACCTAAACTTTGTTCTATGTCCTGTTTTAATTCTGCATTATTTTGCTCCATTTTCTGACCTAATTCTACCTTGTTTTGTTCCAGTTTCTGGCCTATTTCCTTCATATTCTGTTCTAGTCTTTCAAACATCATCATCATTAACCTTTGGTCTTTGCTTATTTCCGCCTGTTCCTCACTCTCTAATTCTATCTGATAACTAGGCCTATCTGCCCCTTCCCCCACTCCTGTTTCTATCTCTTTTCGCGACATTTTAATTCCTTTATCCAATTCACTTAATGTTGAAAGTCCCAATATTTTTCCACTTCTCAAAAACATGTACAATGGAAATAAAATGTATGTAAAAACAAAAAATTTTGATCCTACTTTCTTTTCTGTTGGTTCTTCGTCCAGTTATTTACGTCTCCTGGGTAGTTGGCTTCGCTAGATGATCTCCGGTGTTTTTCCCACGTTGATTCTCCGTGTATCGATGTTTTGTTGATATCAGTCGATGGTCTAATGGCGTCTTTCTCCTGCGCGATGGGATGGTGTCATTTGGTGTTAACACTTCGTACTCGTAATTTTGCATTCCATTCTAAATTCGCGCCCCACGTTGGGCAAGCCATTTTGGTGCGGTTTTTATAAATGGGTCTTTACCTAGCAGCGGGAATATAGCAGCAGGAATAATGTTTTTACTGAAAGATGGAAAGTTTGATTGATATCTGACGCTACTCTTATCTACAGGGTCGATGGATACAGAATGGAATGCACAAATCAACGTTCCTTTATCACAACATATTTATTCGTTGATTTACATTTCTATCGCTATATTAATTAGTTAACAACTTTCAAAATTCGATAGAATCTACACTGGTTAAAACTTTGGGTGTAAATTACATGTTCACACGCTATCAGAAAATATACATCCTTTCACCTTGAGCTCACAGACGCTAATGAAAAAAGAGTCCGAGCGTCTCTATGACGCAACACTGCCATTCTTATGTATTCATCCGCGCAACAGTTCTCATTGGTTGAACTCAAAGTGACGAGAAGACATTGGATCTTGAATATTAAAAAGAAATAAGTCCCTGATACACCCAAATTAAAAGAATTAGAAATTTACACACTCTTACAAAAATATTTACATGAACAATTTTCTATTAGTCAATATTCTGTCTCAAATTGATTATTCATGTGGCTTTAGCGAAAGGCCATACCATGACCACAATTACATGGAACAAAGAAAAAAGAAACACTAATACAAATTAGCCAGATATGTACATCTTATTGAAAAGTTGAATGATTTTTCTGGAAAAGGAAAACTGTGGTCCAGTACTGCAAATCACTCAAGGCGAGTTGAAAGTGGGCAGGAACTGCATGTAATCTGTGCATTATAAATAAATAATGAAATATGTGGAAACAGGTGGTGCATCATGTCTATTAAATTTAATTCTTCTGGTAGCTAAGCAAGCTAATCTAAGCTAATTATTTCATTAACAACTAATATTTAGTAAGTAATATATCACTTGTGTTTACAGAATACCATATCCATTTGTTCGAGCTGTACAGCACCCATGCAGCATTGTGATCAAACCAACTTGTGGAGATTTCTTGCAGTAAGTTTGTGAATACATGCTTAAAAATCTTACAATAATAACATAACTTTCTCTAACTGTTACAAATTGGCAGGCATACATTATAGCAGGCACAGCTCTCAAAGAATTGATCAGGTGACTCCACAAATATCCCCAATCCCCATTGCACAAAAACTATACGGCTAGTAGTACTACTCGACTGTTGTTGTTGTTGTTGTTGTTGTTATGATGACAATGATGATTAGTATTATTTGTCCAGATTAAACTGTGTGTTGTTTTGTGGTGTTTAACGCCCACTTTTACTACTACGGCACTGCAGGTGGTGACACTGATGATACATGGAATGAGATGGCGAGGGAAACTGGAGAACCTGGAGGAAACCTGCCCCAGTGCCACTTCGTCCACCAAGAATCCTGCATGTGGTTGCCTGGAACGCTAAAGAATAAATACAAAGTTACAGTTAAGGACTTCTTTAGAAAGAAGAGAAAAAAGAAGAATTGGAAGTATTCAAGCATTTTGCATCACAAGACACTTCTAAGCTTGAAACATACAGCTAACACTATGGGAAGAATTATTTGACACAAAGTATATGCTTTAATCAGCTCTTAGTTTTTCCTTAAGTATCTCTTTGTTTACCTTGTTATATAGAATTCAGTCAGAATGAAGAGGGCTTCATAGGCTATTCACAGAACATTCAAAATACTGTAACAAAACAACAAAATCCAGTCCAGTTACTTTCTTATCACTTAATTGCATCCTAAACTTTTGCACAAACACTGTTCTCTTTTACTGATGTTAACACAGTCTAGTTTTTTGTGATATCATAACCGTTTACTTCTCGTAACCATGACTTAGTCCTTTCAGTGTCTTCTTCAATTTCTCTGTCTCTCATACACTATCTCGATGATACAATCACTCAACGCTCGTTAAATCTTCTTTACTTCGATGTGACATACCACAGATACACATACACACAAACTGTCACGCACTCACTGACACACTGACCGACTCATGTCTGTAACTCTCTCTTCTGTTTCCTTGCCGCCTTATATAGTGGGGATTATGTCACACAAACTTTCTGCAAACTTCTTCAAACAAGCCGGCCACCGGACACTTCCCAAATCATCTGGAGAAAATCTCTTTTGGTTCTGCCACTCTGATTGTTGTGAAGTATTTGCTCGTGTGAGTGGTATGGGGAAGTTTGACCGTGAGCACCTTTGATACATATTGCGCCTATTGTTGTTAGTCACATATACACAAACAGCCACGCGAGGCAGCCTCACCTCATGCTCGCTGGCCTGGTACATTGTGTGAAATAGCTTGGCCCTGACTGTACTTTGTCGTGCACCACGGCTGGCCTTAGTACACATTCTGTTAATCAGACAAATATCTTTAACATATGATACTTTAATCAATATCATTACAACTATTTTTGAAAAAATAATAGTAAAAAATGTGTCCTTTACATGGGAAATATTTTCCAAGTAAAGGGTATTTTGTGGTGGAGGAATTTTCTTGAAGGTCTTCGTCTGACAGGCTTAATCAGCATCTGGCTTAAATGTGAAATTTGTTTTGAGAGGTAGAATCTGGACTGAAAAATTCAAATTCTGGCTATGACATTGAAATTTTCAGTCCTGATTCTACCTCTCAAATATTGCCTAAACACGGCTTGTGTGTTTAAAGACACCAGCAGGTTGGTTGGTATACAAAAATAACAATTACCATGAAATTTGTTATTTATTGTTCTTTCTTGCATCTCAAAACACATGTTCTGGTAAACTCTCTATATCAATTTGTTGGATGGAATGCAATACAACTTAAAACAAATTTTGAGAGGTAGAACTGGAACTTAAAAATTCAATGCCACAACTGGGATTTGAACCACAGACCTAACCACTGAGCTATTGTGACAAACTGCCAGAATGGCATTAAATTCTCAAACCAGTTCGTATTTCTCCTGGTACACCACAAAGGCAGTCTCACATCAGAGACAAATTACCCCAATGGTGACTTACTATTGTAAGTACCTTATATCCCAGGATTAAATAACCTTCAGATGGTAATTATGTAATTATTTATGCCAACAAACTTACTGTTGGTGTTTTTAAACACACAAGCCGTGTGTGGGCAACTGGAACTTAAAAATTCAATGCCACAACTGGGATTTGAACCACAGACCTTCCACTTACCGGGCGGACGCTCTAACCACTGAGCTATTGTAACAAACTGCCAGACTGGCATTAAATTCTCAAAGCAGTTCGTATTTCTCCTGGTACACCACAAAGGCAGTCTCACATCAGAGACAAATTACCCCAATGGTGACTTACTATTGTAAGTACTTTATATCCCAGGATTAAATAACCTTCAGATGGTAATTATGTAATTATTTATGCCAACAAACTTACTGTTGGTGTTTTTAAACACACAAGCCGTATGTGGGCAACTGGAACTTAAAAATTCAATGCCACAACTGGGATTTGAACCACGGGCCTTCCGCTTACCGGGCAGACGCTCTAACCACTGAGCCATTGTGACAAACTGCCAGAATGGCATTAAATTCTCAAACCAGTTCGCATTTCTCCTGGAACACCACAAAGGCAGTCTCTCAAACTTTGCCCACACACGGCTTGTGTATTTAAAAACACCAACAGTAAGTTTGTTGGCATAAATAATTACATTAAAACAAATTGTTTATGCATCTGATGTTTATCTTAACAGTAGTATTAGTTTAATATGCCTAATGTCATGAGCTCTTCCTTGATAATAAATATTATGAACTAAGGCTGTACTATGTTGCAATCTTCAACATACTGGAACTGAAAAACTCAATGCCGCAGCCAGGATCTGAACCACAGACTCTCCACTTACCAGGCAGGTGCTCTAACCAATAAGCTACTATGACAACCTGCCAAAATGACACCAAGTTCTCCAACTAATTCGTATTTCTCCCAGTAAACCACAAAGGCAGCCTCACATCAGAGACTATTACCCCAATGGTGACTTACTTGTAAGTACTTGTAAGTACTTTATGCCCTGGGATTAAATAATTTTGAGATGGTAATTATTATTTATTTAGACCAACAAACTTACTAATTGGTTGGAGAACTCAGGGTTATTCTTGTGGGTTGACACAGTAGCTTAATGGTTAGAGCACCTACCTGGTACGCAGAGGGTCTGTGGCTCAGATCCCGGCTGTGGCATTAAGTTTTTCAGTTACAGTTCTACCTCTGAAACATTTCCCATATACGGCTTGTGTGTTTAAAACCACCAACAGTAAGTTTGTTGGCATAAATAAATAATACGGAAACTAATTTTTATATCATGCTTATTTTTCTGTTCATTTATCACACAGTCGAGTTGGACATGCAATGTCAAATATGTAAAAAATAGAGTGTTACCAAAATACTGCTTTTGTAAAGGGTATGCAGTTTATTTGAATGTTAAATTTAATGCTAAGTCAAAAAATTGTTCTTTTTAGTGATTACTTGAACTCCATGGATCTTCACATTGGACTGACTACATCGGATGGAACTGTGATAGAATTTGACAAAGGAGGTTTGCATGATAGTCATACTTCATCATGGAATCAGTGTCTTGTGCTGGAGGGTGCAGCTGGACCTTGGCGAGAGCATTGGGATGCAACACTTCAAGCTGTCACACAGCTAGGTTGTTGGACTGCTCACAGGTGTGTTAGATCATCATTTAAACATTGCTTCATACCAAACTTGATGCCTGAATGGGTCACTAAAACATATACCAGGTGAGTCTTCTTATCCTGCAGATTGAGGAGTTATGCAGTCCCGGTGTTTTACAGGCTATGCTGTAAACACTGTCCACTGCATTGTGTCCTATATATTTCAGCTGAAATGAGTGTTTTGCACCACTGTGCATGAAGTCACTTGCTCTCTTACAGCAATAGTGTGTGCATTGGCCTTCGTGGTGAAGGTCCCAGGTTCAAATACTGCCACTTGAAGGTACTTTCTATGTTTAGTAAATTTAACAAGTACCATTAGTTTGACTTGGAAGTGTCGTTTCACTTAATTGGTAGAATATGTTTTAATGGACGTCATAAATAAAAGCATAATATTTTTTTTTTTCAAAATCTTTATTGTTCTACATGTTCCCTTACAATATGTAATACTACATGTTGGTTTTGCATTTCTGATCTATTGACTTTTACAAAGTAAACTAATCATCAAATATGAACAAATAGATTTATACAATTCAATTATGTTTTCCTTAGATCAATTGAATTTGCATACTGGACATAGCATAATAACATTGTAATTATAATTTACAAATATAAGGCATCATTACATAATATTTTACTATTTAAAGCTATTCTTTCCTACAAAACAATGCCAATAAATTGTTTTGAGAGTTTGCAAAATTCAGTATGTACATACAAAATAAATAATGTTGGCAAGCCCATATTATGATTGCTATGAACCTCTCTGGTTCCAAAAGTAGTGCATTTAACAGTGACTATGACACTATGCCACATCATCACACAAATAAACCTTTACAATTTACCTGTTACCTCCATATGATTGTAAAGATGTTCGAACTGTTCTGTATTCAAAAACATTATGACAGTGAGCACAAATGACTGGGACTTTAATATTTATAGGCAAATCCACCTTCTAGTGCATTCAGAAAGAACATATGATTTGCTAGAGCATTTTTGAAACATAAACAGAAATGATTCAAAACTTAATTTTTTTATAGGCAAGATTTGAACTTCCGACCTTTAGCATGACTTTCCAGCACATAATCATTGCACTACTAGAGCATGTTAAGAAGGAGCACCACCATAGCCCTAAATAGTGGGCTGGTGAATGTACTGTCAGCACCTGCATTTCGCATCATCTATAAAATGTACAGTTGCCTAGTTACCAATCTGCAGGATGAGAAAAATCACCTGGTATAATGGCTTGTAATTGTGCTAACACTAGGAAATGATTCAGCTGGACCTAATCAATTTGTGATTTCTGGTGTTATGCATGCAAAGAATACACTGAACTTAGGGACACTGCCATTACACAGATTCTTCCATTCTGTCTACTTATTTGTGTGAGCAGGGTTTCTCTGCATTGACAGCAATCAACGTGAAATAAATAAATTGCTTGAATCATAATTAATACTAGCACTAACAAAGATTCAGCCATGATTAATGAGCTGGTGTCCAGAAAATAGGTTCAGCCATCTAACAGGTCACAAACATATATAACTTCATTTAATTTGGTGTCTGTGCTATCTGTAACATAGGTTCTGTATTTAATAATTTATATGTTTTATAGCCTATTTAAGATATGGTTATGTAATGAGTGATCCGAAAGACTCCGAACCGACTATATTGTGTTTTGCCTGTACACGTCCTCAGTGCTTGTTGCCAACTGCCACTGTCATAGAACAACACGGATGAAACCATACAACATTTTTAGAACTACTTTTAAAGGTTTTACTTACAATGTTATTAAAGAAGATGCTGAAATTGGCAACTGTAGTTCTTCATACATTTTTGGCACCTCTTAGGAAACTATCCATCACTCACCGTAGTTCACATTGAGAAATGGTGGATATTTTGTTTTAATTCTTCCAGGATGTGTGGGTCTGTCTTGTACACTTTATACTTTAAGTTGCCCCAGAGATAGAAATCGCAGATCACCTGGAAATCTTTATGCAAATCGCACTTTCACTTGGCGAGCTGATTGAGTTAACACATATGAATCATAAATAAATACACGCTGTGCAGTAGAAAATAAATGTTGAGCCATAATACATTTTGTGACTAAGTACAGGACAAAATAATAAAGCACATTGGTAATAACCACTTTATAGTTTGTCAGCTCAATACTGCACTTTCAGAACAGAGATAAATAGGTCAACCGTATGAACTTGTGTAGAGCTGCTGCATTATTGTGTTTCCCCTTGAGCAGTGGAAAAACACTTTGCAGTGGTTAGGATGTTTTTGGGTCTCTCTGTATAATGTGAATTAAGAATAACTCTAAGGTAGTCCTAGGGGTACTGGCTGGAATGAAAAATTCTCTTTGGGTACATGGAGAGAAAAAAGGTTGAATACAACTGCTTTAGAGCATGAAAATGCAAAGAATTTTTATGTATTAAAATAGAATATTTACATAACACTGTTATATAGCATTATCCCTTTTGATGCAGGTACAATGAAGAAAGCTACAACTGCTACACTTTTGTGCTGACATTTTTGCAGAAGCTTCAGTATGGAAAACTGAGTAAGGCAGCAGTGAACAAGACAACCTTCTGTGAGAACTTCATAGTGCCTAGAACAACTGCAGCGGGAAAGTACATATCCCTATATAGAAAACTGAACACTGTGGGGTGCTATGTGTATAATCCAACTATCTCCCTGCCAAATAGATGACAGGGAATAATACAGCTTACACCTACATAGTAATGTCTTATAGACTAACAACTTATTTATTGAAATATATTGTAACATACTGATGGGTTAAGAAACAATAATGTACAAGAAAAAACTTGGTATTGTGAATAGCATTCATAGATGTGAGAAGATATTAGGGTAATAAGAATGTAATATTTCCCATTTGGAGAACCAGAAAGGCTTTTGACCTTTCAATATAATGCACTAGCACCGAAGTGTGTCATATAAGCATATTGTTGTAATGTATTAAAGTGATTAAAATAGCTATGAAGGGACCTCAAAAATAACCAAAATTATTTTTTTGCGGGAAAATACTAGGCACCTTTATTCAAATTATTTTTCAAACCTTCAGAATATTTTCCCTCGGACACAATGCAGTGGTTCCAGTGTTCTGTCCACTGTACAAAACACTCCCTGAAGCCCCTTTAGGATAGTCTGCTGAAATTGTATGGTTTAACTCAGGACCACTGTGAAAATGATGACCTTGAACACTTTTTTCACTATAGAAAATAGATGGAAGTCGCATGGTGCTAGATCCAGTGAATAAAGTAGATATGATGTCACCTTAATGCCTAATTTCGTGACTGCTGCTTGAGTCTTCATAGTAATATGAGCAGGCACATCCTGATGAAAGATCCATCCCATTTGAACATGGTATGGTTTTTTCTTGGTAAATTTCCTGCCCCATCAATACTTCACAATAATAATCAGAGTAACAGTATGTTGCTTAGCCACTATGTGATATTACACAATGCCTTGCTTATCGAAAAAGACCAGGTGCATGCTTTTTCCTGCACTTGGTTGAACTTTAACCTTTTTGGATCTTAGACTTGAGGGAAGTTTTCCTTGGCCACACTGTGTAGACTTGCTGGAATTTTTTCAGTATTTGTGATGAATTTATATCAAGAAAAATGCAAAATCTAATTGATGCATGCTGCTGCAACTGAAGATCCATGTTTGGTACAGTTAACATGCTCTTGTAGTTCACCTGCTTCCCCCCAGTTGAGGACAAGGTTAATGCCACACATGGCATTTCATCACTCAAGGTCAGACCTTTCCGGTACTGCCAATATCAAACTCCAGCTCAGGTGCAGTGCAATGCAAAAAAATAATTCTGGTTATTTTTGACACCCTCTCGTGTATCACATTTGCTCATTATTCATAGCTGTTTAACCCAATAAATTAATTAAGCAGTTACATTGCAGGAACTTACATAAATTCTGCCATTTAGAATGACAAGAAAATAAAAACAGTATATAGAAATGGCATACAAATGTTATTTTCCAGTTACTCATATTAAAGGATATGTAAATTCAGATTTAACTATAAATTGGCACAAATATCTTAATATACAAGGGTGGTTTGAAAATTTCTCAGAATCATCACGACAAGTCAGTGCTAGCGCAACGAGCTCTTCACTCGATATTCATTTGCTGTTGCCTGTGAACACATGTCATATCAGTGCTTTTGGTAGTGACGTGGTTCTGTTGTTGTTCCTACATAGTGACTTGCAAAGATGCAAAAAATCGAGATTCAAGCGGTGATGAAGTACTTTGTAAAGAAAGATATGAAAGCAAAGGACATTCATGTTGATTTCCAGAATACAGTGGAGATGCTGATACTTCATATTCAACTGTTGGCAAGTCTGCAAATGAATTTAAATTTGTTTAGGAGAGCGTAGATGATAATCCACACAGTGGTTGGCTAAGATGTGTCACTACCCCAGAAATCATTGGAAAAGTGCACAAAATGGTCATGAAGGATCACCGATTGGAAGTGTGAGAAATTGCTCAAGCTTGCCAGATGTCATCTGAAAGGGTATCTCACTTTTTAACTGAAAAATTAGATGCAAAAAGATTGTCTGCAAGATGGGTACCGCTCTTGACATGGATCAGAACAATGCTCAGCCTGTTTTAGGAGAAATGAACAACATTTTTTGCATCATTTTGTGGGTCCACTACTATATCCCAGAGACAAAACGACAGTCAAAGCAGTGGAAGTGTGCTGATTCTCTCCCACCAAAGAAAGCAAAGAAAATTCTTTCAGCCAGAAAGATCATGGCATCAGTGTTTTGGGATGTTAAGGGGATTCTGTTTGTAAATTATCTCTCCACTGGGCAAACAATTACTGAAGAATATTATGCTAACCTCCTGGACCAATTACCACAAAAGATAGGCAAAATAAAACGTGTAAAAAGGCCAAGTTTAACAAGGAAGAAAGTCATCTTCCATTGAGACAATGTGCGCTGGCACATATGTGCCATTGCCATGGCAAGATTACATGAACTAAGGTATGAGTTGTTGCCGCACCTGCCTAATTTGTCTGATATGGCTCCGTCAGATTTCCATCTCTTCCTAAAGCTGAAAATTTTCCTAGGTGGACTAAGATTCACATGAAGAATTGATTGCCAGAGTTGACAACTATTTTGCAGGCATGGAGGTATCTCATTTTTGAGAGGGGATCAAAGCATTGGAACATTGCTGGACCAAGTGCATTAATCTACAAGGAGACTACATTGAAAAATAAAAAAGTTTCAGTGATGTAAGTACTTTTTTTTTGTATTCCATTCTGAGAGCTTTTCAAACCTTTCTCATAAAATGCATTGTCAATGAGTATTACTATTTAATTTTTGTGTGATACAGCTTATCAATTGACTGTCTTGAGTGGCAGTATTAACTAATCCTAGCAGCATTTGGTTGATAGACTTACAGTTGGTTTGGCAAAGTACTGATAACGTACTGATAGCTCACTCCAACTGACCCTTTCAGACCCTAGGCTTGTTGTAATAAATATAACTTTATAATCAGTTAGTGACAAAACAAATAAGGTTGGAAGAAAGTTTATTTTTATATCTACCTCCTGACGTAAATGAAAATTTTCAGAAATAGCTTCATGATATATTTCATTGTGGGCACAAGTAGGCTAGAGAAAACTGAATCAATAGTTAAATATTTAAAAATGGGAGTCTATATGCCGGCCCAAAAATTCAGTGCCACAGCCGGGATTTGAACCACAGATTTTTCAGTTCTGATTCTAAGTTTCAAAGTTTTCCTACATACAGTGTTTGTGTGTGTGTGTGTGTGTGTGTGTGTGTGTGTGTGTGTGTGTGTTAGAAGAATCAATTATCATTACTGGTCTGATATATGGGAACAATTATATAAAAATCGTAAAGCCTGGGACTAAGTGCTTATGATTGTAAGTTGCCATTATGGTATGTTGTGTCAAATATGAGCTTCCCTTGTGGTCTGCTGAGAAAATGCAAATCAGTTGGAGAATTTAAGCCTGTGCAGGCATGTTACCGTGGTAGCTCAGTGGTTAAGAGTAACCACACATCAAGCGGAAGATCCATGGTTCAAATCCATTGAATTTTTCAGTTCTGATTCTAATAGGAGAGCAAAAAAGCTCCAAATGGGCTGTTCTGTGTTTTGCCTGTCTGCCTTCCCACACTCATTGCTCTCTGCCGCTATTATAGACAGGCACAGATGAAACCATGCAACATTTTTAAAATTACTTTTAAAGGCCTTACTTACCAACTTTATGGAAGGAGATGCTGAAGCTGGCCACCGTTGTTGTCCATACATTTTTGACACTGTTTAGGAAACTATCCATCATTCGCTGTAGTTCACATTGAGAAATGCTCTCAATTTCCCAGCAGATTTTTGTTTTAATTCTTCCAGGGTGTGTTGATTTGTCTTGTACACTTTATGTTTTAAGCTACCCCAGAGAAAGAAATTGCAGGGGGTTAGTTCGGGGTACCACAAATCTCTACTAATAATTCTGTCCTGAAACACACATTCAATTGTTCTCATTGAAAGATTGTCCATTTGAGCTATTGCAGGGTCTTGTTGAAAAACGGCAAAATCATGCTGATTGTCTGTTAATTCTCTAAAAAAAAAGGGGGCAAGATTGTATTTACGTATGTACAGGCATCAACTGTTGACCCAAACAAAATTGGCCCCATAACTCAGAATCTAATATTGTTCATGAAGAAAAAATTGGTGTATGGTGTGTCATTAGCAGAGAAAGGTTTCTCAGAGCTCCAATAAGCGAAACCATACAACCTGTATTGTTAGTTTATCACAGTCATGAAAAAGTGGTACTGGCATTGGATCAACATATGAAAATTCTACAGAAGTCGAACCCTCTACTAGTTGTAGTTCAGATCGAGATGTGGAATGGTACATGGAAATGGCTTCTCAAGCATCTCTAACAGACGATGACAGGGTAAAGTTAATAACAGAACCTTGGACACAAGGTAAGTCTTATAATTTTCACAATGACTTACAAAAAGGACAAAAACAACCTTTTATTTATAACTGGCTAGAACATGAAAAATAAAAATCTTGGCTGGTATACTCGGCACATGTATGGAGAGCTATCTGCCAGGACTGTGTGCTATTTAGGCCAGCTGTACAAAGGGTTGTCAAGGGTTCATTCATAGTCAAGCCATTTGCCAAATTCAAAGAAATGCATGCTTGGAGTGAGAATCATGTCAAGTCAGAATGGTATAGGAAAGCTATTGAACGTTCAAAAAGTTTTATGAACCCAGTGACCAGTAAATTAACTGTAAGGGAGCATGCATATCATGAGAGAATTGAAATGAACCATGAAAAATTAATGTCTATATTGTCTTGTATAATATTTTGTGCCACACATGACCTCCCATTGTGAGCAAAATTGTCTAATTCTGGAGTTTTTCCTGATTTGCTTTATTTTTGTGCAGAAGCTGGTGATTCTATTCAGAAAGAGCAACATAACATGTGTTTGAAAAATGCAAAACATACGTGTGTTTAGACTGAAAATGAATTAATCCAATTATGTAAGATTTAAAGCTTTCACGGCGCACGTTATTTATTATAGTTTCACGGGCGATCAGCCGTGTGAGGTTTGAAAATATTGAGCTTTCGGCCATTCTAAACTCCATGGCCTTCGTCAGAATGAAATGACCGTTATTTTCCCGCTCCCCCTATATATACAATGTTAGATGAGAGGGGGTTGCGTTGCCCTGGCCAATGAGCGGGTGACGATTTGTGATTGGGCTTTTTTTTTTTTTTTTTTTTTTTTTTTTTTTTGGTGTGTGTGGTGGGGAAAAAGGCTACTTACGCCCTAACCGCATGCATGCATGCGAGTGTAAGACTCCTACCCTGGCTTCGAACCCGGGCAGCCTACTCACTAAAAAACCCCACCGGAAGTCTTGAGGTCAAGGCCTCGATGCTGCAGTACCGCATAAAGCACCTGCGCATTCTGTGGTGAGAGATGGAAGCTGCCTGCCAGTGGCAGTAACAGCGAAGATTGTCACCGGCCACAGTGTTTTCTTGAGGGTCAGTACTTGGACCAGAATCACTATAGTTGCTGTTATGAATGTGTTTCATGGCTATTGTCCAGGCAGGGCTTAGCTGAAGACCGTGGTCCCTGTTGTAATTGTTTGGATGTAGTTTGATTTGAATGGCTTCCTTAATGACTCTGTCCCAGTATTTATCCGTATGCTCCAGAACTTTGATGTCTTCAAAGTTTATTTTGTGGACATACTCTATACAATGCTCGGCCACTGCTGACTTATCTGGTTGTAGGAGCCTGATATTGCGTTGATGTTCTTTACACCTTTCTTCTATTGTGCGTCCTGTTTGGCCTACATACACTTTACCACATTCGCAAGGAATCCTGTAAACTCCTGGGACCTTGAGTCGAAGTGGTTCTTTTACCGGTCTAAGGTATTCTTGGATCTTCTTTGGAGGTGTGAAGAAGGTCTTGATGTTATACCTAGCGAGTATGTGGGAGATCTTGTTTGAGACGGAACCATAGAATGGTATGTAGGCTTTGTTCGGCCAGCTATCCATTCTTTGAGTGAGGTGTTGGGGGTTGTTTCGAATGTTTTCAACCTTCTTGCTTGCCTTTTTGATGTCGTTATCACTGTATCCGTTTTTCAGCAATGTGTCTCGTAGGTATTTAAGTTCCTGCTTAATGTGGTCTTCATCCGCAATATCGAAAGCTCGGTGAAACAAGGTGGATATAACTGTCTTCTTTTGAGTAGGATGGTGGTGACTGGAGGCGTCCAAGTAGCGGTTGGTGTGTGTTGGTTTCCTGTATACCGTGTGACCTAGGCTGCCGTCCGGCTTCTTGTAGACCAGAACATCTAGGAAGGGGAGTGAGCCATCGATCTCAACTTCCATGGTAAACTTGATGTTCGCATGTAGGTTGTTGAGGTGGTCTAAGAAGGCGGAAAGTTTTCCTTTTCCATGTGGCCAGATAACAAAGGTATCATCCACGTATCTGAAGAATGCCTTTGGTTTGTCTGAGGTGGTATCCAGGGCAGTATGTTCCAAGCTCTCCATGAAAAAGTTGGCAATAGCAGGTGACAACGGTGAACCCATGGCTACCCCATCCGTCTGTTCGAAGAACTGGCCATTGTAATTGAAGTATGTGGAAGTGAGCGTGTGTCTGAAAAGCTGGGTGATGTCTTCCGGAAACCGTTCAGATAGGAGCTGTAGTGAGTCCTCTAGCGGCACTCTGGTGAACAAGGATTCCACATCAAAGCTCACCAAAATATCTCCGGGTCCACTTTCAGCGCTGAAATTTTCTGTATAAAGTGACTGGTTGTCACTTATGTTATACCTAGCATACTCGCTAGGTATAACATCAAGACCTTCTTCACACCTCCAAAGAAGATCCAAGAATACCTTAGACCGGTAAAAGAACCACTGCGACTCAAGGTCCCAGGAGTTTACAGGATTCCTTGCGAATGTGGAAAGGTGTATGTAGGCCAAACAGGATGCACAATAGAAGAAAGGTGTAAAGAACATCAACGCAATATCAGGCTCCTACAACCAGATAAGTCAGCAGGGGCCGAGCATTGTATAGAGTATGTCCACAAAATAAACTTTGAAGACATCAAAGTTCTGGAGCATACGGATAAATACTGGAACAGAGTCATTAAGGAAGCCATTCAAATCAAACTACATCCAAACAATTACAACAGGGACCGCGGTCTTCAGCTAAGCCCTGCCTGGACAATAGTCATGAATTTTTTTTTTTTTTTTTTTTTTTACCGTGGAGGGGAAAAACCCGTTACAGGCGGAGGCCGACATGCTGAGGCCAACAGTGTGAGGGTCCCTGCGTCCTGAAGGGGGAGGGTTACTCACTAAAAAACCCCTCCATGTGTTAGTTCGTAAAATGCTGAAGGTTTCGTGCATCATCGTGCATTAGTCGGGTCCCGCATAGCACCCCGGTTAGTAATTGAATGCTTTAAGCTGGCATGAATTTCATGCGAGCGAGTCAAATGTTGCTTTTTGGTAATGCCCATGAAACCTGGACATGACCAAGAGAGATAAAATGCATTGTTAAATTTGTGTTGATATTAGGCGCTGTTACGCTTACTTATGATTAGGTTGCACAGGCATAGGCCTGTTAGTCAAGATGTAATTTGTGTGATGCTTAATTCTAGGGTTTCACAGGTATTTACCTGCCAGTTGTTATACTTTCTGCTAATTTTAGTGTTAGCATACCTGAGGTTATTCGTGCAATGTTTCAGCTTATATCTAGTGTTTCACAGGTGTTTACCTGCCAGTCGTTATAATATTTGCTAATGTTAGAGTTAGTGTAACTGAAGTTAATCGTGCAATATTTGAGCTTGTATCTAGCGATGCACAGGTGAAAACCTGCATGTCGTTGTGGGATAAGCTAATGTTAGTGTCAGAGTAAAAGGATATTTTCGTGCAATATTTAGGCTTATGTCTAGTGTTGCACAGGTATGTACCTGCAAGTCATTAGAATCAGCTAATGATCTGTGATTTTTACGCATGCTTAATATAAATGTTATCGTGCTAGATTTCTTCTTGTCTGCCCTAGGCAGGCAGGTCTTGTATAAGCGTTTGTCCTGGTCTCGCCGTGTCGTCGGAGTGTCCTACTCCATCATACGGTGGCCCGCTTTCACCGCGCCCGTAGGACACTGGTGGGAGGCCCTAGTTCTCCCGGTCCGCCTCGGCATCGCCGAGGGCTTGTAGGGCTCTGTGACAGGCTGCGGTCTGAAACAGGGAATAAGGAAGGTTTAGCTGTGTGGTGAGAGGGAACAGTCCTCTGTCTAAGTTTCATTTAGTCGTGTAGTAGGTTGTTCAAGAATTCCTCTACTTCTACTTCCGTGTTATTTGAAGTTAAATTTCTGTCGAAAAGCGCTAGCGGTCTAGCGTGTTTATAAATTTCCATAGTATAGTTACCGAGGTTCGTTACTAACGGGTTGTGATGTTTATGCAAGTGTTTATACGTATCGTGTGAGAGCTTTTTAATGAATTGCTCTATCGTGTGCATTTTTAATTCGTCGTGTAGTAACTCCGCTGGTGCCGTGTAGGGCACTTTTGCTACCATTCGCAGTATTTTATTTTGTAGCCTTTGTAGGCGCATAATATGTGTTTTTGCGGCATATCCCCAAACCGGAGCAGCGTAAGTGAGTATAGGGCGGATAAGCGTCTTATATAATGTTAGTATAGCCATGAAACACATTCACAACAGCAACTATAGTGATTCTGGTCCAAGTACTGACCCTCAAGAAAACACTGTGGCCGGTGACAAACATAGCCCGAAACAGCAGGCCCAATCACAAATCTTCACCCGCTCATTGGTCAGGGCAACGCAACCCCCTCTCATCTAACATTGTATATATAGGGGGAGCGGGAAAATAACGGTCATTTCATTCTGACGAAGGCCATGGAGTTTAGAATGGCCGAAAGCTCAATATTTTCAAACCTCACACGGCTGATCGCCCGTGAAACTATAATAAATTAGTCCAATTATGTTCTGAAAAATTGAAAGAACAAATTGTGAAGGACGTTAATGCTTCTTACACATTTTCTATAATAGCAGATGAAACAGCTGATATTGCAGGAACTGAACAATTGTCTCTTGGTTTAACCCTTAACTGGCATTGCAGAGTCCCTGGGACTCTGGCAAAAATAAATGACTTAATAATGTCAGTGTTTTTCCACTAGATGGCGCGTGCTATTCAGTACCTTCCCACAGTAGGGAGAACTGTTATGCGCTCAGTCGCCAAGTGTCTGTCGACAATGCCAGTATGCAAAGAGTGAGCCTGAGAGTCTGTTGGACTCCACGACGCGCTTAGTGTAACGCTTCCGACACTGCGACTATGTCCGCGAATCCTAAAAGAATTAGACTTACGGATCCTACCTTTGATGAAACTGTTCAAAGATGGATTGAGGAATGTGACTCAGAGTTTTCAAATCAAGATAGTGATAGTGATACCAACATTACTACCAAGGACGCTATCACAAGTGATCATGAAACGGCTAGTGAGGTTTCGAATAGTGAATCCGAGCATGATGAGGTGCAGGCTATTGAGAGTGAACAAGAAAGAGGCATGTGTCAACTCAGAAAAGCTACAAAGAATAAATTTTTGAAATTATTGGCCAAACAACTGTATGAACCGCTTCTTCAGGAAAGAGCTCAGGAAACAAACTTATCAAGAGAGCTAAAAAGCGGCGTCTTCAGAATTTTGAAGATAGCGCCTGCAGCACCAGCTGATGCACAAGACGAACTTCCTAGAAATCAGAGGAAATATTGTTCTACATGTAACCCAAAATTGAAGAGAAAGACTGCTTATTTATGTGTTCAATGCAAAAGACCAATTTGTATGCAGTGTTCTAAAACAAATGTGTGTTGAATGTACTGAAAATGTTGTTGTGGTTGTTAGCTAATGCTGGATTTCTGACAATGAAGTCATTAATCCTCTTGCTCTCCAATATTTTTCACTGATGGATGGGGCACTAGAAGTGGCCGGGCATATTTGAAGGTGGTCTCGGTCCATTTCCTCTTGCAGATTACATAGAGGACAGAGTGGTGAAGAATATATCCCAATTCTGTTTAAATGTTTTGCCAGACAATCATGTCCTGTAATCAACCTGAAGGTTGCAACTGCTGTTTTTCGAGGATACTCGGGAATCACTGTTTGAATGTTTGGTAGTTCCCATCTTTTATTCTTTGATTTTTCATAGTAATATTTTTCAATAATTTTTTTGAATTCAGAGTTGACTAATCTTTTAGCTGCATAAAATGGTAGATTAACTATAGATTTTTGTACACCTCTGGTACCCTTTTTTGCAAGAAAATCAGCTTTCTCATTACCACTCAGTCCACATATCCATTGGAAGACTAGGTGTTTTTGAAGTGCTGTTAGATGGCTAAGCATCTTCCAACATTCTATAATAGTTTGGTTTTTTGGTGACAACTTGGAAGTAATTGCTATAATTGCTGCCCTGGAATCTGAGAGAATAACTGCTTGCTGAAAATGTGAAATTCTGTACAAAAGATTTTGTAGGGCCATTCGAATTGCTTCAATTTCTCCATCAAAGTTAGTAGTTCCATAACTTAAAGATTTGTAATAGGAAAAGAGGTGACATGTGACTCCAGCACCTGCTCCATCTTGGTTTGATATCAATGATCCATCAGTATAAATATGGAGCCACTCACGTTCTGGAAATTAAGTATGGATTGTCTCTAATGCCAATAATTTTAGAACACTAATTGGAGTATCACTTTTTTTAACTTCTTCTGTCAGGTGTAAATAATATGTGATGTCTAATGTATGTGTTGGATTGACTTTAGATATGAAGTTTTCCTTTGAATTAGGAAGGTGTACATCCTTCTTGATGTCTTGAATTTTGGAAAGAAAGCTCTCCTGAGTCTTTAGTGTATGTGTAAAATTTCTCTTGTGCCATGTATTGAATGGGAGTCTGATCAACTTTTCGTGTTGAATAAGAGCCGCTTTTTCTATTTCATATTCAATGGGGTATTGGTTGGTTAGTATTTCCATAGCTGCTATTGGTGTGGTTTTGATAGCACCTGTAATTAATCTCAGACTTTGGTTTTGAAAGATCTGAATTTTTTTTGTGTTTGCTGTTACAAGAACTTCGCTGCAGTAAGTAAATAATGGTTTTATATATACATTGTATGTTGTGTTAAGCGTTGCTCTGAAACATCCCCACTTCATTCCTGTTAGACGTTTTAACAGTGAAAGGCGCCTCTCTGCTCTTTGTATTACATTTTCTATTTGTTTGGTCCATGTAAGTGTGGTATCAAATGTAACTCCTAAATACTTTGCTTCCTTTGTTTCTGGTAATTGTTGACCCTCAAAATTTAGTTTTATTTTTTGTGGTTTTTTTTCTTAGTGAAAAGATTTGGTAGTTTGATTTTGTTGTATTAACAGTCATTAAATTTTCTTTGGTCCACCTCTGTAAGTTGGTTAAGGATTGTTGCATGGTTTTTTCTAGTTCTGTACTTTTGCTTTTTGGTTTTGAAGTCCACATTACTAAGTCATCAGCAAATAGTGCACACTTCACGCCTGATTCTTGTATTTGTTCTGGTAGATCATTAATAAATATATTAAAAAGTGTAGTGCTGAGCACTGCACCTTGTGGTAAGCCACGGTGTACTTGTTTATATTTAGATATATTTCTTCCATATCTGGTTGCAATAAAGCGTTGTGTTAGGAAATGACATAGCCATGAAAACATTGGACCTTGTATCCCTATTTTTTTTACTTTCTTTAGTAGTTTTGTTCTGCATATAGAATCATATGCACTTTGAAAATCAAAGTAGAATCCTAAACATTATGTTGTTTTTTCTTGAAGCATTGTCAGTTTTTTATTATTGTATTTTAGAAGTTCATGTGTTTTTATTTTTTGTATTTTAGACGGTACCAAACATATTTTCGGTAAGAAAAGAGCTCATTTATCAGTTTTTGTTTCTCAATATAAAAATCAAAGAAACACAGTTAATTTTTGTTCCAAAAAATTGGTTTCATATCCTTTTTGTGTTTGGTTTGTATTTCATTCTGTTATAAATAAAAGTTTATTTATTTACATGCTTTTAGTTAATTATACATCCAAAAATAAATAAATGTATATGTAACATTGGAATAACAACAACTTTTATTTCTCAGGGACTCCGCAACGCATTGAATGTAAAAATTTCTGGCCACGCCGGTTAAGGGTTAAGATTTGTTAGTAATAATTATGAAGCCAAGGTGACGAGTGTGTGAAGAATTTTAAGGTTTTGTGCCATTTAATGAGTTGAAGCAGTTTCTGAAAATATCTTACCATATTTGTCAAAGAGCAGCCTTGACATGTTAAACATGATAGGTCAGGGATACGATGGATGTTCTGTGATGTCAGGGAAAATAGGAGTGGTTAAACTTATTCAAGAAAAGTGCCCTAAAGCAATATACGTTCATTGTTCTTCACATAAATTAAACCTTGTTGTAAATGATCTCAACCAAGTGCAAGGCATTAGGAATGCGTGGAACCATAAAGGAAATAATACGCTTTTTCAGAGAGAGCTCACTAAGAAGGCGACTGATTCCTAACATTCCATCATTGTGTGAAATGAGATGGTCAGCAAAATATAAAACTATCAAAGTTTTTTGGGAAAAATATAAAGAAATTATTTCCGCACTAGAGGAACTAGAAATAAATGGTAATGCTACAACAAAACAATGCACTTCTCAACTTCCACATTATACTTTCATTGTCGCTTTATGTGTGATAGCATTGTACAGTGGCATGTTGGAACCAGTCAGTAATATTCTACAGGGAGTTACAATAGATATGCAGGTGTTTGTGATCATATACATGATTTAAATGTTTAAAAAGCATAGGGATTAAGTAGCAACACAATTCAGAGAAATAATGCAAACTGTGTGTAAAGTGGACTCCTGTATAAAAATTCAAAAAACCGTTTCTAGGCAAGCCAATTTTACAGACAAAATTATCAAATGGCCAATGGTCCAGAAGAATATTATTGCTTATGTCTTTTCATTCCATATTTGAAATCCCTGATAATGTCACATGAAACTCAATTTTCAGAAAACAATGCCATGATTAATGACATTTTTAAATTTCACCCAGCAAATATGAAATGCTTGAATTCCATCGAGTTTGGTGAAATTGTGAAGAAAATCCAAGAATTCTGTAATGTTAAAAATTTTCTGTTGGAATCTAAATGAAGTCTGAAAAATATGCAATCATACTCCGTTTAATTGAAGTTTTTGAGGACATCAGATTATTTTTCCCTGCTGCAACATGCACAGTTGAGAGATCTTTCAGCACACTGCACCGAGTGAAGACCTTGTTGCAGGCAACGATGGGTGATGATAGATCAGATGGACTTTGCATGCTGAGTGTTCTTCGGGAGCGGAGAATGGTGAAGCTCTCATTTTTCATAGAGGAAGTTACCTTGGCATTTAGTCCAGAAGGCTACAGTTTGTATATAAGGAACAAGCTAATGTGAATATCAAAACTGTATTTTGATGTTTTATTGATAAAATGTATCAGTTTCTAATAACTAACTTTTTAATTGAAGTTTCCTATTTTTCGCTGTTATTACTGCATGTACAATTGATATGGTTTATATGCAACAAATACTATAATTCCGAGATTACAATGGAGTCTACTAAATGTGATGGGACGCAACGTGAAGCAAGAAACTAGAAGTTCTATTAGGTGCACTTAACATAATGGGAATGGTTCTGATTTGTTATTCTTATACTCGACAGACATGGCAGATATTCAAAGTAGCTCTCTTTTTCTAATCAGAGGTTATGTTTTCCAAAAATGAAAAGAAAGAGAATACGCAAATGTGAATTAAAAAACATTCTAAACAGCAAATAAAATATGTAGATGGTCATAGTCTATTTTAGGAGCAAAACTAAAGAAACCGAGAAAGAGTTTTGATGCAAATAGTTACATAGAGAAGCACAATTTATTACTGCATGGCACTACTTGCCGATTGGTTCAAATTAGTCATGTTACCTCCAAAATTGACATAATACGAATGAAACGTTTGGCATTACCAAACTCTTACATTACGTCACGTTAAATCAAACCTAAATAGTTCCATTTAATATAATGTGTTAATATCTTTCCTATTACATCCCGTTACATTAAGTTCATCATAATCCTGGCATTACTCATGTCTTTTACAGCTTTTGACAATAGAATAGTGAATTAATATTTTTTGATTGGAAAGTTCTAAGATGCACCTCCCCTCCCCCATAAAAAAAATCTGCCAATGCCCATGCTGACCATCGCTTGAAAGCTGTAGGTTGCAGGTTCAAGCCTCAGCAACCGCAATCAAACGTACTGTGATGTCATTTGACTGAGGTTGCATGGATTTTGCTTCTTTCTATTTAAGAAAAAAAACTAATGAAAATTGCAAAACTATAATATTTTACAACTGAAAGCATCTCAAATGCTATGTTTTAACAGTTACAGTAAGCATAACAAGAATATAACAGTAATAAACATTGAAATACTTTGAAAGGTTCATAACATATGACTCCATTTGGAATTGTTGGGTCTGAAAGGGTTAATAAACCATGCTCCTGAAACACCACCAGAGAAAACACTGAGAAATCTGATGATCTTGAAGGCCATACAATGCCTCTTTTTCAAGGTGACTTAATACCCAGAGATCCAATGTGCAGCTGCCATGGAAATTTTAGCAGTTTGTGCTGTAGCAACTTTTTGCTATAAAAAGTTGGCTGCTGCCTTGTAAACTCTAAGATAATGTGTTTGTTACTATGCATCATTGGCCAGCAGATTGTTGTTGCAGAAATAAATGGTATTTGTAGAACATAATTTTCAAGAAATTAAATGTTTTTCAATGTGGCATAAAAGAGCATTTTACTGTCATTAATCTCATGTATCGTTAATTTAAATAAATATCTAATTAATATTTACTACACAATTGCAAACTTTTGATTTTATGGAATCACTCTGTATAGCATTAAGAACAGTGTTGTAAGTTGAATTGACCTTGCTGTGTTTTGAAGCATAATTACTTTTTAACAGCATTCAACAATCTTCAAAAAAATAGATGACCTTTTCGGACTTGCAGCTAGGGTATTCAAAGGATTAAAGATTAAAGTCTGCCTTTCTAATAGGTATGATAGTTTATGAAGTGTCTTGTTCTCAGGGTCAATAATGATGCTACAGCCACAACTGTTATTAGTTTTTGAACCGTCAGTATATAATTATCTGTAATCTGGATATTTTTCTAAACCATCATGAAACATTTATTTGTAAATTCTATTGCTTATATCAACTTTTGTATTTTTGGAGGAATTGTGGAGTTGAAGTCTCCTAGAGTTTAGTGGGTGCTCATTAAATGGCACAGGGCTGGTTAGGTTACCTGTGTATTTGTAATTGAACCTATCCTTTTCTGGGAAATTGTAATTGTTCATTTGACATTCTGGCCTAGATCTAACTTTAAAAATATAAGAGGTACTTGGTTGTTTTCATTGAATAGTTAGAGGAGGTTATTGGCTTCAATCAGAAGATTATTAACTGGAATGGTCTGAAAGACCCTGAGACTCACTGAAGATGTTTGAATGGAGTGTAGCATTCTGAGAGCTGAAGGCTTTGCAGAGTTATAAACTGTACAACCATAGTCCAGCTTAGATCTTACAAAAGACTTGTCAGAAGTGATCAGTACCTTGAAATCTGCTCCCCAGTTCTGGGAATATTTAGTCTTCAACCACACTTGTGTCTTAGAAGTTTTAGGTGTAAATTTCCTGTCAAGAACCATTCCTAAAATCTTCACAGTTTCCTCTTGAGGAATTATCTTATCATTCATGATAAAAACTAAAGCTGAACTTTCTCCTGGAGAATATATTTTTGGGGATTGAAAATTTGAAACCTGTAGATGTACTCCACTCCTCGAGTTTCAGTTCGTAATACAATTATTATTATTATTATTATTATTATTATTATTATTATTATTATTATTATTATTATTATTATTATTATTATTATTATTATTATTATTATTATTATTATTATTATTATTATTATTATTATTATTATTATTATTATTATTATTATTATTATTATTATTATTATTATTATTATTATTATTATTATTATTATTATTATTATTATTATTATTATTATTATTATTATTATTATTATTATTATTATTATTATTATTATTATTATTATTATTATTATTATTATTATTATTATTATTATTATTATTATTATTATTAATATGATCATCATCTTCATCATCATGATCATCATCATCATCATCATCGTCATCATCATCATCGTCATCATCATCATCATTATTATAAATCTTTTGTATAAAATAATTTTTGATATGTGTAAACTTTGTAAATACTGTAAATAGGTATGACAATGTCAGACACTCTGTATGAGTCAATTGACAGTAATAAACTATTACTACTACTATTATACTCAAACCCATCATTTCACAAAAATCATAGTTGGCACATGGTGAGAAAATTGAAAGTACATTTTCTGCCGCTGTTCTTCATGAAATAATGGAGCTGTTTAGGCATATAGTGCAACTTCATTCCATACACCTTGGCTTTTCATGATGTGGCTATGACTTCATGAAATGTCAGATTTTAGCAAAAGTAAATCACATCCGATGGTGCCTCTGAAAGCTGGCAGATAATAAAAAGTAATTACTGCGACCTTCTAAGGAGCAGGAATAGTAAATCATCATTACCTGCATAACTCCATAGCAAATGTAACATTAAAGCATTGTCTTTTTATGCTTAAATAAAAAATTAGGTCATTTAAATTACTGAATGTAATTCAAACACTGTCGTGCTATACAGAATGAAATGTAGAATAATGAACCCTGAAATCCTTATCTGCCGGTACACTGATCATGTCCCACCTTCCAGTACTGCACCCCACTCATGATGCCTTTAGTGTACGCAGTAGCCTGGTAAGGGCTGTTACGCTGAGGTTTGGTTAGTTAGAAATCCTTATCTTGGAATGAAAATAATACTGTTGATTAACTTTGGACCTCCACTTATGCCATCGCAAGAACCTCCCCCCCCCCCCAAAAAAAAAAAAAAAAATATGTGAAAGAGAAAGAGAGGATAAGATAGTTTATTTGAATTACTCTTAATACTGTAAAACTAGTAAATGTGGTGTAGTGCTAACAGTGTGTAGATAGCATGCTGCAGGATGTTGATTCAATTTCCATATCATACATATACATTTTTTAAGTCTTTATTTTACCCCTTTCTTCATCTGTCTGCTTATGTTAATATAAGTTTACTATTTTATCCAAAATAGGCAACAACTTTTTAAGCCCATCACATATTGCTATTGATTTTTGGGCAACAATACGAAGTGCAAAATAAATGTATTAAATATATTATTTTCCTTTCCTAAATTTCCACTTGTGAACCACAGAAACTAGTCTGATTTTCAGTGATATAAAAGTTATATTGTGACATGGCTTCTCCATGTCATTAAGACTCTTTGATTTTCAAGGAGGTTGCCATGGAGACAGTTTTATTGGGAAGAGTTATGGGAAGGTTAAGAGACAGAAAGCAGTAGTGTGGCTGTACCTGAAGCTTGAGAAAATAATAGATTTGCTAAAATTGTTACATTTAGTGATCAGAAGTGGGATCGAGAGCTAAGATGGAAGCTGCATTGGAAACGATTTTGCAAGAGCTGAAGGAAATGAAAAGGCAAATAACAAACAACCTGGCCGTGAGGATGACTGAATTAACCACGGAAATGAAGACTGCGAACGAGGTCTTTGCCACCAAATTTGAAGAGCAATTGGCCGGCGTGAGGGATGTCGTCATGGAGCTGGGCAAGTGGATGAGCGCGTCGAAGACCTGTCGAACCGCGTTAATGACCTAGAGGGAAAGGCCAACAGCAGCACCAAGTCCCTGAACGCCATGGTGGAGGACATCGTCGGCAGAAGACTGAAAGATCTGAAGGCCGACGCGCCGGGACGCGACACCACATCAGCGCGCGTCAAACCACCGAAGTACGACGGCACGTCAACCTTTGAGGTCTTTCGCCGCCAATTCGACACAGTGGCCAAGCACAACAAGTGGTCGCCAGAAGAAGAGGCCGCACAGCTGATAGCCTGCCTCCAGGGACGGACCGCAGAGGTGCTGAACACGGTCCAGACAGCGGCGGCACCCAAGGACATCTGGGAGGTCCTGGAGAACCGGTTCGGCAACCACCGCTTAGCCGCAGCCTACCGCAGCCAACTGAAATCTAGGATGCAACAGCCAGGGGAGACGCTGCAAGAGTTCGCCCTGGCAATCGAACAACTGGCCAGCAAAGCCTTGGTCGATCTCCCATCCGAATTCGTATCCCGAGAAGTCGCCTACACCTTCGTCGACGGGGTATGCGATGCCGAAATACGACAGCGCTTAATGCTTGGCGACTACAAGACCATCCACGAGGCACTGTCGGCCGCATTGAGGATGGAAGCGGCCAAAGTGACGGCTACCCCAACCTCGAAGACAAGGAGTATCCGCTACGATGAGGACCGAAGACCAGTCCAAGGACGTCGACGAAGACCAAGTGGCGTGTGTTGGAGATGTGGCCAGTCGGGACACCTGGAGAGAGACTGCCCGCACAAAGCAGAGCAGCCGTAAAACGAGTAAGGGCCGGTGTGGCGAGAGGCACATCGGCGCCGTCATCACCATCCCCTTGAGTGACACTGTGCGCCGTCAACCGACGTATGGATGACAGCCTCATCGCGGACGGTTGGGTGAGAGGGAAGATTCACGCCAATGCGGATGCCATGTCCCGAAGACCCTGCCCAGAAGAGTGCGGCCAATGCACAAGAGTGGAAGAGAAGGAGCGTACCGCAGCTGCCAGAGTGGTCACGGCAGTGCCTGCGGACGGATGGGATAGCGCGGGCCTGAGGAGGGAGCAGCTGACGGACGCCGCTTTGGGGCAACTCTTGAGAGAAGTGGAGGCAGGGGCAAGACCAACCTGGGAGGACGTCGCACCCAGAAGCGCTACGTACAAGTCGTACTGGGCCCAATGGGACTTGCTGAAGGCCAAAGAGGGTGTGCTGTTCCGCGTATGGGAATCACCCGATGGGAAGACGCAGAGAAAGCAGTTGGTACTTCCCCGGAGTAAGGCCCCGGAAGTCTTGGAGGAAGTGCACGTCGGTACCTCAGGTGGACACCTAGGAGCAAACGATCGAAAAACTCCGACAACGCTACTACTGGCTGAGGCTTCGAGCAGACGCTGAGAATTGGTGCCGTCAATGTCACGTGTGCGCGGCGAGTCGCGGCCCCCAGACTTGGAGCCGGGGTCGCATGCAGCACTACAACGTCGGAGCGCCTTTCGAACTCATCGCCGTCGACATAGCTGGACCATTCCCAGTGTCCGATCGAGGCAACAAGTACCTGATGGTGGTTGTGGACTACTTCACCAAGTGGCCGGAGGTGTATGCCATCCCGAACCAGGAGGTGAAGACAGTTACAGACTGCCTCGTGGAGCAACTGTTTTGCCGTTTTGGGGTCCCGTTAGAGCTCCACAGCGACCAGGGCACCAATTTTGAGTCCCATCTAATGAAGGAGGCATTGGAAAGACTTGTGGTGAACAAGACCCGCACAACACCTCTACATCCACAGTCGGACGCAGGTCGAGAGATACATCAAGACCCTAGAAGAACACCTGAGGAAGGTCGTAGCCAGCCAGCAGCGAGACTGGGACCTCAAGGTACTACTGTTCTTGCTGCCCTACCGCTCGTCGGCGCACGACACCACTGGGATGACGCCAGCAAGTTTAATGTTTGGCCGAGAGCTACACATCCCTTGTGACCTGGCTTTTGGGAGCCCCCCGGAAGCGAAACAGCCAGCGACTGAGTATGTGGAGAATCTGGTAGACCATCTCCACAACATGCACGAGATGGCGAGCAACCGCATGAAGACCCGGTACGAAAGGCAAGCCACCAGCCAAGGTGACCTGGTCTGGTTGTACCGCCCTACCCAGACCGAGGGACGCTGCCCAAAACTTCAACAACCATGGCAAGGGCCATACCGGGTGGTAAAGAGAATTAATGACGTCTACCGCATCCAGGAGCTGCCCCGAGGAAAGATGTTAGTGGTACACCTGGATTGTCTGGCCCATTACGATGGTGCTGTTCGGGACGATCAGCATTGAGAAGGGAGCAGTGTGACATGGCTTCTCCAGGTCATTAAGACTCTTTGATTTTCAAGGAGGTTGCCATGGAGACAGTTTTTATTGGAGAGAGTTTTGGGAAGGAAGAGACAGAAACTAGTAGTGTGGCTGTACTTGAAGCTTGAGAAAATAAAAGATTTCCTAAACTTGTTACAATATTAATGAAAATGTGCAATAAAAGATTATCTAACTCTGGTAATATAATTATGAGTACCCAATTGAAATGAATAAAACTAAAACAAAATGCTCACTTTATAGTAAAATCACACATACAAAAACTGAATTACTAATGCAAATATTTATATCCTGTATGCATTACATGATGTGATAGAATTTTAGTCATTTTCACATGTTCAAATACATGGGAATAATTTGTTATAATTGCAATATTCACATACAGAACAGGTAATTATGTAGCATTCACACATTAATATAAAGTTAATGGCTATTTTAATATCAAGAAAGAAAGGTTATTTAGTAGAAAGCCCTAATTTATTTGCCCATAAGCCTTTTTTATGTGTGAAGCTTAATGGTTACATTTGCACTTGTAGTTACTGTATTCCTCCCTTTCCAGCCAACTTTAATATTTTATTGGTCTTTTCTTAGGTTTGAGAATACTGTAAACGTAATTGTATCTGTGCATACAGCACTCATCTAGCAAACATTACAATTGTTGTTCATTGTTAATATAAGCCCATCAAGAATGGTACATTTTGCAACTTACAATACTATAATTTAATTGAACAAACTGGGAGTAGTACACTAACTAAACCGCAGTGCAACAACCCATGAAGGGCCAAGGCTTGCCACAATATCTATTTGAGAAGGTGGATTGTGTTCTATGTCTTTCTCCAGAGCTTTCATTAAAATAGATTTTTGGGTTTTACAGATACCACCATCGAAATGACACATAAATAATGGCACTAAGTTATGGGATATGACAAAATAACAGCTGTGCTGAACGAACTTGATACGACTAAATACGAGAGGGTGTCAAAAAAATAACCGGAATTGCTTTTTTACTGGAAAATGCTGCTCACCTTTATTCAAATTCCATTACACACCTTCAAAGTACTCTCTCTCGGACACAATACAATGATTCCAGCGTTTAGTCTAATGTTCAAAACACTCCCTGAAGCCCCCTTTTTGATAGTCTGTTTAGTACACCCGAAATTTTATTGTTTAACTCTCGATCACTCTGAAAATGACCCCGAAGCTCTCTTTTACTACAGGAAATAGGTGGAATTCACATGGGGCTAGGTCTGGTGAATAAGGTGGATGTGGCATCACCTCAATGCCTAATTCAGTGATTGTTTCCCAAGTCTTGATGGTGCGATGAGTGGAGGCATTATCCTGATGAAGGATCCATCCCGTTTGAGGAAGATTTGGTCACTTTGTTGCAATTTTCCTCCTTAATGGCCCCTTCAGTACCTCACAATACTAATTTACAGTAACAGTACGTTGCATGATCACAACATGACATCAATTGTGTTGACGTTGATGTCTGTTTTCGAAGTTGACGGTCTTCCAGGACGTGGAGCATCCTCAAGGTCATTTTTACCCTCCCGAAATCGTTTATGCCATTCAAACACTTGAGTTTTCCCCATTGCTTGCTCTTTGTAGGCTTGCTGCAACATTTCCAACGTTTGTTATGCAATTTTGTCAAAAAGAATGCAAAATCTAATTGATGCATGCTGCTGCAACTTGAGATCCATGTTGGGTACAGTAAACACGGCCTCACACTTCTCCTGCTACCCTCCAACTGAGCATCCCCAGGCCAATGACATGTATGCCATTTCGTCACTCAAGGTCAGACCTCTCTGGTTCTACCAACACCCATCTCATGCACGGGTGCTTTAAAATGCAAAAAAATAATTCTGGTTATTTTTTGACACCTCCCTCATACTACATAATAGTGTAGACCCCATTAGGTATCTTGCTCACTCTTAAGCATACAAATAATTATCATGCATGTGCTCATACTCCTGCTGACATTTTAAATGTCTCTGGGGGATGTTTGGCCTCAAGGATTTGTCTGGCTGCTTATAAATAATATTAAAATAGTTCCCTAAGTATGAGTATCATATATATATATATATAAATCAAGACTTAGACTATAAGTAAACTTATGAACTTGTTTTGCGAACTTTAAAGCGTCTGGCAGAAATTACTGCCCACAAAAACTGTCTGGCAATATTGATTATCAATTTTTAATGATATTGTGTAAAACACATATAAAAATTAGCACTCAGACTTTAATAAAAGTTACCAATGTTTTTATGTACCTTTATAGCACCTGTTACCTGTAAATTGGCTGCTGGCCCAAGCTACCTTCAGAGTTTGAGGTTATTTTGAGTCACTTATATACACTCACCTTCACTACTAAATTGCTTTTTTAAAGTGGAAACGTTTTCAGGACCATTCGATCCCATCATCAGCTGACCTTACAGACAGGCAATTTTTGACAACAACTACGAGAAAGTAACTATGTGCTTGTTACAGCTGATGATGGGATCGAATGGTCCTGAAAACGTTTCCGCTTTAAAAAAGCAATTTAGTAGTGAAGGTGAGTGTATATAAGTGACTCAAAATAACCTCAAACTAAAGAATACTTCACTGTCAATAGTGCTTCTATTTTTTAAATTCTTTACCTTCAGAGTATTACTACTCTTTACAACACATTTTGTTACTCAGAAGATAAGTAATGTCTGGCAGCCCTGGGATCTTGGACTACTGGGGTAGCACAGTGGTTTTGCTCATGGTCTTGTACTGAGGGTCTGTTCTTCAATTCCTGGCTGTGGGATAGCGATTCTTAGTCAGCCCTATTCAAGCCTTCACTTCTGTTTAATACATGTGAAGTATCCCCAAGGCCCAGCATGGTTAAGAGCCCACGGTAAAAGCTGCAGATCCTCTCTTTCCATCACCTGCTCATTGGGGCTAATAGACTCCCCCCTCTGGGAGCCTCCAATTAATAAATGGGTCCGCACATCATTTGGAGGAATGTGGTTCCCCTGGATCTCAACAATATGGAGAGCAATTTCATTATAGACCAAACAACCACTATTGTCCTTTGGTCTTCCTGTGTATACTTATAAAGGAATCACCATGGTGTATGCCCCTTATAACATTATTATTTTCAAAATTTATTGTAGCTAATCTGAGCTTTTGTACTATTTAGCACATATTAAAAAGAGGTTTGAAACAAATTGGTCACCAGATGACAAAGTAAATAATTACCAAATTCATTGCCGGGGTATGCTAATTAAGTATACAGAGACAAAATTGTGTCACCTCGCACACTTGGACCTATCTAGATCCTTTGTGCACTAACACTCCCCTGGAGGAAGGGATGAAGTGAGGAAACTGCAGGATGCCACAGGGTAGCAGGCAGACGGTCCTCAGAGACACACAACAGTACCTAGCTAGTGTTGATCAAATCGGTGACCTCCTGAATGTTAGTCACACACGTTAGTGCGGTACCATCTCATTCAGTCTCAAAACTTTAAAAAGCAGACTTAGTGCCTTTCAACATTAACCAATTCAATTAAGATGCCATGTAGGCAGTTTTATAATTGGGCGTAAGATATACCAAGTTTCACAACAGTCAATTTGGCCATTTTTACATGAAAAGAAAATATGTATTACACTGCATCACATTTACGTTACATTAGATTATATACATTCAAATGTAATTTTAAAAATACAATGTTTGGATACAGGTCACCCATTATACTGAATGAGTCACCTAAAACTATCAGTGCAGGTATCTCTAAAACAAAGCTATTAATCAAAAAACAACTTTCGTAGGCATAATGGTAGGTAAGGAATGATGTACGTCATTCATAAATGTAAGCAAATATGATTTATAGCATAAACATTTGTTTGTTTTAATGGAAATGCAGCATTATCTTTGATGAAATTTGGTAGAATAAAAAATAACAATAATGGCATTTATTGCATCGCAATAGGCCAATTACATCCCGAGAAATTGTGATGTGCAGGTGAGCTAAAGTTAATTATGGGTGCAATCTAGTCCCACTGCTGGTGCTGGACCTGGTAGACTGTGTACAGTAATGTGAAGTAAAAGAAACCTGTTAACCTACAAGCCAGGCTAACAGTTAATTGGTACAGTAAAGAAATGGTGGATGGAGGAAGTGGGAGCAGGGTAGATCCTAAGCCATGAGGAGAATAGAGAGAGAGTAGAGGAAATGTTGCTAATTTGATTGTTTTTTGTATCTACACGGAATTAATTCGGCTACAAATGCAGCAGCAGCAGTTACCAATCCCAGTGACAGAAGTAATAATGGCCCTTCAAGATGGTATATTTGAAGAGTTCTGGGAGTATCTCCATCAGGATCCTCCACATTACGACTGAGTGCAATCAGCAGCTGAAGACGATTGGACAGCAAACGACGTACCACATCAGCCTGCCAATAAAGTCCTAAACCTCCTTGATTTATTGCCAGAATTAAGTTGTTGAGGGTCTGAATGTACGGTCCACCTTTTCTTGTAGTCAGAACCACGTGAGCCCAGTAGAAAGGGTCCTTCATTATCCTCAGCCCCGACATTGCCTCTATGGTAATGTAGGTTCCATAACAGAATACGCCTGAAACAGAATTCAGTATTATACAATACTTGCAGTAATAGTGCAAGTTCAGAACACCTTATTTTCATAGCTAATTATTCTATAAACTATCCTCACAAAGCTCATTCTTATTTCCATCTCTACCATATACAGCCATGGAAAAAATTATTGAGTGCATTAGGACAGCAGAATATTTCTAAGTCCCATGTGTTGCAGCACAGTTTACACAGGTCAATATTCCCAAAGCTGAATTTATTGATAGCCTTTGTTTCATATGTTATCGTCTGCCTGACACACAACCTGTATCTTGAATCACCTCTCGCATTTGTAAACATACTCGCAAATAGAAATGTGAGTGGTGATACAAGACACAACCTATTTGTGTGTTTGACAGACGATAACATGTGGGACAGAAAAATCAATAAACTCAGTTGCATGTTGGAAATATCGTCTTGTGTATACCACGCTGCAACACGACGTGGGACTTAGCAATATTCTGCTCTCCTTATGTGCTCATTCATTTTTTCCATGGCTGTACATAGTTGATAGAGAAGGTACCCCATTCCATTCAAAAATTCAATATCAAGATGTCACTGAAAATACATGTTTTGAGACTCCCAGAACAAAAAAACTGCAGTTTTAGAAAAAGTTCCATGTGGGGGTGTGGGTGGGTGTGTGTGTGTACGACATAACTCCAAATGAATAATCGGTTAAATACCATATTTGGTAGTTTGGGGTGAGGGATATCACTGAAAATCTTTGTGGAAGACGCTGAACTTAAATGCTAAGTTTGGTATTTAACCATTTATTTGTTTTTCAGCTATGCTTTTCATACACAGAGAGACTAAATACACACAGTCCTCTTATTTTGGGTTCAGGAGGCCTCAAAGCATATTACTGGTGAACTTTCGACATTTCTTGGATGGAATGCAATACTTTCCCTATTTCAAAGTAGAGAAGGTAAAAAGCTGATCATTTGAAAATGACTGTTTTAGTCACACGTGTAGTTCGTTCAACATTAATAACTGCTACATATACTCACCACCTGATAGCCCCTCTATAATTATTCCAGTATCAGCCCTCAGAGCAGTGACTGCCAGATCCTCATTTGACATCCATATATACTTATTGGCTATAATCTTTAGAATTGGATCATCACTGTATCGGAATGCCCATGTGGTCGACTCATGAGGAAAGGACCAGTTAAGGTCACTTTCTGCCAGTTGAACCAATGTATCCAAAGGACGTTCATACCTGTGTCAAAGTTTACCAGAATTGACCTTCTTCCATATTATGCAAGAGGCTGTGGAAAGCTACTTAATCATTAGTTAGTAACTTAGTATACTCATTAACATCTCAGAGATAAGGAAACACAATTCAGCTGTTCATTTATGTTTATATGTGAGTTAAATGCATTATAAAATAAAATAAGAAGTACCATAAACTGTGATGTTAACTTCATATTAAAAAGAAAATTTGTTGAATACAAACAAAAACACTCACTTTTTGGTTAAAATTCAGAATGTTTTCGAACAACAAGTAAGTTGTATTTGTATTCAACTCACTTGCATTTTAATAGTTAAATGCATGTTTCTTCCTTTCTTTTATACCAAGTTAATCCTATAGGCAGGGTAGAGGATATGCAATGGTACGTGAGCTGCTGTAGAGGAAGAGGTGAAGTGAAGGTACCACAGGATGCCACAGGCCCACAGAGACATGCAGAAGTTTAAAAGTTTCAGGCTCAAAGACATCCCACTACTGGAGCTGCCCAGAAGGGGCAATGAAAGGCCTGTCGAGCTTCTATAGTGCTTTTCAAATGGGAAGAGTTCTGATCTGCAGCCAGTGAGATACGTTTACATGCACAGCAATGCCACCTCATTGCCCCCACTCTTCATATTTCTTGGCGCACATCAAGCCCCACTTAAGGGGAAAGCAATATGACAACACTGCAGGACTCCGATTGGCTATTGAACTGGAGACCCTCAAGGACAAACTCCTTCCCATTTGAAAAGCACAATAGTGTCTATTGTTCCTTTGAGCAAGCTATGCGCCATCTGTCTGGCACCACCATACCCACAAAACCTAGAAGCACACCTGAAATATGAGAAGGAACGGAATGAAAGGAAAATGATGGGAAGGAAATCATGTTACATGAGAAACCACACCAGCAACCACCTACCAATGGGGAAAACCATGAAAAACCCAAGGTCAGAGAGGATAGTCCAGAGGAATCGAAACCGGCACCCACTAAATGTGCACCCTACACGTTATCACGGAGTTTAACTCTCTCTGTAATTTAACTAAGACCTATACCTTTCTGGATAATAATTTCTTGTAAGTTTTGGCTGATTAGAAGTACAGTAAAACATTGTTTATTTGGATCATATTTGTAGATTTTTTTAAACTTAGTGTTCACATTAGATAATAAATTTAACCATGTAAGCAAGAACGTAACTATAAGTATGTGTGCCAAATATTTGCTTTTTAGTTTGATTCAAGTATGATTCCTGCATAAATTATGGTAATACGTACTGTACTGTAAAATCTACCTGTTGAATTTAAGAAGTAGTGTGTCTCATGGTTGTGACATGATATCTCATCAGCTATAAATAGCGCTGGAAGAAAGTGTTGACCTTGATCCCTACCCATCACTACACCTCCCTCAATCTCTTCAAATTTCCTACTGTTTTCAAATGGTATGTGTTATTAAGTTCATCATGTGCAGTTCAACTAGATTGCTTTTGTCTTATAAAAGTGTTTGGAAGTGTAATTCAGTGTACAAGTTTAAAATGACATGAAAGCAAAAGGTCATGGTTTCAATGGATAAAAAGTTGAATGTTATTAATGGAATTGATAAAGAAGAAATATTGAAGAAAATAGCTGCTGAATTGGGAGTTGCTGTGCACCAGCTGAAAAACATTATGGCGTACTTGGAGCGTAGCCTGACACCACTCCAACTGAACTATTAATGATATATTTGCGAGACCGTACTTTGTTCAAACATCACACATATTTAAAACAGAAGACTGTGGATCAATTCTTTGTTAAGAAATGATTTAAATAAGGTTTTTAGATTTTTTAATGTCTTGTAAGCAATATGTACTATGTACTGTACATAATTTTGTTACAAGACAGTTTTTATTGTCATAAATGGTAAGTCTGCTTATTTAAGGATTTAAGAATTTTGTTTTGTTTATTACCCATATAACCTAGATTACCTTTGGTCCCAGTTAGTCTGGATAAACAAGGTTTTATGTATCATTTTTTTCTGGAATTACCTATACATATGGCTCCCAAGACAAGTTACATTAGCGGTGAACCAACCCACCATTGCCCCACTAGATAATGCTAACAATGCAAAACAATATATTACATATACCTTTCATTGTAAAAAGGGCTTGGAATGATATCTCTCTGCATCTGTCTGGAACCTGTTGAACACATCATGGAACACTGAAAAAACTTCTACAGTCTAAATATTTCAAAACACATGCTTTCCTATTCATAGAGCATATACAAATTTACTGCATGAACTTTTTATCCACAGATATTAACCACATGCAAGTAGATCTAGAGATTCGGCAGGCCAGTCAATTACTCTGCCATTAAAATCACAGTGTAACGTGAGGCAGTGATTTTCGTGGACTTCTTTCCGCAACAGACCCTACCTTGATTTAAGGTTTCCTCAGCATTGTTCGCCCTATATTTCTATTTGACTTGTATAGACCCAATCTATTTAAATGTTTCTAACAACGTATAAATCGTGAATTTGTCAGGAATGGCAACATAAGGGAATTCCTGTATAAGTTCAAGCATGTAATTCTGTTTAAGCAAAAGTTAATACAAAAGACAAAGACTGTTCTGCAGTATACATCTTGATAAATACACAGGTTAAACCAGAAGAAAATGCCGGCTCAATACAGTGTACTGATGGCTCTAAAATCAAATTTGTTGTTGATGGAGAGGGCATTAAAATACTTGCTTGAAGTTCAAGAATTTTGAAAGTATGCTTAAGATATCAAGAAGAAAATTGGGGGGGGGGGGGGAGATAGGAAGCAGCTGACTATGACAACTTAACACGGAACTGTAGAAAAATGATTTTGGAGATTTTTGGGTTAACATGAGTGGTTTTGCTAGAGGACTTTTTCTACTCTTATACAAACTATTCTTACACAGGCTTATTCCTATATCTACTTCATGTTCATCAAGATAAACATTTGTAGAAATTATCTTATTGCTAATTTTCTTGTAGCTGCAAGGGGAATATGGGAATACAGTAAGCTTTAAGGAATAGTGAAATCTTTTAAAGCTGGTCATTATGTGATGCCTTTGAAATTCCGTCATCTTTCCATGGCCAAGAGGAAAAAAAAAAAAAAAAAAAAAAAACGAATAACAACTTCCCATTTGAGAAAGGTACAATTATTGCAAATGTCAAAGAAATAACAAGGAATGTCTCATGGCACAAAAGCAATATATTTAACATAATTTGTGTATTTTAATGAAATCTTTTTGTAGTAGGATTTTGTCTATTCTTACGGCTTGCCAGTTACACAAAAGTCATTCAGAATGAAGAAAGCTTCTGAGGAAATTCCCACAAAATTCAGGATATACATTTCATCTGTCATGAAAATACCTTAAACATATGATATTTTAATTCAAATCATTAGAGCTAAAATTCAATATTTTTAAAAAAATGTTCCATGTAAAGTGTAGCCTGGGGGAAGGGGGATTTTATTAAAATTCATCGTCGGATCCTTGAAAGATGCTGAATTTATATACCAAGTGCTGTATGTAACCTACTTCGTTTTTCGTCCCGTGTCTTAGATTCACGCCATGTCAAAGAACCTCAAGCCGATGGAGACATCTGAGCTCCCAATATAGAATAGAACGTTAAGAAAACCTTAACAGTACCGAGCGAGGGGACGCCGCGGCAACGTTTGCGACTCGAATTCAGGAGGTCCCGGGTTCGATCCACGGCTGCCGACCTCTTTGACTTGGGTTTTTCCGTGGTTTCCCCCTAGGAGAATGCTGGGGTGGATTTTCTCCTCCACGAATTCCTTCTCCTTCATTTCTCAGTTCCCTTCCTTGTCATTTTTCAGGTTTGGGTGATAGCGCCGTACATTCCGGCGAATTCGGACAGATGCATGCGCTCTGGAACATCTTCCCTGAGCCTCCTGGAAGGGGCTGCAAGGGCCGCCTCGTTGACCTCTCCCTGGGAAGGGGAAACACTTCGGTAGTGCGCCAGGTGTCAATATCTGTAACTGTTAGGGACTTTTGTGCGTCTCTTGGCTTCACTGGCTCCGCTCTCTGACAGGCCTGTGGTCTCACTTCGCCTCATCCCTTCCCCCTAAGGGTGGTAATCCGCAAAATACCCATGATGGGGTCGCGGTGGGTGGAGATGTTCACCTCCGTTACCACACACACACAATTACAACTGCAAGATATGGTAACTGCTACAAGTGCCAAGCATAGGAGACACAGTGAATGACTGATGTTTTAAGGAACATTGGAAGAGGTAGTGGTTACCTCATTAACTAATACCTGTCTGATGAAAGAGTGCAGTTTTCAGGCGGGGGCTCTTCTGTGCCCAGGCCAGGTAAACATGGGAGCTGTCCATGCTACACAACGGGAATGGTGACGTAATACGTCTTACGTGTTATGTTTCTGCACTAGTTTCCCCTGCCTATCTTCTGCATTCATTCTTCAGACAGGCAATTTTTGACAACAAACCACGAGAAAGTAACTATTGGCTTGTTTAAGAATCAAAATTGAACGAGTTTATAAATGTCAGTGATCCCAAATACTTACATTGGAAGTGTGAGAATTGCTGCAAGTCCACCATTGTACATTGCTGTTATCAAAAGGAAGTAAAGAAACAGCCATGTCATCAAATGTTTCCATGGGGAATAGCGCCATTCTTCACTTTCCTCGTTTGGAACTTGCGAAACGAACATACCGAGTGTATCCAACAAACTTCTGATCATACTGACTCTCTCTCTACTGAAACCTAGAAGAATAAACGGTGAAATGAACATCAGTTGAGCATATTTTCAAAACAGATAAAAGACATTAATGAAGACATGTATATATAATAAAATTCTGTCCTGAAAAACACTTTCAATTGTTCTCACCGGAAGATTGGCCGTGTGAGCTGTCACAGAGGCTTGTTGAAAAAAGGCAAACGTTCTCTAAAAAGGGGACAAAATTGTATTCACGTATTTACGGGCGTCAACTATCGACTGGAAAAACATTGGCCGTGTAACTCAGAACCTAATATTGTTCATGAAGTACCCGTTCATGACGAAAACAATGGTGATGTGGTGCCATTAGCGGGGAAAGGTTTCTCAGAACTCCAATAAGCGATTTCTATCTCCGGTGTAATTTTAAACAAAGTGTGCAAGACAAACCCACACGCCCTTGAATTAAAACAAAATATCCGCCAGGATATTGCCAGCATTTCTCTACGTGAACTACGGCTAGTGAATGATAGTTTCCTAAAGAGGTGCCAAAAATGTATGGACAACGACGGTGGCCCGTTTCAGCATCTCTTTTAACAAAGTAGGTAAGTAAAACCTTTAAAAGTAGTTTTAAAAATGTATGGTTTCATCCGCGCCTTTTTATGATGGCGGCTGACGACGAGCGCCGAGAACGCGGAAAGGCAAAACACCGCGAAGACGGTTCGTAAGTTTTTTGTTCTCTCGGTATATACAGAATGTTAGGGCTATAAGTGCGCAGATTTCGCGTGATGGTAGATTCAAATATGATGAACAAAGTAGTCCAATTAATTTATCGTAAATATAAAGGAGATACTTTGAACATTATTGAATACATTATCTACACAATAGGACTGAATAGGCTACTAATCAGCTTCCGCTACTCCATGCACACGTTTACACCTACGACGAGTGAAAGTCCAGAGTATGCCAGGCTCGGAAACCGGTTTCGCCATGTGTCTGTGTGTTTATCGGCTACTGCAAGTAACAAGGGGAGGAGTGGTTTTCTTTCCGAACAGTCATCACGAGACCTGAACAGATAATGTTTTCTGTCAACATTTCCTTCCGCTTTACACATACGCCAAAGTTGCGCAATTACCAAGAGTTTATCCGCGAATTTATTGCAATAAACACGCTGGAATTCAATTATTTAATATCATGTTGTGGCTAAACAGCTCATTTTAATAACAAATGGAAAATAGGCAAAAAACTCATCTTTTGAAGCCTTACCTCTCTAAACCAACTGCAGAAGTAAAACAATAATGGTGACAAATGGGCAATCTATCAATTTTGTTTTACTAGATGACCCGGTGAACTCCAGTTTCGCTAAAACATGTTTTGTGGTTATGTCTAAGTCTATCCAAATTCCTCGAGTCTCGCTAAAACAAAACTGAATTATTTTCTCGTTTATTTCTAAGCTGCAAAATCAATTTATCTTAATAGGATGGCTGATCAAAATGAATGTTCACAAAATGCAATTAAACTTCGATTTAACCAAGTATATTTTCAAAACCCACTGCCTCTTTTTTTACAAAACAAAAAAAAGAAAAAGAAAAGAAAGAAAGAAAGAAAGAAAGAAAGAAAGAAAGAAAGAAAAAAAAAAGAAAAAAAAAAGAAAGAAATAGCTGCAGCTGTCAAGCGATAGGTCTGCTACAAACGCCATATATTGAACGTAATCCGAAGTGGCAATTTTCATACAAAATTACCAACTTCAATTTTTTTCTATTTTTCGGCTGTTCGTTTAGGTTTTCCTAATGTTCCTTTCTACTTTCTCTACTTCGTTTAGTAAAGTACAGGAAGTATTGTATTCCACCCAAAAATTTGATGTCAAGATTTCACCGGAAATATATGTTTTGAGGCCCCCTGAATCCAAAAAAAGCATTTTTAGAAAAAGGTCCGCCTGTGTGTATGTCTGTCAGTCTGTGGACAGCATAACTCAAAAACGAAAAGTCGGTTAAAAACCAAAGTTGGTATTTAAGTTTAATGACTTTCAAGGATGCGACACGAAGATTTTGAAGAAAATTGCTCCACCTTAAACTACCCCTTAAATGGAAAATGTTTCGAAAAATTTTTATTTTCTTGAAAATGGCTCTAACGATTTTGATTAAAATGCCATCTGTTTGAGATATTACTATGACAAATGAAATGTAGGTATATCTTGAATTTGCTGGCTATAGCCCATGAAGTCCTATTCCTGATCGGTATTCAAATAGGAACCCCTGTCCGGAAATGCACGGTTTGGACGCTGCAGAGCATCGAAGTTTGAGAACGAACGTTTGTGACAAGTTGTTAACATTCGTTTTGGTATGTTAATACGAAAGGTATGCAACCCTTTAGCCATCTGTGTAGTGGGATAAACGACCTGAGCATAATAACATTCCTGCGCATGCGCTAAATTCCTCCACAGAGTCCTTGGTGCGCATCCTACTGCATTACTTGTGTATTTTTTTTTTTTTTTTTTTTTTGGTTTGGTTTGGTGTGGTTTAAGAGCGCTCAACTTCTAGGTCATCAGCGCCCTTAAAAGAATTACTTGTGTAGTTTCTAGTACAGTAAGGTTTTTTTAACAGCAGTGCGACATTTACCAGTACCAGCTGCTGAAATGGCCGACATAAGCACACTTTCATGTAAATGTGCAGAATCACCGCAACATCGCATATGCAAATCGATGGATTGGTAGCTGAGGACCAGTTTCATGGCCAGCACGGTCACCAAATCTGACACCTCTCGACTATTTTCTGTGGAGTTGTATGAAGAGTGTGGTTTATGGCACTTCTGTAACATCAGCGGAGGAACTTATTGCTCGAGTCCAACGGAGCGATTGAAAATCTTCAAAGACAACTGCACGTATTGGGTCATGTTCACGAGGTTCACCACCGCCGATATAGACTCTGCAATGACGTACGAGGTACACAGTTCGAAGCCCGAACAGCTAGATGTTCGGTTTATTGACGAAATGTCAACGTACACCCACCTCACACTTCGGCGCTCTCCAGCGTCCAAACCGTGCATTTCCGGACAGGGGTTCCTGTTTGAAAACCGATCAGTTTGTCATCCCACAAAACATACTAAGCGTTGTCGGTATTTTTGGCACACTCTGTATGTACCACGTGAGTCTTCTCATCCTGCGGATTGAGATGTTATGCTGCAGTACGTTTTACAGTGCGTTGCACGCAGTGCGTTTTACAGGCCATGCCGTAAACACTGTCCACTGCATCGCGTCGTATCAATTTCGGCCGAAGTGACTGCTTTGTACCGCTGTCCGTGAAGGGACTTAGTCCCATAGCGCAACAGCATACGCATTGGCCTTCAGTGGTAAAGATCCCAGGTTGAAGTACTATCATTTGAAGTTACTTTTTATGTCTAGTAAATTTAACGAGAACAGATAGTTTGGCATGCAAGCATCGTTGAAAACGATGAAAACACAAATTGTTAGAAATTGCTTCAATAAAGTCACAAATGAAGACATTGTAATTATATATAAGGCATCACTACATAATATTTTGGTATTTAAAGCTATTGTTTCGTACAAAAGAAAGTCAATAAACTGTTCTGAGGGTTTACAAAATGCAGCACTACATACAAACTAGATAACGTTTGCAAGCCTCTCTAGTTCCCAAAGTAAGGTATTTAACAGTGACTATGGCATCATGCCGGACCATGACACAGAAAAACCTTTAGAATTTACCCATTTCCTCCATATGGTTGTAATAGGCTTTCGAACTGTTCTCCGCTGGAAAACATTGTGCCACAGTAAACACAAACGTCTGGAACTTCGTATTTATAGGCAAATCCACTTCCTAGTGTTTGTATATAAATCAACGTTAAACTCTGCGCATTCACATCCCTAACATATTGTATATACTGGGAGTCCCCCCCTCCAAAAAAGAAAACGCCGACAATGCTTAGTATATGATGGGATGGCAAACTGATCGATTTTAAATTAGGAACTCCTGTCCGGAAATGCACGGCTTGAACGCTGTAGAGTGTCGAAGTTTGAGAACGAACGGTTGTGGCAATTTGTTAACATTCGTTTCAGTATGTTAACACGGAAGATATGCAACCCTTTAGCCATCTGTGTACTGACCTGTGTATAACATACCTGCGCATGCGCTAAATTCCTCCATAGAGTCCTTCATTCGCATCCTACTGCGTTACTTGTGTAGTTTCCAGTAGAATAACGTTTTAACAGCAGTGTGGCACGTACCAGTACACAGCTGCAGAAGTGGCCAACATGAGCTCCAGCACACTTTGATGTAAATGTGTGGAATCACCTCAACGGCGCATGTCCAAATCGATCGATTGGTAGAGGTGAACCAATTGCATGGTCAGTACGGTCCAGATCTGACACCTCTACTATTTTCTGTGGAGTTGTATGAAGAGTATGGTGTATGGCACTCTTGTAACGTCAGTGGAGGGCGTTACGTCAAAGACAACCGCACGTATTGGGTAATGTGCATGAGGCTCAGCACCGCCGATATAGGTTCTGCAATTACGTAGGTGGTACACAGTTCGAAGCCCGTTTGTAATGTAGACAGCTCGATGCTGGGTTTATTGACGAAATGTGAACGTACACCCATCTCACACTTCGATACGCTACAGCCTCCAAACCGTGCATTTCCGGACAAGGATTCCTATTTGAAAACCAATCAGTTTACCGTCCTGCACAGCATAGTAAGCATTGTCGATGTTTCTTGGTACAACCTGAATAACTAGACATGTGAATGAAAACATTTACATGCACATGAAATCAGTTATATTTATATTACTTTTTCTAACCATTCTTCAACAAATTATTCTTATAAAAGAATATTTTTCTACCTACTTCATGTTAATCGAGATAAATGTTTGTATAAATTGTTTTATTAGGTACAACGGGAATATGGAGATACAGCAGGCTTAAGCGCTAGTCAAATCGTTTAAGAGCAGGTCGCTATGTGATGACTTTGAAGTTCCGCTCTCTTTGCATGTCCAGGATATAAAAAGGAAAGAAAGAAAAAACGCCTTCACATTTGAGAAAGGCAAGGTAAAGTCCTACGGACGAAGACTTAGCCTTTGGTACCTGTGTCGCATAAGGGGGCGCCTCCGAGGGAGGGTTGAGGTGAGAAGAGACAGAGGGCGGGCGATTCAGGAGCCCCAACAGAAGAGAGGGTAGGGCCTCTAAGAGTTCCAGGTTGAAGCTCTCCGATGGCGTCTAGCACAACAGGCATCCCCCCCCCCCCCGCTGGAGTTGGGCACATCCATCTGGGGGATTATTTGTGAAAAGTATGAGTATTTGAAATTTCAAACCAATGACAAGGGATATCTCGGAAATGTTAACTCCATAAACGATAGATTTGAGATAAGCTGTGTCTTTTCACGAGGTCTACATTTTTGTGCAGATAAGAGTTTGTCTATCTCTTACAGTTTACCAGTTACGCAAGTCAACCAGAATGAAGAGGGCTTCTGAGGACAGTCCCAGAAAATTCAAGATATATATTTAATTTGTCATGAAAATATCTTAAATAATAACATTGTTGGAGCCATTTTTGAAAAAAATCAAAATTTTTGAAATCTTAGGGTGGGGGACATATTCATGAATATCTTTGTGTCGCATCCTTGGAAGAAGCTGAACTTAAATACAGTAGAGCCTCGATTATCCGAGGTCAGGAGGACCGACTGTACCTCGGATAATCGAAAACTCGGGTAACATGGACTCTTGCCAAAAATCGGGACCGGAACTAATGGTTAACTGGTGAAATGAATGAAAACATGATCAACGATGTGAAAAAAAGCACCTACTGCATTATCAAGTGAAAAGTTGACGTAAATAAAATAAAAGTAAGACATGAAAAGAAAAGGCCTACTGTATATAAATGTACCAATTAAAATAATTTATTTCTTCAAGAAGTGTTTTCTGTTCGGAGCTCGCTCTTTCTTTGGCGCGTAATTATCATAGCAGTAGAAAGTCTGTTGAAGTTGTCTCTGTCTGTTGTTCTAGGCACTCGATTATCTTTTCTCTCGCTTTGCATCCTTCATTGTAGCTATTTTGTCATTCTCCATTTAAATGCCTTCATTGTCACTTTCAGTTTCTTCAGCCTCTACATTCACTGCCTCTGCTATCATCTTATCAGTCACTGCGTTGATCCACTCGGCTACATCGTTTTCAGTAATTGTTTCATTTGCCAGTCTTTGAGCTAGCTGTGCAAGGCTCAAGTCGTCATGCTCTATGGGCAAAGTATTTTGATTTTCAGTGACGTTTAATAACTTTGCGCGGCACACTTTGTAAAAAGGGACCTCGGTTAATCGGAGCTCGGATAACCGCGGCTCTACTGTACCTGGTGTTAACCAACTTTTCTTTTCCGATTTATAACACACACGCACACCCTCCATACACATTTGCAGGTATGTAGGTACATAGATATAACTGGTAGGGAAAGTATAAAAAAAATCTGGTGTTGTGTTCACATGACTTTCTGCACGAACTATTCTTTCAGATGCTTATTCTTCTATCTACTTCATGTTAGTCGAGATGAATATTTGTAGAAATTATTTTATTACATATTTCCATGTAGGAAGAATGTAAATAGTGGAAAATAGTGGGCTAAAGTAATAGTTGATCTTTTAAGAGCTGGTCGATATATGATGCTTGAAATTTCTGTCTCTTAGCATGAACAGGAGGGGAAAACCAACAATGACTTCCAATTTGAGTAAAGTATAAATAATTGAGGTCCTCTCCCTAGCGCGGTGGAAGCGCCACTGCTTACCAAGCGGGGGCCCAGGGTTCGATTCCCGGTACCGGCTGGTAGACCCGGTTAGGGGTGCACTGAGCCTTCTTAGGTCCTTGAGGGGCCCATTGAAGAGCTACTTGATTGAGAAGTAGCAGCCCCTGGTCGAGAAGACCGCATAACCGGCCGGGAGGGACCGCGGCACTGGCCACGTCCCACTTCCAGTACTGCGCCCCACTCATGACGCCTATGGTAGCCAGAACTGAGGAATGCGATGGTCGAGCGGTAGGTCTTGGCCCGGATGGGCTGTTGTGCCACGGGGTTAGGTTTTATAAATATTTGAAAATTCAAACCAACAAGAAAGATTATCTCGGAAATGGTTAATTCCACAAACAAATCACCATCCTAAGGCACCACAACTGCAAAAGTAAAAGTTTTAACCTTCTCAACAATCCTTTTCCAACCTTTTCCACATTTTGCTATGCTCAAATTTATTACATTCAGTTTCTCTAAGTGTTGCATCACATCATCTTCCCAACTCAGTTTTGGTCTGCCAACTGCTCTTCCTCCTATAGGTTTCCATTTGTATAACTTTTTAACTAAACTCTGCTCATCCATCCTTAACATGTGCCAAACCAACCCAATCTGAGTGATGGAATATTGTTTGCCATACTTTGATTCCTGATTAGTTTATTGTTTGATTTCATTCTCCAGTTATTGTCTGGTTCTCTGCTTGGTCCAAAAATTCTCCTCTGTATTTTTCTTTCAAAGATTAATAATTTTTGATTTATCATTTATTTGGGTAGCCAGGTTTCGCTGGCGTATGTGAACACTGTGCTAATAAGTGTTTTATATAATTTAATTTTTGCAGATTTTAATATAAATTTACTTTTAAGTTGATTGGCAATATACAATGTCCTGTTGCTGTTGACAAGCCTTTATTTAATTTCTTCTTCCAGTGTATTACTTCCATTAACTTTGACATCGAGGTATTTAAATGTTGAAACTGCATTAATTTGGAGAGAGAGAGAGAGACAGACAGAGAGAGAGAGATGTAGGTTTAAGGGCGCTCAACTGCATGGTCATCAGCGTCCTTAAAAAGCGTTCCATGGCAAAAGCCAGGTATAAACTTCAATCAAAACTAAAATTACTAGTAAAAAGCAAATATACACATAAATATAAAAACAGAGTGGCAATAGCCAGATATAAAACAAGTTGACAAATATGTCAAAAAGCATAAAAAAGATGTATCTAAAGTTTCAAATCCTCAAACTCATATTACACTCCGCTAAAAAACTTAAAAACTCTAACAACTGCTGTTTTATCGTCCGCCAAGATCTCTGCAAGTCAGGCAGGCAGCAGCTGCAGAGTCTCGAAGTGACGGACTGACAAAAGACTGTCACACAGTGAACATAGAGGAGCAAGGTCCCGGTTAAATAAGTAACCATGTGAAAAATTGCAGTGGCCACTTCGCAACCGAGCTAAGTTAACCTCCTCGCGACGAGATATGCCAGAAGAAGTTACCCAGTTTATCAGAAATTCTTTCACTGCTCTAAGCTTATTACCGCAGAGGGCTAATCACTCTTCGTGCCAGCACGACAGCACCGCTCTCCGCACTTCAAGCCTAAAGTCTTCTGAAGTAACACGAGAGATGGTAATACTGGGTTCTGTGGTTGCCGCCTTTGCTGCTATATCTGCCATTTCATTCCCCGGCAAACCTACGTGATCAGGAATCCATGCACACACTGCGTTAACGCCAGAAGCGTGTAAAATATAGTGGGTAGCCTGGGTACGTTGTACAGTAGTATGGGAATTGTACAGCTCACGAAGACTTAAGTGCGCTAAGGGAATCACTCAAAATCAGGCAGTCACCTAATTTACGACGGTGCACATATAAAACGGCTCGGTATATTGCATACAGCTCTGCAGTATGTATGGAAGTGCTATCATAGAAACCGAATGTATGTGTTTCGGTTCCATAAACATAAGCACATCCAACACCGCTGGTGCTCTTTGGTCCATCGGTGTAAACAAAATGTCGGTCAGTGTAGCCTGACAAACATTCTAAAAAACAAGTGCGGATACTTGAAATTGGCATCGTGGACGGTCATCCCAAGATCTACATGGGGCGTGCCAAGTAATCAAGGGTGTAGAGCTTCTCGCCCTTGGCAAACATCCTAGACAGTTCAATTCCAAACTTCCTTAGAAGTTCCTGGAAACGAAACTCCGCAGGCTTAGGACTAAGTGTGCTTTTCCTATATCGTTCTCTTAGCGTGGTGGTGAAAAAAGAAGCGAGCGTTGAGTGCTTAGGCATACATCTAAGCGTACAGCCATAATTTGCCAAGAGAATCTCACGCCGATATTGCAGAGGAGGTTCTGCTGACTCGGCGTAAAGGCTCAAGACTGGGCTTGTTGGAAAAGCTCCTATTGCCATGTGGATGCCCCCATGAGTGTAGGCAGACTTTTTTCCAGGGGGGGGGGGGAGCACATGTTGGAAGTTTGCAATCAGATAATATTAAATCATCATTTTACTGTCAAAATTTATAATATTTGTTGCAGATAACCATATTAATTTGTACTAAATAAAAATTGTTCTTTACATCAAAATAAAAATGATAGTTTAATAGTCAGTAATTGGTTGCACATTAAGTTCACCAATTTCCAAGGGGGGGGCCGCGGACCCCCCTTGTCCCCCTTTCGCGACGCCCATGGATACCCCTATTATAGACCACATCTAATCTTCTCAGCACAGATCGTCGTGCTGACGAATAAACAATACACATATAGTCTAGTTTGGATCGGACCAGTGCGCGATACATTCGCAACAAATTTGTCCGATCCGCTCCCCACGATTTGCCATTTAGTACTCGCAAGATATTCAGGGAACGGTCACATCGTGCTCTTATCTGTGCTATATGTGATGACCAACTAAGCTTCCTACCCAAGATCAATCCCAGGAAATGCGTCTCATCTGCGAAGGGAAGTAAATCTGAGCCGAAACGGAGCGAAGGTGGTAATCGTCTCCTACGGTGCCAGAATTTAACGCAGATTGACTTCTCAGTTGAGAAACGGAAGCCGTTTTTTTCAGCTCCATTCTCGAAGCTTGTCCAAACATTGCTGCAGGCGCCGTTGTAAGAATGCCGTGTGCTGAGAAGCACAATAGTCGCCCAAAAATAGGCATAACAAAGCTCCAGGTGGAACACATTTCCAGATGGAGTTAACTGCTATAGCAAAAAAGCGTGACAGTACCGAGCCCTAAGGTACTCCTTCCTTCTGAGCAAAAGAATTAGAAGAAACCGAGCCGACTCTTACTCGGAAAAAGTGGCCTTTCATAAACTCCTGAATGAACATCGGTAGGCGTCGACTTATGTTGCAGCTATACAGGGAACGTAGAATCCCTGCTCACCAGCATGTGTCATAAGCCTTCTCGAGATCGAAAAATATGCCAACGGTTTGACAGTTCTTCATAAATCCGTCCATTATCTGTGTCGATATCGACACAAGATGGTCTAGAGTTGAACGGCGTCGTCGAAAACCACACTGGATGTTAGTAGGTTACGACTTTCTAACCACCATACCAACCGTCTATTGATCATACGTTCCATCACCTTGCAAACGCAACTGGAGAGGGAAATATGACAATAGGTGGAGGGAAGATGATGGTCCTTTCCGGCCTTCAAGATGGGAATAACGGTGTCCTCCCGCTAATTTTCTGGAACTATACTGTCAACCCAAAAACGATTATAGACCTCGAGCAGGAATACCTTACCTTCAGGAGAGAGCTGTTGCGGCATTTGTACATGAATACCGTCTGGTTCTGATAGTGATGTTCGCGAAGATGAAAGAGAATGTGCTAGCTCCGCCATGGTGAAAAGGCGATTGTAATCTTCTACGTTTCTGGAACGAAACACGAAGACCTGAGTTTCAATTGGAAGGAACTCAGGGGAGTAGTTATCCGAGCTAGACACTTGAGCGAAAGCACTGCCAAATGTGTTGGCCACATGAAATGTATCAACAACAGCTACTGTGTCTGTTTTCAGTCCCGCTATGGGTAAATGGGTCGATTTAGCTGCAACGCGCCTTAACCTATCTCATACAACTGAGGAAGGTGTATAACCATCCGATATGAGTTTACGCTGGAGGACGTTAATTTAATTAAAAAAAAAACTTAAAAAAAAACTTTAAAAAAGAGGAAGGTGTATGTCGATTAAATGAAGCTACAAAATTATTTAATGATCTCTTTTTGCTATCCTTAATGGCTCGTCTGGATCTGGCGCGCATTTTCTTGCATTGGATTATGTTATCCAGTGTAAAGTGACGTTGAAAAGCCCTAAGAGCACACATACACACACGCACGCACGCGCGCGCGCACACACACACACACACACACACACACACACACACACTTTTACAAAAAGTATTTTCTTTTATTCAAAGAGTCTCAAAATGTGTCTCAATTTTTGGGTGGAATACAATACTTCGTCTACTTAATATAAGTACTTAGTAAGTAATTTAAGAGTTTTCTTTTTATTTTCTTTAAGATTAAATATTAGATGTTTTCAGTCTCTTTTTCTTAAAAGAAGAAGATAGTAAACTTCATTACAGAGTTTTGTTGATTTGTGTTTATTCAGCAAACAGAAATTTGTAATTTATACCCTGTGAAATGTGTTTTCCAGGCATAAATGTACTTTAACTTTTAATGCTAAAATAAATCCCTTATTTTACTGACAAAAGTGAATTGGTTAACATTAAGTGTATATTGGCTATAAATTAAAAACATGCAACAAAATGTTTATTACATAAAAACAACAAATATCCAAGGTGTTAGTGATCTGCTTCCACTTTTGTAGCTTTTCTCAGGTAGGAATTTGGTTACATGAGGCATTATTATAAGGTACTAAGTCAGCTACATAATGGGGCAACGGAATTTGGCTCTGATCAGAAGTAAATTTATACTTTAATTCAGATGACCACAAGACGGGAAATAATATGTGCTATACTGCTATTCCTTGTTCTTTGACAAGTTGAATGGTTTACCTGGAAACATCTTGTGAAGAACTGCAGACAAGATACAGACGCAAGCAGAGATGGCCAAGATTGACAACAGCAATGCTATCCACATGGCTGGAGAAAATGGTAGCACCGGAACTAAATATCCAGGTATTAACTTGGGTCGTGGCACAACCAGAACGGCGGAACTCTGGCAATATGGAAAGCTAGAACAAAAGGATTACAGGTCTTCACAATTTCTGCTGTAGTTTTAACTGATAGATAATTTAATATATATTTATTTAACTACATAAATACAATGTTAGGACATCACATAACTGAAACATACTATAACGTACATCATAAAAACAATGAATTCCACAGCGATTAACTCTGAATACAGTAAGCAGTCATATAACAGTATTCTTTAAAATCAACTTATATAGCCACGCTGCTATTGAGGATCTCCTAGCTGTCAAAATCTGCACATATCTCCCATCTCAACAGTGAAATATATTAATATGTGACCATGAGACAAATACAGCATAGGTATATATTACTGATATGCATTCCAGTAAGAAAAATACATTGCATAATTATACTTAAATTAAAGAAATCCGATTGTGTGGCCACGAAGGCTGTTGGCTACTTCAAGGTTACACCTAGTAATCATGACAACACCCATCCTCCACGCGCGTAACGCATGCCGAGGGAACTTTCAGAATTCTCAAGTAACGTTAACTCAAGCATAAAGTGAAGTAATGTGTTTTCAGTTACCAACTAGCCTGCCCGATTTTACACGTGATAACATCGCTCCCAAGATGTGCAGCATCTTTGATGCTGTCCCCAATCTCCCGTCGTCGGTGATTATGCTGCTGGTTCCTACAGTGGTGAACTGTGGGATCTTTCAGGGCATGCGTGGATGTGGGTGAGAATATACAACACCAGTTGATTTGGCTGATAAGTTTAATGGAGGCTAATGAGCTATTTGAAGCCAGTTGCCGACTGTTTGGTGTTGAAGAATTGAACTGTTTCTGAATATCATATGGAATTGTAACTATTGAGGTATTACATCTTCTAACTTCTGAAATATCGATACATTTACAATTTTAAATAATTGTTTCCGTGATAACTGTGAACAGTTTAGTTCCACAAGTCGCTGAAATGCTATGTGGCAAATCCCCTTGCAGGGGTTACCAAGTATGTAACTCGAGCGCAATGTTTAGGCGCTGCGGACTGCCGATAATCCATAACAGTAAAACTCTACTGTAAAATCTAAAAGAATATAAGACACTAATTTTAGAAATAAATGCTCTTTTATCAACTTAACTCCTGCCTACATTATAACTACCCCACCAAAGTTCCTACTTTATATGTTGCCAAATTTCAAGTTTATAAACATCGAAACAAAACTTTTATTCTTTAACTTGCTAAATTCTGAGCATGCCTTTCCTTTCTAATTTTCAGAACTAGCATATATGCGTTTATGCAATTCTCTGATTTCTGAATGTACTGAGTTCTAACTGAACCATGAGTTAACAAATTTTTTGTTGGCTAAGTTTACTGAAACACCTTATTGCCCTAGCTTCTCTGACTTGTAAATACGTATTGCTTTTCCTCAACAGTTAACTTGCCTAGCTACTGATCTCTTACTCTCCGGTAGTATTGTAACTCATGCTTTTTATATTACGCATTGATATTGATGTTTGGAAATGATTTATTGCAATTATTTATCTATCTCCCAATCATTTCTTTATAACATTATTAATCTTAAAAGTAAAAAATGCCGGTATCATACGATTATCTTTTCGAACTGTAATGACGAAGTACTTAGTTTCATTTATCTCCCCCTTTCTTTGTGGAATTATTGTGCAATGATCTAGAGGATTTTTATGTCGAATTCTCCCTTTTACTCCTTATAACTGTAATTTTGTACAAACACGGCTGTTCCTTATAATGGATGAAGAATCCCCTGATATTGACGCAAATAGATGTGAAACATTAGTGGAATGTCTACCTTCCATAACTCCCTGACAGTTTTCCAAGTTCTAGTAATGTTACACAGTCCCTAAGTGCCGTTTGGAACAATCGTCGCTCAGAATGTTTGAGAAACTTTTCAGATAATTACAAATGCACACGTACTTACATATAGTCCAGTTAATTCGACCTGCAACGCAACTAAGGTAACAGCAGTAAAGCGCAACCAGCTCCTGTCACGTGATTTACTCGACATGGAGGAAATATTCTGATGGTTATAATTGGCTAACGTAAGATATGGATCGAAACAGGATATAAGGTTGTCTCATAAGTTCGTTCGTTTTGCTCGCTTTGCATATATAGGGCCTGAAAAACCTGAACTCTCCGTACACTCAAGTTATCATAGTTGCCTAACCACCCCTACGATTTAGAGTTTGTGATGTTATATGGGGCAGCGTGAACATGTGTTTACAACTATGGAAAGCACAAAGAAACATTTCCGACATATTATGCTGTTTTGCTATCGTAAGGACAAAACCGCTCACAATGCTGGCAGAAAATTTGTGCTGTCTACGGGGAAGATCCAGTAACGAATCGGGCATGCCAAAAGTGGTTTAGTCTATTTCGAGCTGGAAATTTCTCCCTAAAACAGAAAGTTTAGCAACTACTCTGTCGTAGCTGTGTTGCGGGTGAGGTGTGTTCCCGGGCGTTCTTAGTGATCGAAACGTGACAAGAAACGAACTTATGAGACAACCTTAGCAATGAACTCCACTCCAGCCAATGAAGGATGCGGTCGCCACAGCGAGCAGGGTGGTTCAGGTGGTAGCGTCTGTGGCCCCCATTCGGGAGGTCATAGATTCGGTTTCCATTGCCCACCTTCCTGATCCTGGGTACCTCTTTTTTCCAGTTTCCTCGAGTCGCTAGGCGATCGCTGGGAATGATAATTACAATCCCAGAAGATCCTATCCCCAATTTCACCCCACTTCTAATTTCACTTCACCTTTCATCGTGGTTGGTTGTTTCAGGGTTATAAGTGTCGGCGGGAGTCTCGGCGTGCGTGGCAGAGAATTTGCTCTCTTTAAATTCTCGTCCTCCCAGATCGGGGAAGGTTTCTGGGTCCCGCAGCCACCGCCACCCCCCCCCCCCAAGGTATGTCCAACAACCCTTAGTATCCTCTCAGCTCATTCCTCCCTCGCGGGGTGCGGCACAGACACAAAAGATCTCCCATAGGTCGAGGAGCTAAGTCCCCCCTCTGAACCTTGCCTTAGAGTCATAAAGTCAAGATCAGCCCGAGAATCGAGCCCATGATCTCTCGAATGCGGGGCACCAACACTACCGCCTGAGCCACCCCTCTCGGTAACATTATATAAAATTATAATTAAAACTAAAGGGAACACGCTCATAGGAATGCTACATTTAATACCAAGTAGGTTTCTGAGTACAAATAATTTGTTTTGAGCTTGGAGTATCTATCCACGCCTGTGCGTTACAAAAGGGGATAATGGAATAATACTATTTGAACTACAATAGGTACTCTTTTGGCTTAATTTTAGTAAAACTGTTATATTCGCACAGTGTTTATATTCTACTTATCGTTACAACTCACTTATAATTATATACGAAAGTGTATTATATATTTTGAAGCTTTGCTCAAATTGGAAACATGTATTATAACAAACAAGTGTAATGCTTCCAAACTTCGATGGCAAATTTCCAGTTTTATAATTTTGGTACAACTCAATATTATATTACTGTACCTGTACTATTTATACTTTCCGAACGTAATTTATTTTTGAAAATTCTTATATATACACTCCCATGAATTACTCTACTCACTCCTGTACAAACTATTCTTACAAACTATTCTTTTTCTACCTATTTCACGTTAGTCGAGATAAGCACTTCTAGAAATGGTTTTATTATGTATTTCCTTGTAGGTACAATGGGAATAGGAGAATATAGTGGATTTAAGTGATACTCGAATCTTATAAGAGGTGGTCACTATGTAATGGCTTTAAAATTCTGTTCTAAAAAGACGAATAACGCTTTTCCACTTGAGAAGAGTGTAAGTGTAGAAAACTGCAAACCAATAACAACGAATAGCTCGGTAATGGCTAGCTGCACAAAATATATATTTGACATAAATAGTATACTTTAGTAAAATCTACATTTTTTGTGCAGTGAGATTTGGTCTATTTCTTTTGGTTTACCAGTTATGTAAAAATCATTCAGATTGGAGAGGATGTCTGAGCAAATTGCCCGAAAATTCAGGATATACATTTCATTTGTCGTGGAAATATCTTAAACGTATGGTATTTTAATGAAAATCATTAGAGCCATTTTTGATAAAATAAAAATTTTCATAATTTTTCCCATGTAAACGGTAGTTTGTGGTGGGGGATTTTCTCGAACATCTTTGTATCGTATTCTTGGAAGATGCTGAACTTAAATACCAAGTTTGGTATTTAACCGACTTTTCAGTCATACCTACTGTTGTACTGTTTACAGACACAACCATGACTTTCTCTACTCGTGTACAAACCATTCTTACAAACTCTTATTCCTATATCTTATTCGTGTTAATTAAGATAAACATTTGTAGAAATTATCTTAGTATTTCCTTGTGGGTTCAAGGGGAATATGGGAATACAGTAGGCTTTGAGTGATAGTCAAATCTTATAGAGCTTTGAGATTTCGTTTTCTTTCACGGTTAACATATAAAAAAATGAATAATGATGTTTCATTTGACAGAAGCAGGTATACGTTCTCCAAAACTCACACAAATAACAAGGCATATCTCAAAAAAAAAAAAAAAAAAAAAAAAAAATTACACATAAATTGTGTATTTTAGCAAGATCTACATTCTTTACTTTCTCTACTGGTAAGTAGAAGAAAATAGCCCCACGCTAAACTACCCTTTACATGGAAAATTTTTCGAAAATTTTGATTTTCTTGAAAATGGCTCTAGCTATTTTGATTAAAATGTCATATGTTTGAGATATTTTGATGACAAATGAAATGTATATCTTGAATTTTCTGGCTATAGCCCCTGTAGTCGTATTTACTCTGGACGACTTTTGCATAACTGTTAAACCGTTAGGGATAGACCAAATTATACTATACAAAAAATGTAGATCTTGCTAAAATACACAATTTATGTCTCAATAAATTTTCTTGTAGGGTGAACCATTTCGGGGATATTCCTTGTTATGCGTGTGAGTTTCGGAAAACTTAGAACTTTCGTGAAATGGATCATCGCTGTTCATTTTTTTATATGTCAAGTGTGCAAAGACAACAGAATCTCAAACATTTGACTATCGCACAAAGCCTACTATATTCTAACATTCCCTTTGCACCAACAAGGAAATAAGCAATAAGATAATTTGTACAAATGTTTGTCTCAGCTAACAAGAAAGAAGATATAGGAATAAGAGTTTGTAAAAATGGTTAGTACAACAGTAGAGAAAGTCACGTGAGTGCAACACATCAGATTTTTTGTAATAGTACGGTCTACCAGTCATGCGAAGGTCATCCAGAGTAAATGCGACTACAGGGGCTATAGCCAGAAAATTCAAGATATACATTTCATTTGCCATAAAAATATCTCAAACATATGACATTTTAATCAAAATCGTTTAAGCCATTTTCAAGATAATAAAAATTTACGAAAAATTTTCCATGTAAAGCGTAATTTAGGGTGGAGTTATTTTCTTCAAAATCTTCGTGTCGCATCCTTCAAAGACATTAAACTTAAATACCAACTTTGGTTCTTAACCGACTTTTCGTTTTTACTTTCTCTACTGGTAAGTAGGGGAACTATTGTATTCCACGCAAACATTCGATGTCGAGATTTCACTGGAAATATGTTTTGAGATCCCTGAATCAAAAAAAAAAAAAAAAAAAAGCATTTTTAGAAAAAGGTCTGTGTGTGGCTGTGGACTGCATAACTCAAAAACGAAAAGTCGGTTAAAAACCAAAGTTGGTATTTAAGTTTAATGTCTTTCAAGGATGCGACACGAAGATTTTGAAAAAAAATAGCCCCATCTTAAACTACCCTTTACATGGAACATTTTTCGAAATTTTTGATATTCTTAAAAATGGCTCTAACGATTTTGATTAAAATGTCATATGTTTGAGATATTTTTATGACAAATGAAATGTATATTTTGAATTTTCTGGCTATAGCCCATGTAGTCGTGTTCACTCGGACGACTTTTGCATAACTGGTAAACCGTTAGGGATATACCAAATCATACTATACAAAAATGTAGATCTTGCTAAAATACACAATTTATGTCTCAATAAATTTTCTTGTAGGGTTAACCATTTCCGAGATATTCCTTGTTATGTGTGTAAGTTTCGGAAAACTTGGAACTTTCGTGAAATGGATCATCGTTGTTCATTTTTTTTATATGTTAAGTGAGCAAAGACAACAGAATCTCAAAACTTTAAAACATTTGACTATCCCACAAAGCCTACTGTATTCTAACATTCCCCTTGCACTTACAAGGAAATAGGCAATAAGGTAATTTGTACAAATGCTTATCTTAACTAATACGAAGAAGATATAGGAATAAGAATGGTTAGTACAAGAGTAGAGAAAGTCATGTGAGTGCAACACATCAGATTTTTATATGTTAAGCGTGCAAAGAGAACGGAATCTCAAAGCTTTAAAATATTTGACTATCGGACAAAGCCTACTGTATTCTAATATTCTCCTTGCTCCTATAAGGAAATAAGCAATAAGGTAATTTGTTCAAATGTTTATCTTAACTAACACGAAGAAGATATAGGAATAAGAGTTTGTAAGAATGTTTGTAAGATTTTTGAGTTATGCTGTCCACACACAGACAGACACACACATGTACCTTTTTCTAAATATGCTTTTCTTTTGGATTCAGGAGGGGGGGGGGCCTCAAAACATATATTTCCGGTAAAATCTCGACATCGAATTTTTGGGTGGATTACAATGCTTCCTCTACTTCGCTATACGTAGTAGAGAAAGTAAAATGCCTTTTTCTGGATTCAGAGAGTCTCAAATCGTGTATTTCCGGTAAACTCTAGATGTAGGATTTTTGGGTGGAGAACAATACTTCCTCTACTTATTGTAAATACGTAGTAGAGAACGTAAAAATGAATTATTTGAAGTGAAAACAATTGCGAGAAAATTAATTTGTCTCTTGTGCGTTGCTTTTGAGTTGTCCATAATAAAATGGATTAAGTGTACAGTGGTAAATGTAACATTAAGATGTCCTTCATTTAACAGCCTAAGGTAAACATTACAACTTTGCGTGCGAAAGAAGATATGAATATGATGTATAGGAGGGCTGTCTCAGATCTACCCGGCCTAACAAAAAAGTACAAAAACGCTAGGCAAAAACATCTTTATTTCTCTACATCAGTGATGTCCAACGTTTGCGAAAGAGGGGAGTTTGAGTTTCCCTCCTTCCATTACACGTGGATTTCGCCTCTCTTTAACTCCCAGCCGTACATTGTGTTGGTTACATGTACGTTGTGTTTGATTTACGAAAGCGCTTTCAACGCGATAAATATCTGTTCATTAGTGACTTATTTGGTACTGCTTACGTTTAACAAGTCAATCAATATTTGGCATAGCCTTAGACTATTACATTTTAATCGACATAAGCATTTTCAGAAATTACCTTACTGTTAATTTTCTTGTAGATGTAAGGGAATATGGGAATACAGTAGGCTTTAAGCGATAGTGACATGTTTTAAGAGCTGGTTGCTATGCGATGCTTTTGAAATTCCGTTCTCTTATCAAGGCCAAGGAATGAAAAAAAAAAAAAAAAAAAAAAAAAACCGAGTAACAGTATTGGCAACTTCAAACAAATAGTAAAGAATATCTTGGAAATGGTATTTGATGTAGATTGTGTGTTTTAACGAGATCCACAGTTTTTATATAGTAAGGTTTAGTGTAACTCTTACTGTTTAGCATTTATGCAAAAATCCTCCAGAATGAAGAGGACATTCCCAGGAAATTCAAGGTAGACTTAGAAATGTCCATAGAATCGCCTGTTTGTGTCCGTCACTGGATACTGACTGTCTGTCCCTCCGACTAAGGTGTGAGATATAGCCGTTCACTACGTCAGGTTCTCCAAAGAGAGGAGGTTGGACATCCCTACTCTACATGTACTCTACTCTTTCAGCTCGATACACTTTTCCTAGCGATATTCAATAGCTTCGATACACTGTTTATAGTGAGAACCGTCGAGCTCTGCAAAACAGCCATCAACTGCAGACTCTACCTCTTCATTGTTGGAAAATCTTTTACTACCAAGCCATTTCTTCAAATTTGGAAGCAGAAAATAACCAGAGGGGGCTAAATCTAGTTATATCAAATATCGATCAATATCAAATTAATGAGAATGAAAGAAGTCTTTATGGTGTTTGCAGACAATTGCTTAAAGCATGATGCTGGCAGTCTGGCAAACGTAAATACACCAAATTTTGTATCGAGCCACTTGCCATTAGATTTTGCAACAGCCATAATCAAGGTTCGGTAGTCGTTTACTATAACGACCATAAAACACACTATCGTGCAAAACTGATGTTTGCTACGTACCAAATTTTCGTTTTGGAGTTATATGCTGCTCCTCTCTCTAATTCTCTCTTTCTCTCTCTCTCTCTCTCTCTCTCTCTCTCTCTCTCTCTCTCTCTCTCTCTCTCTCTCTCTACGAAATTACAGTTATAGGGATTAGAAGGCAGGATTCACTATTGAACTTATAAATCAATTTACAATATGTTTATAAAAATGCGAGGAAGGAAATAAAATTAATTAACTTACTATTCTAGGCTTAAAAACCTCATTACGACGCTGGGTAAGACAGCTTTATTCTAATGAAAGAAAAATCATTGCCTAGGTCGTAATATAATACGAGGACACTGAATTTAATAACCTGTAAGAACGCTAACCAGCGGCGACCCAAACATGTTACTTACCTAAAATCTGTCCAAAGCCACTCATGATACCACTCCAAATATACTGCTGCAAATCCGATATCTGCGTTCCCATTCATAACGGAACCTACAATTCCAATACCAGTGCCATTGTCGAAGATGGAACCCCAGAAATTATCCAAGTCAAGAAACTCGCCCAACGAGCCGTTTAATTTCTTCACCAGTTCGCTGAAAATGAGGTACTCTATTCCATCTCGAATCGGTTGCCCATCTTTGTCGTACATGACAACGAATGGGTCATAGGGTACGTAGATAGCCTTGATAGGCTTCCCTTGCAAGTCGCATATCTTCTCAGGATAGACGTTTGCGCAAAGTGCGAAATAACCTTCTGAGTCGAACTGCATCCAGATATCAAGTAATACCTCCTCCGTGGGATTAAAACCAACGTAACTTTGAGTCACAATCTCTATGGCCAGAAGCATGTTGTTACTATCGTACAGTGCGTTGGCTGCAAATTTTGGACGAGTAAGATTGATATTGTGTTTATTTTTCGTACTCTTAAAGCTCAAAGAGAGGTTTTCAATAAATGCCCTCCCTTGATGTAATGTATCTTCCGTTCTGTCAGTTTCCCGACCTAGGGAAACTAGACCTTTATCAGCACAAAACAAGTTTCTGAGACTGAGTGTTTCCTCAAGAGACACTGGTACAGGAATGTGTGTATGTATTTTAGCTATTAGTATATTCGGCATGAGCTCCAATTCCCTCAGATTCAACAACTCTTCTGCGAAAGCATCCATGTCTTTTGTCTTCACACTTGCAAGAAACACGTAGTTTCTTGAAACCCTCTGTACAGTCCTCGTAACAGCTCTGCCAAAACTATGTATGATAGCCTTGGTGTTTGGTATTTGGACTACGTATCCCATGCAGCGTACGTCTAACGTCTTTTCCAGAAGTCGTTCAAACGCCTGTGCTCTTTCACCAAGAACAAAAGTATCAGTAGTATTATTGTCCTCAATGACCAGACCATCTCCTGATTCTTCCCCTACTATGATACGCATTACGGGAACTTCTATCGCAACATCGCTCAAGGGTTCCGTTTTCTCCGAAATAAATACGACGCAAGGAAATCCGATGAAATAGGTTTCTGTTATGTGACGTACCATGTTATGGATCGCCACATTCAGTACCGTCTTCAGAAACATGCCATGCGGAAAGAACACGAATAATATAATAGCAATTACATTGAATCGAGACATGCTCTGTTTAGCGCACAACAATAGTTATTGTACTTATGATAATGTCATCCAACTGGATTCGGAGTAGAGTAAGGCCCTGACAGTTTTTTCGATTCGTGTAAAGTGAATTCATTAAAATGTATTTGATCAGCCATTTCGTCTGTGTTTGCTGTTGATTGTTTCTTTCATGTTATTTTTTAATCTACGAGAACTGTTTCTTCTCTTTAATGCTGTGTTTATTTGTTTTGCTTTGTTCCATTTAAGACATCAATATGAAAAGACAGCAGTCGTGCACTTCTTCCAAGCACGGTGTCCTTACTGAAAAATTCACACATGTTTTTATAGGTACGTGATCATACTTAAAAAGTGACAGAGAAGAAACAATACATATTTTTCCTATAGACCAAATTATTCTTCAGCATTTTTAACAAGAGTTGAATGTTGATATTGCGTGCCATTTGAAACCAAATAATTAATGCAAATGGTGATGCTACAGGGCGTCCACTACTGCACCATTCAAAACGAAACTAATCAATGTACAATTATGGAGCCAGAGTAAGGAACAGAACAGTAATCAGCTTGCTACTAAGTAATCGTCCTCATTACATTTCAAGAGCTATAGACGTTCAACTTAATTAATGAACAGGTAATTTAATTTTTGGCCCAATGAGTTCTGAAACAATTTTGTGCATTTTGATTGAAGGCTAGTGAAATCCATCAAATATGAACGGTAGATGAGATTTTTCCAATGAAAACTTCTCCGTAAAGCGTTTAAACAGTCCATAGAACAATTAATTTTAAAGAAAAGCTATGATAGCAAACTACCCAACCTGTACGTATTTTATTTGAAAAAATCCGAAACTATCACGGGCTTAACCAACCTTCAAAAGCGTGATCTAAGATATTAGGCCTTGCTTCTATATTTATGTATTTAAAATACTTTCATTTGATGGCTGCGTGTAGACAAAGCATAACTATAAAAAAATTACAACGATAAAAACTAAATTATAATACTAAGTATAGCAAATCTATCAAATTAATAACAATTAACTTTAAATGAAATATAAATAACACATATCAATCTTTTCATAATAAAATTCAAAACTGTTAACTAAAAGCTTAATGCTTTAACAAAATATTATATAACAATTTCAATGAATTTGCTAAGCTTCAGTTATTATGAGAATGAGTACAAATGACTTATGACGAGAATTGATCCCCTGATCACCACGATTGCTATTGTATACCAATATCCAGGCCAGGTATTTGTAGGTGAAATTTCTAAATCTTGCAGTTTTTATTTAAGTGTTTCCAAAACCTTGCCACAGTCTGCTCTACCACAATTATAAGTGTGTTTTAAATTGTATGGAGATAAATTTAGTACTTTTTAAGAAAAAATATGCTATTTTGCTTTATTATACTAATTAATCAGTTGTTGGAGAACTGATGGAAAAGTCATAATTTTTAAAAAATAAAGTAGCTACATTATTTAAATATTAATATATAAAAATGGGACTTACAAACGTCTTTCACTATTCTAGTTCTTAAAAAAGGAAAGGAACAAAGAAAGAAAAAGAAACGAAAAAAAGGGCGAAAAAGAAAAAGAAAAAAGAAAGAAATTTTTAAATATATTTCCTTTACAATTTATAATCAGTTGTAGATTTAAAACTGCAGCAAAACCGTATGCAAGCTTTTTTAACTTCTTTTAGCTTAAGGTGTAAAAGCGTAAGAAAAATTCAAGCCGATTAAAATGTATTGGAAGTAAATGCAGGCCATTAGATCGCGTGCTCTTGGGCAGTTAAATGGTCACGTGTTGAAGATTTAAAGGAATATGAGAGCAAAAGTCATAACATGTAATTAAAGCCAAAGGTTCAAAGTATGTTTTGGACATAAGAACTACTTGTGAGTTTTTTTTAACATCTTGGGCAAAATTACCTATACCACTACACCTAAACTCTTTGCAATAAGCATTTCTAAGCCTTTGCCTCGTTTCATAATGGTGTTGACTCCACAGAAGCCAGACCGATAGCTCACTGGAACTGTGCCTCAAGTGCAACTTCTTTGGGTGCTTTTCATCTAAAACGTCTTCGTTGTTTCCTTTCCAGCACACTTTCAATGTTGCGCGGGTGCGTCTATTGCCGAACCTTTATACAGCTACTACAAACTGAGGCGATCGCAAGTTACCTACCACAGGGGCAGAGCGTGACGCAATTGCGTCAGCACAGTGACAGCACAAAACACACTATCTACAGTGCGTAGTGTCTCTCAAATGTGTTCACTAGTTCCACACAGTAAAATGCCTGCAGCACGAAAATCGAAATCAGATTCACGTACTGCTGAACTTGTACAAAAAATTTCGGAGTGAATATTTTACTGCAAATGGGGACAGCATTCAATGTAAGTTATGCAACAGGTCTATCTACAAGGTTCGTTGCGTCGACTGTACCGGGCCTTCCCTGCGCAGTGATCATGTGACAGACTGACCTCTTCCCACTTCCTATAGTCCACACCAACGATGTCCAAACTTTGCGAAAGAGGGGAGTTTGCATTTACCTCTTTCCACTGTACGTGGACTTTGCCTCTCTTTAACCCACAGCCGTGCATTGTGTTGCAGTGGCGGGTTGGTTACATGTGCATTGCGTTTGATTTACGAAAGCACTTTCAAATCTTATGCGATAAACATCTGTTCATTAGTGACTTCTTTGTTACTGCTTACGTTTAAGAACTCTATCAATATTTGGTGACAAAGACGAAGTGCATGGTCTTAGAAGATACCTACACCAAGTGATCGTCGCGTAACATATTGCGATACAGACTTTCAGTATAGTTTAATTTGGAGAAACTCTGTTCGCAAATATATGTAGAGTTATACTCACTCTTATACACACTATTCTTGCAAATGCTTATTTCTCTATTTTAATCGACATAAGCATTTTCAGAAAGTAACTTATTGCTAATTTTCTTGTAGGTGCAAGGGGAATATGGGAATACGGTAGGCTTTAAGTAAAAAGGAGCTAGCTGCTATGCGATGTCTCTGAAATCCCGTTCTCTTTGGAAGGCCAAGAGATAAAATAAAGAATAACATTTCCTATTTGAAAAATTTATAAGTATTGCCATATTCGAACAAATAGTAAAGAATATCTCGGAAACGGTTCACTCAAAACGAAGTATTTAACACAAACTGTGTGTTTTAACGAGCTTCACTCTTTTTTTAGCGAACTTTTGCGGTCTCTTACTGCTCACCATTTATGCAAAACTCATCGAAAATGAAGAGGTCCTATAAGGACATTCCCAGAAAATTCAAGGCACGACCTAGAAAGGACCATGGAATCATCTGTTTGTATCTGTCACTGGATATTCACTGTCTGTCCCTCCGACTGAGGAGTGCAGTGGGAAATAGCTGCTCATTACGTAAGGCTCTCCAAAGAGAGAAGGTTGGACATCCTTGGTCCAGACTCCACAACCTTTCTTTCTCTGTATGAAGATTCGTTCCCTAGTGACTATAGTGATTACCTGTCCATAATGGCCTTTTTATTTTATTTATTTACCTATTTATTACTTTTATTTTTGGTGGCACCCTGCGTCCATCTCGGAAGCCGTTTTGCATCAGTCCAGTTTCAGCAGGGTGTATGTTGCTGTGCCCTGTCTTTTGAATGCGCAAAATATGCAGACAAGTTTTCTGGAACACCTAAACAAGCTTGTTTTACATGATGTTTTGTTGTAAAACCCTTCTGAGGGCCGCCCTTGACTGCACGAAGGCATCACTGATTAGTTGAACAATAGGTCAGTATAGGCTTGCTGAGTGTCTTTAGCCATAGAGATTGTATTTTAAAACATATTCCTTTATGATGCACATATGGTTAACAAAAGACTATAACTTATGTAATTCGATCATACATAGCTTTCTCGCTTCTCTCCTTCACATTTTGATTCATGAGATGACCTTTTCCTAGTTCCACACATATCAACAATATCAGAGTCCTTGCGTCCGAACATCAAATAGCCAAAACTAAACTGAATGTAGGGAAATAAGGAGTGAAACTACCATATTCCCCAATGCTGGATAAGGCGAGTTTGCTTTAAATTGTCTTTGTTGCAGAGTTGCAGAGCCGGCTTTAGGATGGAGTTTGCGTTTTGATTACCAGATGACAAAGATTGTCATTTAGAGCATTCTAGTGAAGCACACCATATGTTATTGTAACTTATTTCGAAAGTATTTGCTTTCTAGATGGTCCAAAATATCTCAAATAATGTCAGTTATTGTGATTTACGATATGAAGATGGAATAAAAATGTTGGATCGCTGATAGATGCTTATAGCCAAATGTATCCTAATAAAGGTTTTCGCCAGCTAAAAGAAAGTAGAGTAAAGTTCAGAATGAATTTGCCCACAGCGTATCGAAGGCTATATACCTATTTTGCCGCCTACATATAGTAAGTAGTAGGTAAGACGAAGTGTTGTACTCCACCGAGAAATTTGATATCCATTTTTCGCCTGAACCCTTGTTTTGAGATCCCTGAGCCCAAAATGAGCATTCTAGAAATATATCGAAGTGCACGAGCGGTGTGTGTGTGTGTGTGTGTGTGTGTGTGTGTGTGTGTGTGTGTGTGTGTGTGTGTGTGTGTGTGTGCGTGTGCGTGCGTGCGCGAAGTTTAAGTACCAAACTTGTTATTTAAATTTAGTTTCTACCAAGTATCCGATACAGATTATATTAATAAAATGCCCCTCCCAGTACTACTCTGTACGTGGAATAATTTTCGTAACTGCTCTAACGATGTTTATTAACATCTCACATGTTTAATATATTGACACGAGAAATAAAATTAACACGTTGAGTTTCAGTGAATATCCTGTGAACTTTCCTTAATTTGACTGAATTGCGTTTACTTTCGTATAACAAGAAAATGTTAAAAGATAGATAAAACATTAAGGCAGGAGAAATCTGGTGCTTTTTAAAACATTTAATATGTGTGAAGTCCTACCCGTTTTCGAAATATTCCATGTTGCAATTTTAGACCTTTCCTAAGCATCACCTAAGGGACGTGCTTGAAAGTTTGCGATTCTTGCTTGTTCCCCCTTTTTTCTTTCTATCGCGAGCTTATTATCACGAATAAACATTTGGATGCTGTTTCTGCATGTTGAAACTTTTGAGTTAATTTTAAGCAATTCCTAGGCAAAAATATGATGTGAGTTCCACAGCGAAAACAGATGAATCACTTTATACAGTGCGTTCCTTATATTGCCGGGTCGCGAAACGCCTCAATGCGTGCTCCGTGCACTGTATTACTCTGGGGATTTCCGTTCTGGAATTTCCCGCTAATTACACCGGCCTGCGAATTTAAACTTCTTTTTCTGCAGCACGGGATTGATCAGCTCTCTTTTGGTATGCCGAATCTGCTTTCCATTTTTTTTTTTGTGCCACGTGCTATTTTTTTTTTTTTTTTTTTTTTTTTTTTTTTTTGTCATGCAGAAAGGAAATATGTAATACTAAAGTTTGTTTCTAGTTTTTAAGTAAAATTTAAAATGCGTGAAATCATTCAAATAAATTCTTCAGATGCAACAGTGTACACTGAACTAGAAAATTTCAAACATACCTTATAATGTTATTTTCTACTCCGATTTGCTGAAGTGCCTTTCACAATGCGTTCATATTGGTCATCTTTAACATTACCGAAAAAATATAGGTTCCTATTTATTTATCACGCAATAAATGTTTATGTGATAGGTTCAACATTACCTATAAACAGCGATAGACATTGGTAGGCACAATATAACGTCATATGATTTAGCATGTTTGCATGCTTTAATCAATCATGCTATATGCAGTAATGTTAGTACTAGGCTACCAAACTTTCAATTTTGTGTTGAATCAGAACTGTTCAAAATCTGTACGTGATGTGCAAATCTATGCAAAAGCATGTTGAGGAAATGGGTGCAGATATTCATGAACAACTCGGTGTTATGTCACGTAAGTTTGTACATCATTCCTTAGCAGTCGAAGAGAGTGATGACCCATCAAATACTGCACAATTAACTGTTTTCATTAGGCGCGTCGATGACAAGTTGAACATCACAGAGGAATTGTTAGATTAAGTTCCCCTTAAGGGAACCTTCACAGGGTTGGACATTTTCAAAGGTGTTGAAAGAGCTATAGAAAATGCTGATCTGACAAGGAAATCAGCGCAAGTTGAGACCGCAATTGCCTACAAGTTGTGGCTTGTATGTAAGAGTTTTACATTACATTACAAATATGCGCACAATATTTGCCATTGACAGTTACACTGCACTTTACAATATTGCGCATGTTCATTCATCGAGTTCAACAAATGGGTTGTTGGTAGCTCCTGGCAAAAGATTATTAGGATGAACATGTCCACAGAGTATAAAGTGCTGAAAACAGAGATTTTTATCACAGTAGTACTTCATGAATGCCTGCATTAAGTAGTATTCCAAGTCACACTGCTTTTGCACATAAGATACGTTGGGAAAGTGTTTGAAACCTCTCTGGTCTGAATTCATCATGTCCTGCTACAGTCCAGGAGTACCGAATAAAAGTCTGCGAAGACTGGAGAACAGAACTGATCATTTAGAATATACATCAGTAAAGAAATTGAATCTCTCATCGATGGTGTGAAACATAAAAGAAAATTGTTTGTTGTTCCATTTATATCCCACCTTTAACTACAAAGGTCATATCGGCGGCCTATCTCGTGGAACATGTTGCCTATTGTCAATTGTGTTACTCGTTTAACAGTGGGTTAACTTTAGGTTTCCTTTTCCTTTTGTTTTTTTAATTCATACACACATCCACATTGTCATTCAGACTTCCAGACTCTGGGGAAGATAAGGAATAATCTTGGCTGTAGAAAAATTATATCCCCCTGCCGGTAATCGAACCCGAGATCCCTTGCACAGCAGGCAGGTACTCTATCGACTGAGCAACGGGACCAGCCTAAAAAAATGGTCTAACCACTCGGCCACCACTCACAATCCCAGTATACGCCACTAGATTTAAATCAATACAGGTTGATCCAGAATCTACAGCCGATTGCAAAAGAGATGGCACTGACCATAACGTCTGCATTTCCGTCCACCGCGACCGCTTTGGCGTTCTTTTTAAACCACGTGGCGTTGCGAACAGGAGTATTTGTCGTGTTCTGCGAGCGTCTTTTGGTTTGGTTGTTTGGTTTTGACGATAGATGATAAAAGAATGGCGCCAATCAGTGATTCTAAAAGAAATGTGTTGATAGAATTAGTATATCGATTCCAGGGGCGTGTCGTGAAATTTCAATGCAGAGAAGCAATAATGAAACATAAATGCTGAAGCTTTAATGACCAGTGTCATTAACATCGCTGTTAATAACGGAACATATCCAATGGATTTTTGGAAAATAAATAACAAACTCGCGTGTCATTGAAAGCAGAATGATTCTCCTGGTTTGCTTGACGAAATCCTCAATGACATCGTCTTAAAACTGAGATCGTTGAGGTAGTTCTCTGATCAAAGACTTTTCAATTGACAAAACTGCCAAATGAGACAACCTATCTTGAACTTTAGAGTTTCTCACACATGTTTTTTATTCTCTTGAGAACGGAGAAACCTCTGTCCACAGAAGAAGTAGTTGTGAATATCGTTAATGTTAGTTCACAAAATTTTACAATCTCAGAGTAGGCCACCTCCAATTGATTTTATTTTATGAATTTCAGTAACTCACTAACAGTACTAAAGCTGTAAATGCTTTTCGACTGCCGGCCAAGTCTGCAGAACGTGTCCGGGAGACGGGCCGTGCGACTGCCAGCCAAGTCGTGCAGTACGTGTCCGGGAGACGAGCTGGGCGCCTGCCGGCCAAGTTTTGTAGCATACGTACTGTATAATCGTCGTTTGCAATGAACTCACAACTATTGCAAAGTCCTATATAAATGTACAATGCGCATAAAGGCAAACTAAATGTGCTAATTCAAGAATGGGTGAAGAAACGACACGAAATGCTTACGGCAAAAATATAGTTAATCGGAGTCGTCGAGTGAGTGAGTGAGTGAGTGGGTGGGGTTTAAGGGCCCGTCGACAGCTAGGTCATTTGGGCCCTAGGTCAAAGTTTAAAATTTAAAAACACTCATTAACTTTTCTGGCTAAAAGTTGAACCTTAAAATAACAACTAAAAACTGTGAACAGCTAAAAGCCTCAGCCTACAAAGTAACACGATAAAATAAAACCCTGAAGAGCAACGTACTAAAAAGAGGTGAAGTTGAAAGCTAAAAAAAACTAAAATACAAAATTGTTAAAACATTGAAAGGTAAAATGTATCCCAGTTAAAAACAGGGTTAAAACCTCAAAAAGGAATTAAAAAAAGTGTTACACTTGCGTAGCAAATCCAATCTGGGTAATGAACCGCAGAGTTTTGGCCACAGACACTGGGTTGTCACCCAAAATTGAAGCTACTGTAGATCCCAGACCAACTGACTGGCGCGCACGAGCGTGTCTTGGACAATCCAAGAGCACGTGTGGGACGGTGAGGCGAACATCGCATGTCGGACAGACAGGTGCCGGGTCACCACACAGAAGATGGCCGTGAGTGGCTCGTGTGTGACCTATCCTCAGGCGGGTAAGAATAACTTCAACCCGCCTGGAATCCCTGTAGGAGGTCAGCCAGGGCTCCACGCTGTCTTTAATTATCCGCAGCTGTGTGCCAGTCAACGCTTCCCAAGACTGCTGCCAAACCGATAGAAGCTGGCGACGGAAGTACCGCTGAGCATCCCTATAGGGTATAGTGTCGGTAGAAGACTGCGGCAGACGGTATGCAGACTTAGCTGCCGCATCCGCAGCTTCATTACCCGGAATGCCCGTATGGCCTGGGATCCATGTAAACACAAACTGGTATCCGCGTGAGAGCAATTGAGATATGAGTGTCTGAATTTTAAAAACGAGTGTAGACGTACCGAGGAACTGCTGCAGGGTCTCCACTGCACTCAGAGAGTCGGAGCAAATTATAAAACCTCCAGGGACTAAGTTGGAAATAAAAAGTAAGCAGTAAAATATAGCACGCAGTTCGGCCGTATAAACAAAACTGTAGTCCGGGAGGCGGTATTGATGTGGCTCACCGTTATAGACAAAACTACATCCCGTAGCACCACCCATCGGAGTCGTCGAGAAATACCGAGACATGCAAGTGTCGTTGAGTCGTCATCTAAGTTTAGAATCAGCCTGTCTACAACTCGGTCGCACAGATACACCTGTTGCTTCCAATGTTAATTTAAAGGCACTTGGTATTGTCAGAACAGCAATTTCTATGCAGAATCTCAATGCAATATATGTCAGCGTTTTTTTTTTTTAATTTTTTTTTTAACTATACAATCTATCATAATGAAACTTTTAACATTTATAAAACAGCTTCTTCTGATTCAGAAACCATAATAAATTCATAAGCAAAGTGAATAATTTTTACTCTATTGATATTTCAATAAACAAACGTTTTCAAGATTGTTCACACATTTTCTTCTTTAGGTGTACTTTTCCCCTAAACAGTTAATGTGACACATTTCAAATTTTGTAGTCACTTTACAAACATGTTATTCAATATAGCTGGTGAACGATTAAGATATTTTAATCAATAACAGCAATTTAAAAGTAAATAATTATGCACTCTCTATTTTTAAAATTTTTTATGCATAAAAACATTTTTTAAGGAATTTCAAGAAAGCGAGCATAAAAGGATTTTACAGGCTGTTAGGCTTTAGAGCTATACATTCAAATATATACAAAAAAATCAAAGCTCTGTCTATCACAGTTTTCAGGAAAATTGAACCTAAAGTTTAAAAAAAGCAAGTTAAGTAAATTGCAAATGAAGGTAATGTGCAGTGTAAAAGGGCCTGGCCGCCATATTTAAAACTCCGTTTAAATGCACTGAAATGCCGCAAACGCACAAAAGCCAAAGCCTTATATGGGCATGCTCTGCAAACTATGTAGATTCATGAGTAAGTGTAGGCTTTGGCGGCCGGTGTTCGTAATTGTAACAGAATCTTCAGGGCTGATTTGCCGTGGTCTGCTGGAGTAATTTGGTCCGGACGTTTCGTCCACAGACCACAGCAAACCAGCACGAAAGATTCTATTAGAATTATGTAAGATTCATATTAAGCCAAAAAAAAAATAAACATTTTTATTTTCTCTACTACGTACAGTAAAGTAGAGGAAGTATTGTACTCCATCCAAAAATTCGATGTCGAGATTTCACCGGAAATATGTTTTGAGGGCCCCTGAATCGAAAAAGGCATTTTTAGAAAAAGGTATGCGTGTGTATGTGTCTGTCAGCCTGTGAACAGCATAACTCAAAAACGAAAAGTTGGTTGAAAACCAAAGTTGGTATTTACGTTTAATATCTTTTAAAGGATACGACACGAAGATTTTGAAGAAAACTCCTCCACCCTAAACTACCCTTTACAAGGGAAATTTTGATTTTCTCAAAAATTGCTCTAACGATTTTTATTAAAATGCCATATATTTAAGTTATTTTACGGCAAATTAGATGTATGTTTTGAATGTTCTGGCTATAGTTAATGTAGTCCTGTTTACTCTTGATGACTTTTGCATAACTGATAAACAGTAAGAGATAGACCAAATCTTACTATATGAAAAATGGAGATTCGTTAAAACACAATTTATGTCCAAATCCTTTTTTTTTTTTTGGGTGTGGAGTGAACCATTTCGGGGATATTCCTTGTTATTTGGTGAGTTCTGCAATACTTACACCTTTCTCAAATGGAAGGTCGTTAAAGGCTCTGTAAAGAGAACGGAATTTTGAAGCCTTCATTTAGGGATCAGCTTTAAAAGATCTGATTATCGCTCAAAGCCTACTATTTATCTCGACTAACATGAAGAAGATAGAGGAGTAAGAGTTTGTAAGAATAGCTAGTACAACACACCAGATTTTTTTTTCTGGGACATGCACGTTATGGTGTGCAATGCCAATACAAATGAATAGTAGGAATCAAACCGAACATTCTTACGACTTTAGAGACCTGGGTTTTAAGGGTACCCGACACTGAATTTTAGACATCCCCCCAAAAACGCAATTGACATACGATTTTAAGTGGACTTGCAAATATAATTTAGCATTTTAAACTTGTTTTTATTGTTCTTTTTGTTTTTAAGTTTTTGCGATTTTAAAATATTCCTACGGATGCTGTGCTTCACCATTTTTTTTTTTTTTTTTGTTTTCCAATTTTATAGTAGGTACATATAAAGGTATCACCCCCCCCCCAAAAAAAAAAAAAAAAACACCGGCAACGCTTAGTATGTTATGCGGGACGGCAAACTGATCGGTTTTCAAACAGGAACTACTTTCCGGAATTGCACGGTTTGAACGCTGTAGCGCATCGAAGTGTGAAATGGGTGTGCGTTCATATTTCGTCAATAAATCTAACATCGAGCTGTCTACATTACAAATGGACTTCGAACTGTGTACCGCAAATGTCATTGCAAATCCCATATCGGCGGTGGTGAGCCTCGTGCACGTGGCCCAATATGTGCGGTTGTCTTTGAAGATTTTCAATCGCTCCGTGGACTCGAAACATAAGGTCCTCCGCTGACGTTACAGAAGTGCCATACAACATACTCTTCATACAACTCCACAGAAAATAGTCGAGAATTGTCAGATCTGGTGACCGTGGTGGCCATGGAACTGTTCCACCTCTACCAATCCATCGATTTGGATATGCGACGTTTAGGTGATTCCACACATTTGCATCAAAGTGTCCTGGAGCTCAATTCGGCCATTTCAGCAGCTGTGTGCTGGCGCGTGTCGCACTGCTGTTAAAAAACGTTACCGTACTGGAAACTACACAAGTAACGTACTAGGATACGCACCAAGGACTTTATGGAAGCATTTGGTGCATGCACAGGAATGTTGTTATGCTCAGGTCACCCATCCCAGTACACAGATGACTAAAGGGTTGCATATCTTCCGTATTAAGATACCAAAACGAATGTTAACAAATTGTCGCAACCGTGCATTTTCGGACAGGGGTTCCTATTTGATAATCGATCAGTTTGCCATCCAGCACAACATACTAAGCGTTGTTGCTGTTTTTGGGACACCCAGTATACATTATTTGAAGGCGAATACAGATCTATAGAGACTTTTCTTACTATCAAGTACTGGTATGGTGTGAATAATTCAATGCTAGATTGACTTTTGGGAAATTAAAGGTCCGTGGGAAGTATGCTTTCCACTTGTGTTGTCACGTTAGAAAGGCCACGGGAAGCCTACTGAGCACTTCTAGTGTGTGCAGGCATACAGCGGAAACTTCACAAAACCAGGGAAAAAGTTGAACGCATTCTAGTATCACTTCTACGTGGACTCAAAGAGAAAATAGCCTTAAGGGGGCATGGCTGCAGCTTCTTGATTTACAAAGTAATTTATGCCAATTTGGTAATACAGGTGGTGTCGATTTTGCTCCAGCATGTATATTTCACCTTTTTGTAGTTTTATTATGATATAGTACTGTATTCTGTAAATGTTTGATGTAAACTAAGACTCCCCCTTGCATATTATGTACTTATATACGGGCCGAACATCAAACTTGTAATTGTTGTTGTAGTGTTTAACGCCCGCTTTTACTACTACGGCACCGCAGGCAGTGACACTGATGATACATGAAGATGGAGCACCGGTGGAATGAGATGGCGGGGGAAACCGGAGTACCCGGAGAAAACCCGCCCTGACGCCGCTTCGTCCACCACGAATACCACATGCGGGTCCCTGGGATCGAACCCGGGCCGCCTAGGTGGTAGGCGAGCGCGCTAACCGCTCGGCCACGGCGCCGCAAACTTGTAATACTCATAATAAAACGGCCCATGAAAGGGTTAAACTGAAGTTAGAATGGAATGCTATAAGAAAACATTCATTTCAAGAGATATATCACGCAATTGTTTCTAAACGGCCTTCATGCACACCTGCTTAGATAATTATCCACGAATTGGACTATCGTAACGACCCGCCGAATGGGATCGCTCAGATAGCGCGGCGGTCTTCCACAGATCTTATCCTTCGACCCTGAAGCGCGATAAGGAAATGTAGAACAGATAAAGCTGCGGGTTTATATAATTCATTCCAGCATTCGCCCACCAACCAGGGAAAACTGCGGAAAATCCCAAGATCAAAGTTAGTGTCCAAAGAAGAATCAAACCTGGGATCCCCACAATGGAAATGTCTAACCCAGAGGCAACTCACTCGGTTCGAGGCAGTAACAATAGATAAAGTCTGATGTGTTGCACTCATATGACTTTCTCTACTCTTGTACTATTCTTACAAACTCTTATTTCTCTATCTTCTTCATGTTGGCTGAGATAAACATTTGCAGAAATTGTCTTATTAGTAATTTCCTTGTAGGTGCAACAGGAATGTGGAAATACAGTAGGCTTTGGACGATAGTCAAATCTTTTAAACCTGGTCGCTATATGAAGGCTTTGAAATTCCGTTCACTGTGCACGGCCAAGACATAAAAAGGTGAATAACGACCTTCCATTTGAGAAAAGCATAAGAATTACAAAACTCATACAAAATAATAAGGAATATCTCTGAAATGGTTCACTCCACAAAAAAAAGTTAATTTCGCCATCAATTGTTTCAACAAGATCTACATGTTTGTAGAGTAAGACTTGGTCTATCTCTTCTTACGGTTTACCAGTTATACAGAAGTCATCAGTAGTGAACAGGACTACATGTGCTATAGCCAGAAAATTCAAAATATACATTTCGTTTGCCATAAAAATATCTTACACATCTGGCATTTTAATCAAGACCGTTAAGTCATTTTCGAGTAAATAAACATTTTCGAAAAATTTTCCATGTAAAGGTTAGTTTCAGGTGAACGAATTTTCTTACAAGTCTTCGTATCGCATCTTTGAAAGATATTAAACTTACATACCAAATTTGGTTTTCAACCGAATTTTCGTTTTTTGAGTTATGCTGTTCACAGACAGACCGCTGACACATACCTATACACGGACCTTTTTTCTAAAAATGCTTTTTTTTCTTTTAATTCAGGGGGCCTCAAAACATATATTTCCATTTCCGGTGAAATCTCTACATCGAACTTTGGGCGGAATACAATACTTCCTCTACTTACTGTAGGTAGTAGAGAAAGTAAAAATGTTCTTCAAATGTTATACCTTCTGCTCAACAACCTCAGCTAAAGAAAGAGCAGGCACATGTAGATAGTGGAGGTTTGCGCGATATCTGTCGAGACATGAACAGAGGAGCTAATGGATGGTGGTGCAGAGGTGGGGGGAGAGGGTGAGAGGGCTGTGAGACGACGTGCTACTGTCTGTTCACCAGCTCATGGTCTTAGGGGACTGAAGGGCTGAGGAGGGACAGTTCTGTATGTAAAACAGATCTTTACAGATTGATTCAAACAAACAAACAAAAAAACAAACAAATGTTATTTAAGCGAACACATTGGGTTTGATTGGACCACACTTTCTTTTGCTTGTCCCCATACGTGTGTGATCTGAATCCCATAGAACTAGCTTGGGCCAAGGTAAAATGAATCGTTAGAGAAATGTAACCGATGACTTATTCTTACAGGAATTGCGCGATACAACGCTTGAGGGTAGGTATACCACTTGTTACCGAAACAGGCTGTAGGGTTTCTGAAAACACAGAGAAAATGTAGATGATCAGTGTGAGAAAGACGGAATAATTGAAATTATCGTTTACGTTTTATAAGCTAAATAACATTTAAGTTCCGCTGTTTTGAGCGAGTTCTTTGCTTTGATCTAGCGTGAATACATATTCCGAAGTTGGTACTTCTATCGCAAGCGCGATAAGAAGTACGACTGTAGCTTGAGATATCACTGTTTACCTGAAATTGTTTACTGACGTACTCGCTCGCTGCATTCCTGCCAGGGACCATGAGCTGGTGAACAAACCGTAGGTTTCAGTCGGCCATATTGCAGTGCACCCAATAATTCATTATGGGGATTGCTGAGAAATATACCTACATTCTGAAGCTCCATGAATGTGTGTGTCTCTGTGCCTCTGTGAGAGAGAGAGAGAGAGAGAGAGAGAGAGAGAGAGAGAGAGAGAGACAAAATCTCACGTAACGTAACCCCGTGACACAACAGCCCACCCGGACCATGGTCTACCGTTCGACCGCTGCGTCCTCCACCTCTCCCCACCACAGGTGAGTGGGGTGCAGTACTGGAGATGGGACGTGGTTAGCGCCCCGGTCCCGCGCGGCTGCTTATGCGGTCTTCTCAAGCAGGAGCCGCTACTTATCAATCAAGTAGCTCCTCAACTGGCCTCTCAGGGACCTAGCGAGGCTGAGTGCACTCCGGAACAGGTCTCCCTGCGGGAGCAAATCCCCACGCCGGTACCGGGAATCGAACCCGGGTCCTCTGCTTAGTAAGCAGCGGCGCTACCATCGTGCTAAGGAGACAACCAGACTAAATTTCACTTCCCCCCAAAATTTAGACCTCATTAAAAAAGGCAATTTTTGTCAAATAATATGTCCGTGGAGTTAATAGTTTCCGAGATTCCTGTCGGTCTGGGTGGCTCAGTTGGTTAGGCGCTGGCTTACTGATCCCAAGGTCGCGGGTTCAAACCCGGCCCAGGCCGATGGTTTTTAAGTGTGCTTAAAAACGACAGCTCCATGTCAGTAGATTTACTGGTATGTAAAAGAACTCCTGCTGGACAAAATTCCGGCACACCGGCGACGCTGATGTGATCCTGGCAATTGACAGCGTCGCTAAACAACAAAATATTTTATTTTCCGAGATTCCTTATTATTGCTTTGAGTTTTTAACTGGTAAGTCGTTATTTCATTTATTTTTCCTCGTGGTCATGCAATGAGCATGAGATTTCAAAGCTATTACATAGTGGCATGCGTTTTAAAACCTTAATACCATTTTAACTACTGTTTCCTGCAACAGAAGGTGCAAATGTGTGTGGAAAGTTTATCTGGATTAAGAAGTAGACCACTTCAATAAGATTAGTTTGTAGAAGAATGAGTAGAGAAAGTCGTGTGGAGGCAAAGCAGTCAACATAAACAGTCACGCCTTCCCGTCTGGAACATGCTCTATAAGCAACGTTTCAATTAGTTATTAGCTTAGGAAAACGTTATAGCTAGTAGGCACCTTCATTGCGTGCATTATTTGTGCACGGGCGTGTACGATTTCTTATGAAACTTTAATGCCAGCGAGATGCGTGTTTTGTTTCTCGTTCAATTAGGCGAGTACGCAACTGTTTCACATCATCCGTCCGTCTTTATGCATTAGCTGACCACTGCAATCATTATCATTAGGGCCCGGAATTTTATCTACTAAAAGCTTAAAAATGTTTATTTTTTTATGTGGTCATGATTCTAAAAATATGTTCTGAAACCTGAAAATATTTCAAAACACTTAGAACAAAACATAAGAAAACATCTAGCTTAAAGGGCCCAAATGACCTACCCACTCACCCACCCACTCACTCACTCTAGCTTATAGAACAATGAATATTGGAATTCATCAATTTGTAGCTAAACATGAGCTTTAAACATCTGAAAATTAGAGTGCACAACAAAACTCATCTCTAGATTGTGCATCACATAACTTTGCCTATTATCCTTGAGTAACGCCTTATATCGGGAAAAGGAACTTTGTACATCACAGGCGCACTGCCTCTGGCGCGGAGAACCAGGGTTCAATGCCCGGTGCCGTGGTGGGGATTTTTCCTTCGCTGGGAGATCTGGCACGGGGGCACTCAGCCTCGTTATGACCCAATTGAGGAGCTGCTTGATTAAGAAGTAGAGACCCCTGGTCGAGAAGATCACATAACCGGCCGGGAGTGGCCGCTGACCATGTCCCACCCCACAGTACTGCACCCCACTCATGACGTCGTGGTGGGCAAAGGCGTGAGACGCAGCGGTCGGGCGGTAGGCCTTGGCCCGGATGGGCTGTTGTGCCACAGGGTGACGGGGGGATATCAATAATGAAAGCTAATTTATATTAACAAAATAATAAACTTTATTGTAAAAAAGCCTGGGGTGCTTTTCACGTTACTTTTATCATAACTTCACTTTTATAAATAGCTACCAATGTAACTATTTATAGCATTGGATATACGACACCCCACGCTTTTTTACAATAAAATCTATTATTTTGTTAGTATAAATTAGTTTTTATTTTAAACTTGTTACAATATTTTGAAATATAATGAACTAGTTGACTTTATATTGATGTAGAACAAACTCTTCATACTTAAAATTATTTTCCACTTTTTAGTTCGGTTTGTTATAAAAGCCTGTCTTTTTATTTATTTATTTTTTTAACTATAATTTATTTAGTGAACACCATGAAATAGAATTATTATAATTTTTTCTGCCCCATCAGAATGTTTGCTTGGAAGTCAGTGATATGCTTTTGCAAAGTACATCTTCACACTTTTTGGTGTAATATGTATTTAGAATTATTTACTTTGGTGATTTCTTGTTGGAAAACCTTTTATTAACTTACCTTAAGCTTCATAACTTTTTATTATTTACTTACTGCACATGTAGACATTTTTAAGAATGCTGCGCATTCAAATCTTCCATCTTGCATAACTCAAAGCAGTGCATCCAACACTCTTTTTAGCTGCTAAACTACATTAATTACATAATTGTGTCATTCCACGTCAAATCGCACAAAATATGACAAAAAATGACCTTGATCTCTCAGATTTTCTTGAAAAACTTTTTGGTGTTTTGGAACAAAATATATTTGACCCATGTTTCTTCATTTTATAAAATAAAATTTATTTTGGCAGCTATTAATTTTTGAAATGTCCCCAAAATCGCGCGCTCCTCACTCTTCGATCAATCATACCTCCGATTGTAATGAAGCAAATTACCTGATCTATGGCTCAAATCAAAGAAAAATTGCAGTATTTCGTGAGGTATTTATTGGAAAATTGTATTAATTATTAATATTATACAATTAAAGTTTTAAAGTTAGATAATAACATAAACTCGACCATTTAAAAATCTAGAAAAAAACTGAAAATACAATGAAGTTTATTCAATATTCTCACAAAAAATCAGAATGGAGTCTCTAATAGTTCAGTTGTAATTAACTTACTTGCAAATCAGTGTAGCGATGACAGCTACCGTAACCTCACACAATTGCCACCTTCCATTATGGCAACTGTTCACTGCTTGAAGTTCCATGAATGTTACAACAGTACAGTAAGGAGAACACTGCTAGCTGACACTATTATATGCACATTATTAGCATCTTCAAAATGTTTTTAAAATATGCATTTTAAGCTAATGTTTCCATACAACACATAACTTTACATCCTTCTTCGAAAGAAAATTGTTTCACTAAAGCTTGTTTTTGACAAAGGAATGAAGGAGTGTAATTTTAAAGCACAGCTGGGCCCATCGTTCTTGGCTCCTGACCTTGACTGGAAATCATGTTAGCAAATCCATAGCTGTTACCTCTTTCATCAGCTCATATTGTATAATTCTGCGAATGAAACCATGCACATGGGGAGGGAGGGGGAAGGTAGTGATGTCCGCATGATCTGAGACAGTTCTTGCTAATTCACAGGTGCTTTTTAGTGCAGTGTGCAGTTGAAGACATAGATCTTTGCGATAAAGAGTGAATATAGTGAATTTGTGAGACATTGATCATAGCGTAAATCAATTATGCTACCTGTACGTTCTAAATTAGGGACCAAAGCATTACACAGTCAGAGTAGAGAAATTATTTCAAATGTATGGACGTACATGAAGGAAGAAGCTAAAAACAAAGAACTGCTTATATCAGAAGATTTTTTAAAAAAAAATTCAAAAGTTCAAAAGCACGTATCAGATACCACAGGAGTATCAGAAAGAAGGTACATTGTGGAGACATTTTTCTGCATGGACTGTACTGCCTTAGTAAGAAGAAGTTATCCAAGTAGCACAGCTGACGCGGCAATTCGCAGGCTGTCTGCAGTCACCTGGCTTGTTACTCGCTTTCAAGGGGCCAAGAACAGCGAATCCAGCTGTACAAAGGGATCTCTACTTCGTGTCGTCCGTAAGCACTTGCAGGCCTCCAGAAAAAAAATTGTAGCAAATGCACTAATGCAAGCTCCATAGTTTTCAACATCTTATTTTATAGATAAAATGTCCTGGAATACATGTGTATTTTTTTATTTTTTTTAGATTTTTAACACATCGATTTAAACTCTATTTTTGGTTTTACAAAATATATCATCAAAAAAACAATCCAAAATTTGTGTGTAATAATGATCGATGGAAAGTTGTTAAAAGTGTTGTATTTAACCTTTTCAGTGCGCCAAACACCAACTGTCAACTCTATATGGCCTTAGAGTAACAAGTGATTTTATATTACGGTGCACGCAGAAATTGCTTAGTTTCTAATAGCCATAACTAAGCAAGTAATTTAAAAATACGGAAATAAAAAATACAGGTCTCCTTATTTGATGCCTATTATTCATAAAAAAAATTTGAACCTCCTACGAAAAAGTCGTGTTTTATGGCGATTTGACGTGGATTGACCCAATTATGTACATTGTCTCTAAATTAGTCATTCAGTTCTTGTTCATCATCATTGTCGTCATCGTTATCATCATCACCACCATCATTACCATCATCATCGCATATCCACACCTGATACTACATAATTGTGCAAGTGTAAAGGGAGCTTTTTTCAGAGGTTGGCTACGGTTGTTACAAATGAGGCACATGTCAGCCGTTATGCAATGACTAGTCGTCATTGGTTGTTTCAGTCTGCTTGCTCGTGCATACTGGAGATCCTTCAGACTCAGATCCTTCTCGAATTTGAAACTAACCCCAAAAATCCTTTTGGACCAGTAAGGTGGGATGCCGTATCATTCAGCTTCCAAGCCTAAGTTGCAAGAGAATACTGCTTCCAGTTAGGCAAATGCATTTTAGTTCTTGACATCATTGTGTTTATTATCTGCTCTAAATTCACTACCATAAAATATCAACCTTCATGCTTCAGTTACAGTAACCAGTGCTCTTTTTCTGGGGAATGCGTTCCCCATAACATTTTCTGAAAACAAAATTTAAAAACCACTTATTTTCCCTGATTAAAAAAGTAGAAAATGTGACTTCATGTCTACTGATTGGTTTTATTAATATTTGTTGGGTTGGTTTCCATTTAAAGAGGTAATAGCAGTGTTAGAATCTCTTTGCAAGCATTTATTATAACAAGAACAATCGCTTTGCTATCTATCTTCTCAGCCACCTTCTTGTTCACTATTGATTAATTCGTGTTTATGATTACTTAAATTCTTGTGTATGTGATCTGAGCAACGAATCGAAATCAGTACTCTCTGGATCTGAGCTGATCTGTTCCATGTTCGTGGGCATAGTTCAATTTCTTGCAGTGGTAGAAGGTTGTTTGTTTATGCTTAGGAGCTTATCCACGCTTTGATAGGTGTTCTGTGCCGCGCTTAGTGTATTGTACAGTGTGCACGTGGTTTTTCAAGTTATAAGACGCAATGAGTCGAAAAATAACTATGTGGTCTCCAGCATCCAAGAAAATTAAATGGAGCAACGATGAATGCATTTCAAATTATAATACTGGAAGTTCGATAATGGTGGATTATTGTGCAGCCCAAAACGAAAGCAGTGAAAGCATGTGTGATGCTGATGAAACCTTGAGTGAATGCGTATGTGATGAAACATTAGATGAGATCCCTGATTGTTGGTCTTTAGATAAAAAAGATGCATTTTGTGCAAAACATGACTGGTTTAAAACCAAGAAACTTTGTTGCAGAATATGTGGAGAAGTTGCGAAACTAGGACCAGACAGAAGCAAACAAGGGATGAATATTGCACAGGTGTGGGCCGCAATTTCTGTCATCTTATGGGGATGCGAAGAAAAAAGAGATGATCTCTCTGTGAAAGAAAATACTGAAACATACAGAAAGTTCTGCTCATCAAGCTGCAGCTAAGATTTTATGTAACTCCAAAGAAACTACTTTAGGAAACCCTGCACCAGAGCCTTCGAAAATGAAAAAGAAGTGAATGCAAATGTATTCAGCACGGAGTACAAAGTTGCTAAAAGGAGCCACGCTTTTAATGATTTTCAGTCTGAGATTATACTTCCAAGAGCTAAATGGAGTAAACATGGGCCACATTTTACACTCTGGAAATGCTTGCACAAAGATTATTAATCATCTTCCTTTCATAGAAGTTTGAAAACAGTGTTCATATAATCAATTTAATTTAAAAGGTGAGTCAATTAGTAACACTAAACAACACTTACATTATAATTTTCCAGAATGCATTTCGGAGGTTAACTTTCCTCCATTATCAACCGGACAATAAATTATTAATCATATTGCATCAGAGATGAGAAGGACTGTTCTCAAAAAATAATTGATTCCAGATGCAAAATATGATTGATGAAAGTACGACAATTAGCCAACTAATATATTTGATAATTTACGCAAGAGCAAAGCTCTCTGAAATGAATGAGCCTACAAATCTTTTTGCGGATATAGCTGAGTTGCATGAAGTGACTGCTGAAGGTATATAAGTACATTGTTAAAGTGTTTAAATGCCCATGGCTTTTCTGATTATTTTTTCTGAGAAAATCTTATTGCAATTGCAGCAGATGGAGCTACAGTAATGAAGGTGTTGTAACACTACTGAAAAAGAATTTGTCACAGATTTGATTCTGGCATTGTGCCAGCCATAGACTTGAGCTGTCGGGTCGGGATGTGATAAAAAGGATTTCCCATCTCAAGTAAATCACTTAGTCTTTTTTAGATAAATTTTACTCACTGTATCATCAGTCAGCAAAGAATTTACGAGAGCTGAGACAGCATGCTGAACAGCTTGGAACAGCTATTGAAGGTAGGTAGAATTTTAGGCAACAGATGGGCAGCCTCAAGCTTCAGAACTGTATCAGCTGTTTGGAACAATTTTCAAGCTTTGATTGTTCACTTTACTGCTGCTAAAGGTGATGAAAACAAGAAACTGTACTGAAAGAAGTATATATGAGGGCTTGTTAAAGCATATTACAAAAGTGGATTTTATCCTTTATCTTGGATTCATTCTTCAGGAATAGTCCGAATTAAACCTTGAGCTGCAATCATGAGATATGTCATTGTATTCAGCAAATCAAAAGATTAAACACCAACTGCTAGTCTTTGAAGAACGGAAAGTGAAGAGTGGACCTCATTATAGTGAAGCACTTGAAGCACAACAACAAATGAGCTTCAGAGGTACTGTTCTAGATAGTGGATCAAAAAAAGAACTGTCTTAGCCCTTCAGAATTTTATGAATCATTGAAAGGAAGGATGGAGAGTCGGCCCCAACAGGCAGCGGACACAGGAATTTCCGAGTGTGCCCAAGTATTAGACAGTTCAACTTGGCCAAATAATCCCTGGATTACATATGGTGAACGTGAAATAAAATCCTTATGTAAACATTTTGAACTGCCTCAAAGAGAAATTATGAGGGGTTTCAGAGATTATTTTATCCACAAGAAAGTGCCAGTCTCTATTTGCACTTGTGAATGTATTGTAGTGTGTTCCAATTTCTACCAGCAAATGTGAACGGGGATATTTCCAAATTAATCTGATTGTCACTCATATTAGAGCTTCATTACACCTTTCTACAGTCAGCAATTTAATGTTTATTAAATTAGTTGGGCCTCCTCTTCAAATATTTAAACCAGCACTTTATGTGAACTCTTGGTTTATGAAAGGTCGGCACCTTGCAACAGACCCCAAGAGCAAGCTGAGATGGCATGACGACTGGACCAAAGATGAAATGATGCCACTGTGGCAAGGTACTTTTAATTCAATTTAGTTTAAAGGGAGAATCTGAAAATATACCATTGATGCCCCCTATTGATTTATTTATGTCAGTCTGGATGGCTCAGTTGGTTAGACGCTGGCCTACTGATCCCAGGGTTGCGGGTTCAAATCCGGCCCAGACCCATGGTTTTTAAGTGTGCTTAAAAACGACAGTTCCATGTCAGTAGATTTACTGGCATGTAAAAGAACCCCTGCGGGACAAAATTCCGGGATACCTGCGATGCTGATGTGATGCTGGCGGTTGACAGTATCGTTAAACAACAAAATAACTAATTAATTTAATTATTATTATTATTATTATTATTATTATTATTATTATTATTATTATTATTATTATTATTATTATTATTATTATTATTATTATTATTATTATTATTATTATTATTATTATTATTATTATTATTATTATTATTATTATTATTATTATTATTATTATTATTATTATTATTATTATTATTATTATTATTATTATTATTATTATTATTATTATTATTATTATTATTATTATTATTATTATTATTATTATTATTATTATTATTATTATTATTATTATTATTATTATTATTATTATTATTATTATTATTATTATTATTATTATTATTATTATTATTATTATTATTATTATTATTATTATTATTATTATTATTATTATTATTATTATTATTATTATTATTATTATTATTATTATTATTATTATTATTATTATTATTTAGATGATTGGAAATGCAGCGACAAGTTGAAGATAGCAAACAGTTGATATTGAAATCTGGCCTATTTATGTCATCATTACACACAGTAATGCTATCTGCTCGGCTTACTTAGTTTCTTGTGCAACATATAGGCTACTTAGACTTTAAAGTAAATAAGTCCGAGAGTTCCCCTAAACTTTATTTTAGAAAATGAGCACTGACAGTAACTATAAATAATCAAGGATTGTAGGCTATCATGGCAGTATTTATAGAAATAATGAAATAATGTTGGCATGTCTGATGTCTCTTGCTCCTATGTCTTCATTTCTGTGGCAACTATTACAGTTCTAAGATTTAAAGCTTTCACGGCGCACGTTATTTATTACAGTTTCACGGGTGATCAGCCGTGTGAGGTTTAACAACATTGTAAACTCTATGTCCTTCGTCAGAATGAAAAATGACCATTAGGAGTGAGTACTAGTCCAGGAGTGAGTACTAGTCGCCTTGGTTAACCCAGGCGGATGGTAAGGTGGCCACGGTACCTATCCGTTTAATTACGGATTTACCCGTGAGGTGGTAAAGGTAGTCAATATGTTACAGGCTTTTGTGTCTTTGTAGTGTCTGATGGTGCAGGGTGGGTTCCTATATTGTCACTGGCGGCGCGATCTGTCAGATCTTGGATGTCTAGCCATCCAAGCGACCATTACCCTACTGATTACTTCGTCAGCCATGGAGCCGTCGAGCAATGCAGTGCTAGTGAGAGGAAACCGAGAGGAATAGGTGACAGGTGTGGTGGTGCCAACTGTGGTTACATTTGGCGGATGATGAAGGAAAAGCGGTACCTACCAGCTGAGGGCGTCCTTGGGTAGACGGTAGCTCTGTCTCCGCCTAGGGAGGCGATGGTCGTATTGCCCCAGGGTGTTCACCAGCTGATTTGGGTGAGGTGTGAGTTTGGCATACATTGTGCGAGTCCTGTCCCGCACGACATCCACAATGTATGGGATGCCGGAATGAGTGTGAAGGATGTGTGATGGAAACCTACGGTCGGTATCGTAGATCATCCTAAGCGCCCTGTTCTGCACGGCCTGCAGCCTGCGGATGGTGGAACGAGCCACCGTACCCCAGACCTCGCACCCGTACAGAATCAGGGGCGGGACGATCGCACGGTACAAGCGTAGTTTCAGGTATGTAGGCATGGTTGAGTGGAGTATGGGATATAGCTGTCTCAGGGCGCCATGTCCCTGACCGACCTTTGCTCTGACATGTGGAGTGAAGGTTAGACCACGGTCAAGTAGTACCCCCAGGTATTTGGCAGAGTTAACCCATGGGATTCTTCTCCGCCGCATTGCCAGGGATACACCCGGCCGCCAGTTTCGGACTTTGCCCAATAGTAGAGCCTGGCTCTTCTGCGGGCTAATGGCCATTCTTCACTGTTCACTCCACCTTCCGATAGCATCGAGCTGTCGCTGTAGTGGAGGGAAGCAGTACCAAACATTTTTGTTCTGTGCCAGTATGAGGACATCGTCTGCATACTGACACGTAACAGTATGCGGTTCCACGGGTAGGTCAGACATGTAGGCAGCAAAGAGCAACGACGATAGCACGCTACCCTCCGGAACTCCAGCCGCTATGGGTCTGACCGAGGACAACTTCCCCTCCACCCGCACCCGAAAAGAGCGATCCCGAAGGAAGCTACCAATCAGGGTGAGGTAGGGGGGAGGGATTTCTGCCTCTCTGAGTTTGTACAGTAACCCCTGGTGCCATGTGGTTGCAAAGGCTTTTTCTACATCCAGAAGCACCGCGACTGTTTTGAAGTTTTCATGGAAACCCAGGGCAACCTTCTCAATCAGCCGCAGCAGCTGTAGTGTAGTGGAATGTCCATGACGGAAACCGAACTGATGATCCGGGATAAGTTGCCTTTCCTCGAAGAGAGGAGTGAGGTGGGATAGGAATAATCGTTCAAAAATTTTTGAAACGATGGGTAACAGGCTTATGGAGCGGTAATTTGAAGGGAAAACCGGGTCCTTGCCGGGCTTCAAAATGCAGACCACCCCCGCCTCCTTCCAACAAGTTGTGCAGACATGCGTTATAAATCCTCGTCAGGTGGACTACGGCCTTTCGGGGAAGGTGCTGGAGCATGGGCGCCGTGACGCCATCATGCCCAGGGGATTTGCCAGGTTTTAACCTTCTGATTTCAGAAGCCACCTGTCTTGGGGTGACTAAGGGGATTTAGATCTCTGCGCGTGGCGGCAGAGGTGCCTCATAGAGGTAATCTACCGTCGCCTCCACGAGTTCAGTAAAGTCTTCGTCCTGGACATCTTCCCGGGGTTCGAATTGGGATTCTAGATGGTCTGCGAAAGTCGTAGCTTTCTCTTGGGGCTCAAAAGAGAGTCTCCCGCGAGTGCCATGTAGAGGATGCTGATGTGTGTTTTTGTCCTTTCTAAGGGACCTAATTATCCGCCATGGTTGCTTCTCAGTGAGGTCTACATTTGCCATCGTGTTTTCCCAGGCTGTTTTGCGGTGTAAACGCAACAGGCGTCGTGCCAGGGACTTGAACCGCTGGTAAACTGCCTGTATCCTGGGATGGCGGAAACGCTGCCAGAGCCATCGGACAGTTGCTTTGGCTTTGATCGACTGTCTGAGTTCGATGGGAATGGTACGAGGGTTAGGTATGTCGGATGGAATGTGGTGCGTGTGGGCACGTACCACATCCCGGATGTGTTGGGAGAATGCCTTGGCTGCCGCTTCCAGTGTATCGATAGAATCGACACGCGGACGCGGGTCCACAGACCGGTTGAGTTCAAGGATGGCTGCATCCCAGTCGACCTCGTATGTCCAGTCTGGAGTGGCCAGAGCTGGCAGGTCAATGTTGGAATCCTCCAAGACAGGGTCATGGTCGGAGTCCAATTCATTAACCGCTGATAGGTCTAGGTGGAAAGGAATGTTCTTGGTGAGCATGATATCGAGCACGTCTGGCCTCCCTCGGGCCGGATGGAACGTAGGTCCTCTCGGTCCATGCGCAAGTATGCTTGGGTTACCGCTGATCAGGCGGTAGAGCCCTCGCCTCTTGGCATTGCTAACGCGGCTATGCCAATGTGCATGCTTAGCGTTGAGGTCGCCTGCGATGCATACCGCAGGATGCAGCTTCAGGAGGGTATTGATATCAGCTTCGTAGAAGCGGTTATCAGGAGGGTCGTATGCCATTACCAACACCGTGTCCACCCCGCCAATGGCAAGCCTAATGGCACAGGCCTCCACGTGTTGAAGTGGTGGGATAGGGAAGGATGTGTAAGTGATGTGGTTCTTGATGAAAATGGCTGTACCGCCCCCTGGTCGGCCGACCCGATCAGATCGATGGGTGACGTAACTCGGCAGCGAGAAGTTGGTTGCAGCATCCAAGTGGGTTTCGCAGACCATCAGAATGTCAATTCCATACGACTGTAGAAACTCAACGAGGCTTGGGTAATGGCCCCTTATGCCATTTGCGTTCCAGAACGCAGCCCTGAATGGTCTCCGGACAAGTCTGGAGGCCATTACTTGGCTGAGTTAGGGAACAGCTGGGCCAAGGTTTGGACCAGTAGGGCATGCTTCTGCATGGGGCTCAGGTTAGGGCTTTCATATTGCAGCTTGAATTTCCGAAGTGCAGGCAAGATTCGGTTATGATGTTGTTAAACCACAGGGTTAGGTCCTGGAATTCCTCCAGGTCCGCCTGCGAGAGCGTTCCCCCTAATGCAGGGGTGGTCGTGGGTACAGCGGGGACCACAGATGCCACCTGTGGGCCGGCTGTAACAGCAGTATCCCTTGGTGCCTGAGCTGCCTCAGTGGACTGCTCTGCCGGCACCTTGGGTGGCTGTTGAGAAGCTGTGTTTACTCTCTCCGCGGCTTGACACTTGCTCTTGTGTTTTCTTCGCCGCTTAGGTTTAGGAGGAGCATTGGCCACAACAGACTGCTCTGTATGGCCTGGAGGTGGTGCCGAGACTTCAGTCGTGACAGGGGCAGGTACTACTGCCTGGGCCTTGGCCTGGGCCAGTGTCTTTTCTGCCCTATTAAGGGCGTGAGAGAAGGAAACGCCGGGGCGGACCTCTGCCACTTCCGAGCGTCCCTTGCGACGGCTGTCTATGATTTTCAGGCGCGTTGCGCATACTTTGTAGACACTGCTGTGCGCGCCTTTGCAGTTGACACATTCCCTGTCCGTATCCGGCTTAGGGCAGTCCTGCACTCTGTGGGTTCCACCACATCGCAGACATGCAAGCGGACGCTCACATGCCATGCTGGAATGCTAAAATCCCAGGCAATTGCGACACTGCACGGGAGCCTCCTTGCCGTAGAAGCGTTCCACCTTTACGGCAGTGTAGATTAAGTGACGCACAGTGTCGATTGGCTGGACTTGTTGGTCGCGCAATTTGTCCACCACGACCAGAAACAGTGGCACAGGCACCTTTTCAGGTCCGCTGTCGGAGACAATAGTCTTCTTCAACTGGGCCACTGATTCTGTGATGTCATATTCTTCGAGGAGTGCCAGCCTGACATCCTCGGTAGAGCAGTCAGAGGCAAGGCCTCTGATTATTCGCCTTTCCACGTGAGGACGTATGGGCGAATAACTGTAAAACGGGATATTTAATTCCCGAAGTACAGCCTTGGCTGCCTCAAAATCCTCGAGAGAGGAGGTCTTAATATTAACTTTTCGTGGCCTCCTTATTGCCTCAAAGCGTCTTTTCAGGCGCGAAGCTAGGAGCCGCATGGTTTTAGTATGCTCCTTAAAAGCATCCGCTACTATTGGCGGTATTTTCTCCCCCCCCCCCCCTTGGTTGGGGGTTGGGTTGTACCCTGTGGTTGTTGCTGCTGAGAGCCCGTGGAGTTACGCCTGTTCCGGCGTCCCTTCACCACAGTGAAGCCCTCGGTGTCAGTTTCCATATCTGCCTCTGAGTCAGAGGAAGAGAGAGGATGATAGGAAACCAGTGGTGGTGACTGCCTATCAGTGACCTGTCGCGGGACTGAACACTTGCGCTTTTTACGCGCAGGTGGTACCGCCTCGGGAACAGAGATGCATGATGATGATGTTGTTGGTCCGTCGGTCAGCACGGTTGCCCTCCAGCTGCTTGCAGAGGACCGGACCCCCTCCTTAGAGGAGGAGGCGCCCGGGCAAGACATTACGGCTTGAGGTGTTGAACCAGAGGTCCTCACCTTTGGCTGCAGCTTTGCAAGCCCGTAGTCACGTGGTTCGTCAGTCAATTTGTCTGAGTCGGGAGTCGAGATGATGATGGAAGAGAAGGGGTATAGTTACCTGGCTCACTCTATATACCAGCACGCACCCCTCCGAGAGCAGGATCGATGTAGAAGAAGCGCAAACGATGATTGATGCGACACGCTACCGTTTGCTGTCAAACGTCTTGCAGCGTTCCGCGGAACTGTGCTTTCGCCTGGCTAGGTATGTAGTTCTTCTTTGCTCCACCACCACGTCGCCGCGGTCGTTCTCCTGCTGTTGCCCCCTGGAGAGAGGATCAAGCACTCGAAGCTCCCAGTGGTCCAGCAGAGTCGAGGTGTAGACGATACGAGCTCCAATCATGGAATGCCGGGCGATGAAATGACCATTAGACGCCAGACGCCAGGCGGAGTTCGAGTCTAGCGGAGATGAGGTGATGTTTCCCCAGCTCGAGTGTCTTTACCGCAGTACCTAGCCGTCATACGGCTTAACCTGCGCGATGGTTTTGATGGTGTCACTACAGGGATGTTTATCACTGGGAAAAATTTGTTGGAAGAGGGGTTTTTATAGGAACGGGAGGGATTGTAGGCAGGGATTGGTCCACAAGTGGGCTGTGCGCGAACTCTACGCGCTAATCCCCACCAGGGTTCTGGCCGTCAGTTACTCGCCGAGAGGTGAACTGAAACAGGTGATTCTCTCTGTTTTGAGTACATATTGCATTTTCGCCTTTCCCATCTTAGGATTAGATCGCAGGACTTAAGATGTCCTTCGGCAATCTTTTCGATGGTAGTCGGCGCGGCTGTCTCTGGTCGTATTGGCCCAGAGTATTCACCAGAGGGTTAGGGTGGTTCTGGAGTTTGTTGTACATTGTTCGAGCGCAAGTTTTAATCACGTCGACAATGTACGTGATACCCGAATGTTCGTGTAGGATATGGGCAGGAAATCTTCGGCCAGTATCATAGATCATCCTTAATGCCCGGTTCTGCAACGTCTGGAGTCTGATGAAGGTGGACCTGGCCACCACTCCCCAGATCTCGCATCCGTACAGGACCAGAGGTGGGATGGTCGCTCGATACAGCTGAAGCTTCAGGCGTAAGGGCATGGTTTGGGAACTGAGGATGGGGTACAACTGTCCGAGGGCAGCGTGGCCTTGCAGTACTTTGCCCCTGACGTGATGTCTATACGTCAGCCGCCGGTCCAGCGTGACTCCGAGATACTTCGCCGTAGTGACCCAGGGGATCCGACGGTGCCGAAGCACAAGGTCACATGGGAGCCGGTTGGCTATCGTATTAGCCAGGAGAATCGCAGAGCTTTTCTCCGGGTTAATAGACATACGCCAGTTCTCGCACCATCTACTGATGGCACAGAGGTGGGCTTGTACTTGTCGGTAACTGTAGCGCGGGTTCTTGTTAGTAGCGAAGATCATGAGATCGTCCGCATACTGGCAGAAGTGTGTGTTGGGATGCGTCGGGAGATCGGCCATGTAAGCTGCAAAAAGTGCCGGTGACAGTACACTGCCCTCGGGGACTCCTGCGCCAGTGGGCCTCTCTCTAGAGAATGATCCCTCAACCTTCACTCGGAAGCTACGTTCCTGTAGGAAACTAGCCACCAGGTAAATGTATGGAGGGGGGATTTCGTACTGTATGAACTTGTAGACAAGCCCCTCATGCCAAGTGGTAGAAAATGCCTTTTCCACGTCAAGCAACACTGCCCCCGTTTTAGCCGTCTCCTGGTAAGCCAGGGAAGCTTTCTCGGCTACACGCAGTAGTTGTTCAGTCGTGGAATGACCAGAACGAAAACCAAACTTGTGTTCCGGTAGGAGACCTTTTTCCCCCAAAAGAGGTCCGAGGCGGGACAGGAACAGTTTCTCGAACACTTTCGAGGCAACTGGTAGGAGGCTGATGGAACGGTAACTAGATGGAAAAACCGGATTCTTTCCCTGCTTCAAAACGCATACCACACGCGCCTGTTTCCAGACAGCTGGAAAGTGGCACATGCTGAGGCATGCGTTGTAAATGCGGGTCAAGTGCATCACGGCTCTATGGGGTAGGTGTTGGAGCATTTCCGCTGTTACACGGTCCTGCCCAGGGGCTTTACTAGGTTTTAGGTGCCGGATGGTGTTAGTTACCTCGCGAGGGGTAACTACCGGGATGTGGAACTCCTCGTGGCCCGCGGGTCGAACTTCTAAGAAGTCTTCTACCGCTTGTTCCACGAGGTCAGTATGGTCATTGTTCTGAGGATCTACCCTAGGCTGGAACTGAGTTACCAGATAGTCTGCTAGTGCCTCTGCTTTTTCCCTCGGTTCAAAGACAAGTCTTCCCCGAGGACTGTGCACTGGATGCTGGTGTGCAGATTTGTCTTTCCTCAAGGCTCGGACGATGCGCCACGGTTTCCTCTCTTGGAGGTTTACGCGACGCATTGTTTCGTCCCAAGCTGCTTGCCTGTGTTTTCTTAGGAGTCGTCTCACCAGGGATTTGAACCTCTGGAGTATTATCCTAGGATGTCGGAATCTCTGCCATAGCCGTCTGACAGCATTCTTTGCTTGAATGAAGCGTTTAAGTGGAACAGGGATAGATGTTGGGTTTGGTGCTTCGGTAGGAATGCGATGCGTGTGAGCACGCACCGCGTTTAGGACGGAGCTAGAAAACCCCGTGGCTGCCTCCTCGATGGCCTCTATCGAGTCTATTCGAGGATTTGCTTCCACAGAGTTTTGAAGGGCTAGGACGGCTGCATCCCAGTCGACTTCATCCATCCAGTGCGGCACTCCCAGGGCAGTAAGATTAACGTCCGCATCCACCACAACAGGGTTGTGGTCGGAGTCCGGATCGTTAATCGCAGAGAGGTCCAAGTGAAATGGTATGTTTTTGGTGACTATGAAATCTATGATATCCGCGGCGCCACGTGCCGGGTAGTGAGTTGGACCTCTCGGCCCAGCTTGGGTGTTTGGCGTTGAAGTTGCCTGCAATGCAAACCCTGTGTTGCAGGTTCAGGAGTGCCGTGATGTCCGCTTCATAGAAGTGCCCAACCGGCGGGTCGTATACCGCCACAAGCACCAGATCGTTCCCGCCCAAGGATAGCCTTATGGCGGTTGCTTCCAGGTGCTGTAGCGGAGGAATCGTAACAGGAGTGTGGGTGAGATGGTTCTTTATGAAAATGGCAGTACCACCGCCCTATCGGCCGACCCGATCAGACCGATGAGCGGCGTAACTTGGCAGGTTAAACTGTACACCAGCGTGCAAGTGCGTTTCACAGACCATCAGGATATCAATCCCATGACTGTCTACAAACTCCAGCAGGCCAGGTCTCTGGTCTCTAACCTCATTTGCGTTCCAGAACGCAGCTCTAAATGAACGCACAGTTCTATGCGCCATTAAGAGCTCATAGAGTTAGAGTAGAGTTCCATAGCCGTTTGAAGCATCGCTAGGTGCTTCTTCACAGCGGAAATCCTTGGTTTGTTGAATGTTTCCCTGCAGCGTCGTAATATTGGGAGGGAACGCTGAACTAAGTCGGCGAACCAGGTTGCCAACTCAATGAATTATGACCATTAGCCAGACGCCAGACGGAGTTCGAGTCGAGCGGAGATGAGGTGATGTTTCCCCCGCTCGAGTGTCTTTATCGCAGTACCTAGCCGTCATACGGCTTAACCTGCGCGATGGTTTTGATGGTGTCACTACAGGGATGTTTATCACTGGGGAAAATTTGTTGGAACAGGGGTTTTTATAGGAAACGGGAGGGATTGTAGGCAGGGATAGGTCCACAAGTGGGCTGTGTGCGAATTCTACGCGCTAATCCCCACCAATGTTCTGGCCCTCAGTCACTCGATGAGAGGTGAATTGAAACAGGTGATTCTCTCTGTTTTGAGTACATATTGCATTTTCGCCGTTCCCGTCTTAAGATTAGATCGCAGGATTTAAGATGTCCTTCGGCAATCTTTGGATGGTAGTCGGCGCGGCTGTCTCTGGTCGTATTGGCCCAGAGTATTCACCAGAGGGTAAGGGTGGTTCTGAAGTTTGTTGTACATTGTTCGAGCGCGAGTTTTAATCACGTCGACAATGTACGGGATACCGGAATGTTCGTGTAGGATATGGGCAGGAAATCTTCGGCCAGTATCATAGATCATCCTTAATTCCCGGTTCTGCAATGTCTGGAGTCTGATGAAGGCGGACCTGGCCACCACTCCCCAGATCTCGCATCCGTACAGGACAAGAGGCGGGATGATCGCTCGATACAGCTGAAGCATCAGGCGTATGGGCATGGTTTGGGAACTGAGGATGGGGTACAACTGTCGGAGGGCAGCGTGGCCTTGCAGTCCCTTGCCCCTGACGTGATGTCTATACGTCAGCCGCCGGTCCAGCGTGACCCCGAGATACTTCGCCGTAGTGACCCAGGGGATCCGACGGCGCCGAAGCAAGAGGTCCCGCGGGAGCCGGTTGACTATCGTATTAGCCAGGAGAATCGCAGAGCTTTTCTCCGGGTTAATAGACATACGCCAGTTCTCGCACCATCTACTGATGGCACAGAGGTGGGCTTGTACTTGTCGGTAACTGTAGCGCGGGTTCTTGTTAGTAGCGAAGATCATGAGATCGTCCGCATACTGACAGATGTGTGTGTTGGGGTGCGTCGAGAGATCGGCCATGTAAGCTGCAAAAAGTGCCGGTGACAGTACACTGCCCTCGGGGACTCCTGCGCCAATGGGCCTTTCTCCAGAAAATGATCCCTCCACCTTCACTCGGAAGCTACGTTCCTGTAGGAAACCAGCCACCAAGTAAATGTATGGAGGGGGGATTTCGTGCTGTATGAGCTTGTAGACAAACCCCTCATGCCAAGTGGTAGAAAATGCCTTTTCCACGTCAAGCAACACTGCCAACGTTTTAGCCGTCTCCTGGTAAGCCAGGGAAGCTTTTTCGGCTACACGCAGTAGTTGCTCAGTCGTGGAGTGACCAGAACGAAAACCAAACTGGTGTTCCGGTAGGAGACCTTTTTCCTCCAAAAGAGGTCCGAGGTGGGACAGGAACAGTTTCTCGAACACTTTCGAGACGACTGGTAGGAGGCTGATGGAACGGTAACTAGATGGAAAAACCGGATTCTTTCCCTGCTTCAGAAGGCACACCACACGCGCCTGTTTCCAGACAGCTGGAAAGAGGCGCATGCTGAGGCATGCGTTGTAAATGCGGGTCAAGTGCATCACGGCTCTATGGGGTAGGTGCTGGAGCATTTCCGCTGTTACCCGGTCCTGCCCAGGGGCTTTTCTAGGTTTTAGTGACCATTAGACGCCAGACGCCAGACGGAGTTCGAGTCGAGCGGAGATGAGGTGATGTTTCCCCCGCTCTAGTGTCTTTACCGCAGTACCTAGCCGTCATACGGCTTAACCTGCGCGATGGTTTTGATGGTGTCACTACAGGGATGTTTATCACTGGGAAAAATTATGTATGATCATTAACTTCAACTTATTTTATTATAGAAAACATTTGCCTGGTGCCGGTACAGAAGGGCCCGGTTACAGGCTAAAATTAACATTAATTATAGTTTACAGTATTTACATGTTCATGTTTGCTTTTATATGTTCAAAAACCCATACAGTGGGCAACTTTAGCCCACCGAGAACAGTTTTTGGGCGTATACTCGGTCTTATGTTTGTCCGTTTTTGATAGGTTTTTTTTTAAATTTATATACACGGATACATACACACACTCACTCCTGGGCATACCACACATATGTCCCATCACACGCACACACACACACACACACACACACACACACACACACACACACACACACACACACACACACGCTCGTATATACATATTTACACTGCACTGTATACACTTCACTATTTACAGTTTTTCCGCTGTTTTCCTGTGCGGCCAGGTTGCAGCTCCTGAGGCGTTTCCGAGGCACAGACCTCTTTCGGAGTGCGTGGCTTAGGGTCTGGGTTGCATGGGTGCGCATCAGTCGGCGAGCCATGCAATGTTTAAAACATTTTAATTCTAGCATGCTTACGATGCTTTGGCTCGCCCTTGCCAATATTGGCAAACACGTCATTTTGGTGATTCCTGATGCGCGCCCACGCGACAGTGGCTCTTTTTGTTATTGCCTCGGGTATGGAAGGGATCTGGGTTTCCTGGTGAAGGGTTCGGTTAGTGGTTAGGATGGGAGCAGAGTGGATTTTCCGGAGGGAGAGGTTTTGGAGGGTTTGGATAGTCTTCAGGGAGGTTTTTGAGGCGTTTGCCCAGGCCACACACGCGTAAAGAACCACTGACAGGATGAAAGCCTTATACAGGACGAGTTTGGACTTCAATTGCAGCTGTTTGCTGCGGAAGATGGGGGCGCATAACTTTAGCCGCTGTCTGCCTTTGTTGGCGCTATTTTTTATGTGGGTGGACTAGCACATTGTGCGGTCCAAGTTAACCCCTAAGTATTTAACTTGCCGACGGCAATGCAATACCTGACCACCGACCGTTAGGTCCATTGCCAAAGTGTGATGCCGCTTAGAGACATGAATCAGCTGGCATTTGTTGGGAATAATTTTGATTTTCCAGTCATATTGCCATGAAAGGAAGTTGTTAACATAACGTTGCATTTCTGCAAGGCCGAAACGTGGATTTCTATGGTGGTTGTATATTGCAGTGTCGTCGGCGTACATGGCTACCTTACATCTGGCGTCCACTGGGAAATCGTTGGTGAATAATATGTACAAAAAGGGTGACATGATTGCCCCTTGTGGGACGCCAGCCCGCATCACTCTCTCTCTCTCTCTCGTGAGGAGGAGCGGCCCACTTGGACGTAAAACTTCCGTTTTTCTAAAAAATTGTGCAGCAAATACAGATAATTTTGAAGAGCCGGGAAATTGTGGTGCAGTTTGTAAATAAGGCCATTGTGCCAGCACCGGTCGAATGCGGCTTCTACGTCCAGAAATAGCGACAACGTTGAAGCCCCATTGTTAAATTGCTCTGTTACGTCATCAGTTAGTCTGAGAAGCTGTAAATCAGTAGAATGTCCTTTTCGAAAACCAAACTGTGAATTTGAAAGTTCATGAGATTCCGAAACTTGTTTTTGAAGTCGAAAAAGTATAAGTTTTTCGAGCAATTTACCAATAGTAGACAAAAGACTAATGGGGTGGTAGTTTTGCGGTTGCCTGGTGCTTTTCCCTTGCTTTGGGAGCATAATTAGCTTGGCTCGTTTCCAGGTAGAGGGGAAATAGCCTTGCTGCAGACAGGCGTTAAACATTTTAGTCAGTTGCACCAGGGCTTTTCTCGGGAGATGCTTAAGTTCCTCATTAGTCACTTTGTCTGGGCCGGCAGCTTTCCCATTAGGTAATTTGCTAATGAGCTTGTAAACTTCCTGCGGTGTTATAATGGGTAGGTGTTGCTCTTGCTTCTGCGCCACCCAGGTTTGTACCCATGTCTGTACCTCCCGCTCTATATCGCGGTTGGTAACTGGGTTTTCGCTGAATCTGTCTTCAAGACAGTCAGCGAAGACCTCGGCTTTCTCCCCTTCGGAGAAGTGCAGGCCGCCATGAGTGTGCAGCGTCTCAGTTGCGGAGTTGACGTTCGTGGTGACTTTAAATGCCTTTAATAATTTCCACAAAGAGGAGTCCGAATGGGTGGTACTCAGCATTTTGTTTTCCCACTGTTCAGTTTTGTTGATTTTAATTTGATGTCGAATGATGTTGCGTAGCCATTTGGCTAGCATTTTGTATTCAGGCTGACGGGTGTACCGCCACAGTCTTGTCAAGCGTCGTCTCCGCGCAATGAGTTGCTCTACCTCGGGGTACGTGCAAAAACCGGGTGGTCTTGTGGTGTAAATGGTAGCGCTTCTCTTGGCCGTGTGTAGCGAGGCAGTGAAGTTTTCAATGGCGACATCTATGTCTGCCTCGCTGTAGTATGACAGCCTGGGTTGCGCCATCCCGTGCATTTCCGTGGTGAACTTATTCCAGTCGGTCTCAGCCCTCCTTCGAGGCCCAGAGGCACCGGCTGGAATGCCACCTGTATATCGCAATGCACGGGAAGATGGTCAGAGTCCAGGCTGTGATACACTGTATAGTTAATTAAAGGTGTCGCATTTTTTGTTAGTACGAAGTCCAAAATTTCGGGGTCAAAGTGCCCCGATCTGTGCCAAAATGTGGGATCTGGGGGAAGGTCTACCTCTAAGTCGTCATTATCTGTTATAAGTTCAACCAGGAGATTTCCAGCCCCGTTTGCCTGGCGTGAAAACCACCAGGGGTGCTGAGCGTTGAAATCTCCTGCAATTATAACGTGCTCCTCTAAAGCGAGGATTTGTTGTAGGTCATGTATGAAATTTAAGGAGTTGGGGGGCCGATAAAGCGCTACCAGCATCACCGTTTGATTATTTACACGGGTTTTAAGTGCTGTGCACTCTAACGCTGCCATTGCAGGTAGCGTAACAGAAGCATGAGTAACAGTGTTTCTGAGCAAAATAGCAGTCCCTCCCCCCTGTCTGCCAATTCTGTCGTTCCGAAAGATTTGATACCCCTGGAGCTTAAAAGTGTGCTCATGCTGTAATTTTGTTTCGCAAATGAATGCGACATCAATTTTGTTACACCGCAGGTAGTTTTCAAGTTCGTGTTGCTTCCTGTGGATGCCATCTGCATTCCACAGGAGTGCTCGAGTTAAAGTTATGCCTCCCCTTGAAGCTGCCATTTACTCGACGAGAGTGGTAACCAAACATATGATGGCTTCCAGCTTCTCCATGGTACTGTTGCAGCTTTTTAATCTTGCGATTATGGGCCGCAACTTTGTTAGTAGTACTGGGAGGTTTAAATCCTTGAAGAGGCTGAAAATTTCTTTCAAACCTCCCAGATGGCTGGTGGGTGCCTCTGAGGGCTGGGGTTGTGGAGGGGGACCATTTGGCGGTTGCACGGGTGCATTTCGCCCTCCGGCGGCTCCTGCAAAAGAGGTACCGTTTTGGACCAGGGCCGGGTGGAGGATGGGGCGTGGCCCTGGTTGAGTACCAGGAGAGTTCCTAGCCACAGCGGCCAGTTGACGGCGGTGGCGTTCCATCTTAAATGTTTCGCATCCCCTATAGCTGGCAGGATGCGCCTTCCCACAGTTGGCACAGTAAGGTACAACGTCTTCCTTGGCCTTTCTTGGGCAGTCAGCTAGGCGGTAGAGGTCACCGCAAAGAGCACACCGGGAGGTCATGTTGCACATTTTGAATGTATGTCCTAATTATAACTAGGAGTTATTTCCGGGCTGTTATGCCGTGGTCTGCTGGAGTTGAAGAACCCAGACGTTTCGTCCACATCTGCGGCGGACATCTTCAGTGGCGCGGTCGTAATCTCCTCGGAGAAGTTAGCGTAGCGTCTGAGGTGTGGACTGTCAGAGCTGCGGTATTTATCCTTCTAGTGGCCTCCGCTGATTGGCTCGGGCGGCGCACGGCCGGTGGGAGGGGGCGGGCTTCGCTCAAGGTGTTGCCTCCTGATTGGATCACTTCAGTTTCTGCTGTTTTATGTCGTTTCTTGCCTTCAATGACAGGATACCAGTTTAGTTTCAAAACTTCTTCTTTCTTGTTGAAATTGTTGGGATGTTTATATATTTCAATGGCTTCGCGCTGTAACCGGGCATGGTAGTGTGTTGTGGATGAAAGGATGTTTGTGTCCTGGAACTTAATTATGTGTTCTCCCTCCGCTTCAATGGCGTGTTGGGCAACTGCGGACTTATCTGTTTGGGCCAGGCGGCAGCTTCATTTATGTTCGGTGAGTCTTGTGTTGATACTGCGTTGAGTAGTTCCGATATAAACCGATCCGCAGGAACAGGGAATACGGTAAACACCGGCTGATGACAAGTGGTCCCGGGGGTCTTTAGCAGAGCGTAATAGGCTGTTCAGTTGCCTGGTGGGCTTGAAGACAGTCTTGATACTGTGCCGCTACATAAAAGAAGCTGCCGCCTGGCCCAAACAGATAAGTCCGCAGTTGCCCAACACACCATTGAAGCGGACGGAGAACACATAATTAAGTTCCAGGGCACAAACATCCTTTCATCCACAACACACTACCATGCCCGGTTACAGCGCGAAGCCATTGAAATATATAAACATCCCAACAATTTCAACAAGAAAGAAGAAGTTTTGAAACTAAACAGCAACTGGTATCCTGTCATTGAAGGCAAGAAACGACATAAAACAGCAGAAACTGAAGTGATCCAATCAGGAGGCTACACCTTGAGCGAAGCCCGCCCCCTCCCACCGGCCGTGCGCCGCCCGAGCCAATCAGCGGAGGCCACTAGAAGGATAAATACCGCAGCTCTGACAGTCCACACCTCAGACGCTACGCTAACTTCTCCGAGGAGATTACGACCGCGCCACTGAAGATGTCCGCCGCAGATGTGGACGAAACGTCTGGGTTCTTCAACTCCAGCAGACCACGGCATAACAGCCCGGAAATAACTCCTAGTTATACTGACTCCGGCCGTGAAAGCCTTCGCTCTCATATGTCCTAATTGTTGGCAATTGTAGCATTGGGTGATATTTTGGGAGGTTTTGAGGACCTCCACGGTGACCATCATGTGGCACACCTCTCTTTTCTGCAAAAGCTTTTGATTTTCAGTGGTTCTAGACAAGCTTACCTGAAAATTTGGTAGAGGCCTGCCCTGGGAAACCATCTGTCTAACTTGCACGCCGGTGTAACCCTTCAGTTCTAAGTCCTCTTTGACGTAGTCCAGTTGCAGGTCTGCAGGCAGGCGTTTAATCACGTACCGCAGAGGCTGATCACTTCTGGGTGTAAAACTGAAGTTTTCCACACCGGCGTGTGTCAGGAGCTGCATGGTGGGGATGGCATCTTGTTTTCTCTGGAGGAAGAGTTTTTCCGCTCCCTATATATATATATATACAATGATAGGTGGGAGGGGATTGCGTTGCCCTGGCCAATGAGTGGGTGACGATTTGTGATTGGGCCTGCTGTTTTGGGCTATGTTTGTCACCGGCCACAGTGTTTTCTTGAGGGTCAGTACTTGGTCCAGAATCACTATAGTTGCTGTTGTGGATGTGTTTCATGGCTATTGTCCAGGCAGGGCTTAGCTGAAGTCCACGGTCTCTGTTATAATTGTTTGGATGTAGTTTGGTTTGGATGGCTTCCTTAACCTCTTGAGCGATGGCCATTTAAAAGGTCCGCGAGCCGAGAACTGCTACCCAATATCCAGTGCAGGGCATTTAAAGTGCGTCGTACATACACAGCTGTATTTTGTGTAAATATTAAGTTATTTTAATGAAACAAAAACTGGTATAAAACTCGTTATATGCAGTATAAATGTACGTCATCAGCTAAGTTGAGTTGTATTTACAAAACGTTGAAATGGCACTAGAGAACTCACTACAGCTCTTATCTGAACGGTTCTTGGAAGATATCACCCAGATCTTCAGACACACGCTCACTTACACATACTTCAATTACAATGGCCAGTTCTTCGAACAGACGGATGGTGTAGCCATGGGTTCACCGTTGTCACCTGCTATTGCCAACTTTTTCATGGAGAGCTTGGAACATACTGCCCTGGATACCACCTCAGATAAACCAAAAGCATTCTTCAGATACGTGGATGATACCTTTGTTATCTGGCCACATGGAAAAGGAAAACTTTCCGCCTTCTTAGACCACCTCAACAACCTACATGCAAACATCAAGTTTACCATGGAAGTTGAGAACGATGGCTCACTTCCCTTCCTAGATGTTCTGATCTACAAGAAGCCGGATGGCAGCCTAGGTCACACGGTATACAGGAAACCAACACACACCAACCGCTACTTGGACGCCTCCAGTCACCACCATCCTACTCAAAAGAAGACAGTTATCTCCACTTTGTTTCACCGGGCTTTTGATATTGCGGATGAAAACCACATTAAGCAAGAACTTAAATACCTACGAGACATCTTGCTAAAAAACGGAAAGAGTGATAACGACATCAAAAAGGTACGCAAGAAGGTTGAAAACAATCGCCAATGCCTCACTCAAAGAATGAATAGCTGGCCGAATAAAGCCTTCATACCATTCTACGGTTCTGTTTCAAACAAGGTCTCCTGCATACTCGCTAGGTATAACATCAAGACTTTCTTCACGCCTCCAAAGAAGATCCAAGAATACCTTAGGCCGGTAAAAGAACCACTTCAGCTCAAGGTCCCAGGAGTGTACAGGATTCCTTGTGAATGTGGTAAAGTGTATGTAGGCCAAACAGGACGCACAATAGAAGAAAGGTGTAAAGAACATCAACGCAATATCAGGCTCCTACAACCAGATAAGTCAGCAGTGGCCGATCATTGTATATGGTATGTCCACAAAATAAACTTTGAAGACATCAAAGTTCTGGATCATACGGATAAATACTGGGACAGGGTCATTAACCTCTTCAGGGATATGGATGTGAAATCATGTCCACTTAAAATGACGGATGAGCGATATGGGCGTGTATACACGTGCTGTGCAGTTAAGCATTTAACCCTTATTTATCCCTTATCCAACTCAACTTATTTTAATTTTCCCTTTATGAAACATTTTAGTAAAGTCTATATACTTTACTGGCTTACCTTAATATGCTCGTTCTGCAGTGATTTACCTCAAAACAGGGATAAACAGACAAGGGTACATCTCCACATTCGCGAATAATTCCCTTCTTGCGGCACACGAAACACTTTCGAAATGTGCGGGACTTCTTTGCTGTTGGTGGTATCCTTTTAGGATAATGTTTTTCTTGAAGTCTGAGGGGTGCAGGGATTTTGGATTTTCAACCCCCAACGTGGTATTGTTCAATTAGGCTGCGAGTTATTTATAGTCGGAAGTCAAGGTCGGTCATTGTCCTGTGTGGGTTTAGAGAGCTCTCCAAATTAGCAAACAATTGTATATGGTTATATTAAGTTGGTGCAAAAATACATTTTTATACCACTTCTCCCTTCAGCTACAAGCAGGAAAGTATACATATGTATTTCAACAAAGAAAGAAACGGGCTCTACTAAGTTACGAAACACGCGTAAGCAAAAGTTGCAATGTTGATCTATTCTGATGACTCAAGCGACCTAGCATACAGTAATGCTTTATTACACAGTATGCTGACGCACAAGCCACACGTACAATGGGTGTTTCTTTGCTGTTTCTTTCCAAGAACTTATATAAATGCGTTCGACAGAGCAAAGTTGACTTCTCACCACAGTGAAACAAAATAGTGCCATTTCAACGTTTTGTAAATACAACTCAACTTAGCTGATGACGTACATTTATACTGCATATAACGAGTTTTATACCAGTTTTTGTTTCATTAAAATAACTTAATATTTACACAAAATACAGCTGTGTATATACGACGCACTTTAAATACCCTGCACTGGATATTGGGTAACAGTTCTCGGCTCGCGGACCTTTTAAATGGCCATCGCTCAAGAGATTAAGGAAGCCATCCAAATCAAACTACATCCAAACAATTACAACAGGGACCGTGGACTTCAGCTAAGCCCTGCCTGGACAATAGCCATGAAACACATCCATAACAGCAACTATAGTGATCCTGGACCAAGTACTGACCCTCAAGAAAACACTGTGGCCAGTGACAAACATAGCCCGAAACAGCAGGCAAATCACAAATCGTCACCCACTCATTGGCCAGGGCAAAGCAACCCCCTCCCACCTAACATTTTATATATATATATATATGGGGAGTGGAAAGCTAACAAAGTCGGCGAGGTAACTAACACCATAAAATCCCTAAGAGCCCGAAAATCCTCTGGACATGACCGTGTAACAGCGGAAATGCTCCAGCACCTACCCCCTAGAGCCGTGATCCACTTGACACGGATTTACAACGCATGCCTCAGCACGCGTCATTTTCCAGCTGTCTGGAAACAGGCGCGTGTGGTATGCGTGTTGAAGCCGGGCAAAAATCCGGTCTTTCCATCTAGCTACCGCTCCATCAGCCTCCTACCAGTTATCTCGAAAGTATTCGAGAAACTGTTCCTGTCCCGCCTTGGCCCCCTATTGGAGGAAAAAGGTCTCCTTCCTGAACATCAGTTTGGTTTCCGTTCTGGCCACTCCACGACTGAGCAACTACTGCGTGTAGCCGAAAAAGCTTCCCTGGCTTACCAGGATAGGGCTAAAACGGTGGCAGTGTTGCTTGACGTGGAAAAGGCATTTTCTACCACCTGGCATGAGGGACTTGTCTACAAACTCATACAGCACGAAATCCCCCCTCCATACATTTACTTGGTGGCTGGTTTCCTACAGGAACGTAGCTTCCGGGTGAAGGTGGAGGGATCATTCTCTAGAGAGAGGCCCATTGGCGCAGGAGTCCCCGAGGGCAGTGTACTGTCACCGGCGCTCTTTGCAGCTTACATGGCCGATCTCCCCACGCACCCAAACACACTCATCTGTCAGTATGCGGACGATCTTATGATCTTCGCTACTAACAAGAATCCGCGCTACAGTTACCAACAAGTACAAGCCCACCTCCGTGCCATCAGTAGATGGTGCGAGAACTGGCGTATGTCGATAAACCCGGAGAAAAGCTCTGCGATTCTCCTGGCGAATGCGAAAGCCAACCGGCTCCCGCGGGACCTCGAGCTTCGGCGCCGTCGGATCCCCTGGGTCACTACGGCGAAGTATCTCGGAGTCACGCTGGACCGGTGGCTGACGTATAGACATCACGTCAGGGGCAAAGTACTGCAAGGCCATGCTGCTCTTCGGCAGCTATACCCCTTATTCAGATCCCAAACCATGCCTTTACGCCTGAAGCTCCAGTTGTATCGAGCGATCATCCCGCCTCTGGTCCTGTACGGATGCGAGATCTGGGGAGTGGTGGCAAAGTCAACCTTCATCAGACTCCAGACGCTGCAGAACCGGGCATTAAGGATGATCTATGACACCGGCTGTAGATTTCCTGCCCATATCCTACATGAACATTCCGGTATCCCGTACATTGTCGACGTGATTAAAACCCGCGCTCGCACAATGTACAACAAACTCCAGAACCACCCTAACCCTCTGGTGAATACTCTGGGTCAATACGACCAGAGAGCGCCACGCCGACTACCATCCAAGAGACTACCAAAGGACATCCTAAGCCCGGCGTTTCAACTCTGAAGATGGGAAAGGCGAAAGTACAATCTGTATCCAAAACAGAGAAAACACCTGTTTCAGTTCACCTCTCAGTGAGTGACTGACGGCCAGAACCCTAGAGGGGATTAGCGCGTCACCTGACCGGCCGGAAACGACCAATCAGAGACCGCGCAGAGCCCGCTCGCGGACCAATCCCCTCCAACCACCACTTCTGCCCCTATAAAAACCCCTTGTTTCCACTAATCATTTCCCAGTGTAACAAATATCCCTGTAGTAACACCATCGAAACCATCGCGCAGGTTAAGCCGTATAACGGCTAGGTACTGCGGACATGACACTCGAACGGGGCAAATAAAATTGCACCCGCTCGACTCGAACTGCCTCTGGAGCCTCTAACAAAGTCGGAACACTGGACACTTTGTGTTTGGAGCTCGCATCGTGTACACCTCTCGACCACTCTGCTGAACTACTGGAAGAAAAGGGAAGCAAACTGCGTGACCTCTCGCCAGGGAGCAGCCACTACGCACCGCGCCAACTACATACAGTGTATTTGCCAGGCCGGGCGCCGCTAGTTCGTCGCGGAGTGTCCTATAAGAAATCTGATAAGCAGATTTTAGGGCACTCCAAACTGAAGAAGAGAGAAGAGAATCCACCGAGGCAGCTTTCCCGGAGCTGTCCTAACACAGGACCGGGCTTAGGCCCTCTAATAGCCTGTCTAGTGAAAGAGGCTCGCCGAGCTCTTTCACAAGCCAACCAGGAGGAGATGTCGGACGGATGAGACTCGGTACCGACTAACAGACCAACGAGACCGCAGCCCCACAAGGTTGTAGCCAAGGGTCTGGACTCAGGTCTGGACCCGGGGTTCGCTGGAACCCCAATAGGCGCGCCGCAAGGCGTCTGGCCCTCTGTGGGGAGCCGAATGGCACCTGCACCGACCTTGACTGAAAAACCGAGTACCAGCAAGCAGGTAAGACCTGACATGGTTTTGACACCCCCGAAACCCTCTACCTCGAACCCCTCACCCGGTCCCCGAGTGAGCATCGCCAAGGCGAAAGCCAAGGCACTTACTAAGGCCAAGAGTAGGCCGAAGGTGAAAAGGGCCGTGGGCCTTGTTAACCAAGGGACTGTCGCCCCTATAACACCGCCAGCTCCTGTCAACCCAACTCCAGCACTGCCGGACGACGATGGCTTTGTACTGGTACAAAGCCGCAGGAAAAGGTCCTCTGGTTCGAGCCCAGAGCGACCCGCTCCTTCATCGGGACCTGCAATGTCCCCCCAGCACCAAGCCGCGCAAAAGGCGGAAAAAATTCCGCCAATTGTGTCTGACCCCTTCCCTAATCACATCAAGGTGATGAAGGAACTCAGGGGAAAGTTAAAGGCGGTATTCCAGGCAACACGACACCCAGGGCGTGTTGTTATCCGGACCACTTCCTCTGGAGACCATGCGGCCGCAAGGGAAGTGCTGAAAGCGAGTGGAATAAAATTCCACACGTATTCGCTACAGCGACCCCACGTGGTCCGCAGGGTAATTAGAGGTCTCGATTCGGAGACAGACCCCCAGGATATCTGTGCCGGCCTGAAGGACGAACACGGAATCGAACCGCGGTCCGTGGTGCAACTCACCACTACAAAGCTGAAAGATGGGAAACCCACAAAGGTACCCCTACCACTACTCCTAGTAACGGTAGAGAAACAAGGGGAGGGAACCCCTAAGATTGACGAGGTGACTTGCCTGTACTATACACGGGTCACGATTGAGCCTTATCACGGCAGGGAGGGGCCAGCCCAGTGCTATAAATGCCTGGGTTTCCACCACTCAAGCTTTGCCTGTGAGAGGACTCTCAAGTGTCTCCGTTGTGCGGGCGAGCACCTGGTAAAGGCTTGCCCGGCACCAAAAGAAGAAAGAAGGTGCGCCAACTGCGATGGATGCCACATAGGGAACTATCGCGGGTGCCCTAGGAGACTTGCGATAATGCAAGGCAAACAGGGCAAGGCTGACACTGAAGTCAGAACAGGGGTCTCTTTCGCCAAGGCCCTCGCGGGACACGAAGGTGCTCTCGCGCAGGCCGAGGCCGCGGAAGTAACCCCTAGCGACCAGGTTGCCAGGTCGATGACAAAGCCAGTCCCGGAAAATGTCCCACCCCAGGTTGCGAGCACAAAGACTGCTCCAACACCCAGCACTGCTCCTAAGGAAAAGCGTCCCCCCAAAAAGGGGAAGAAGAAAGCCTCTGTGGTGAAAAACACAGAAAAGCCTACTGTGGTGAAGGATTTCAACAAAATTGTTGGAAAACTCCCCACCACCAGCACCCACAGCTCAAGCTGTGTCCACACAGCAAGCGGCAGAGCCCGCCAATGCTAGCCCGTCCCAGCGGACTGGCCCAACCAACCCTGAGGCAGCAGTGCCTCCAAACAAACATCCCGGAACCAACCTTAGGGGACACATTCGCCACCGAGGAGATGGCTGAATTCATCGAGTTGGCAACCTGGTTCGCCGACTTAGTTCAGCGTTCCCTCCCAATACTACGACGCTGCAGGGAAACCTTCAACAAACCCGGGATTTCCGCTGTGAAGAAGCACCTCGCGGTGCTTCAAATGGCTAAGGAACTCTACTCTAACTCCGTGAGCTCATAATGGCGCATAGAACTGTGCGTTCATTTAGAGCTGCATTCTGGAACGCAAATGGGGTTAGAGACCAGAGACCTGGCCTGCTGGAGTTCGTGGACAGTCATGGGATTGATATCCTGATGGTCTGTGAAACGCACTTGCACGCTGGTGTACAGTTTAACCTGCCAAGTTACACCGCTCATCGGTCTGATCGGGTCGGCCGACAGGGCAGTGGTACTGCCATTTTCATAAAGAACCATCTCACCCACACTCCTGTAACCATTCCTCCGCTACAACACCTGGAGGCAACCGCCATAAGGCTATCCTTGGGCGGGAACGATCTGGTGCTTGTGGCGGTATACAACCCGCCGGATGCTCACTTCTATGAAGCGGACATCACGGCACTCCTGAACGTACACCACAGGGTTTGCATTGCAGGCGACTTCAACGCAAAACACCCAAGCTGGCACAGCCGCACCCAGAACGTTAAGGGCCGGGGACTGTACCGTCTCATTAGCGGGAACCCCGCCCTTCACGCGCACGGGCCCAGAGGTCCAACCCACTACCCGGCACGCGGCGCCGCGGATATCATTGATTTCATGGTCACCAAAAACATACCATTTCACTTGGACCTCTCTGTGATTAACGATCTGGACTCCGACCACAACCCTGTTGTGGTGGATGCAGACGTTAATCTTACTACCCTGGGAGTGCCGGACTGGGTGGATGAAGTCGACTGGGATGCAGCCGTCCTAGCCCTTCAAAACTCTGTGGAAGCAAATCCTCGAATAGACTCGATAGAGGCCATCGAGGAGGCAGCCACGGGGTTTTGTACCTCCGTCCTAAACGCGGTGCGTGCTCACACGCATCGCATTCCTACCGAAGTACCAAACCCGACATCTATCCCTGTCCCACTAAAACGCCTCATTCAAGCGAAGAATGCTGTCAGACGGCTATGGCAGAGATTCCGACATCCTAGGATAGGAGTAATACACCAGAGGTTCAAATCCCTGGTGAGACGACTCCTAAGAAAACACAGGCAAGCAGCTTGGGACGAAACAATGCGTCGCGTAAACCTCCAAGAGAGGAAACCGTGGCGCATCGTCCGAGCCTTGAGGAAAGACAAATCTGCACACCAGCATCCAGTGCACAGTCCTCGGGGAAGACTTGTCTTTGAACCGAGGGAAAAAGCAGAGGCACTAGCAGACTATCTGGTAACTCAGTTCCAGCCTAGGGTAGATCCTCAGAACAATGACCATACTGACCTCGTGGAACAAGCGGTAGAAGACTTCTTAGAAGTTCGACCCGCGGGCCACGAGGAGTTCCACATCCCGGTAGTTACCCCTCGCGAGGTAACTAACACCATCCGGCACCTAAAACCTAGTAAAGCCCCTGGGCAGGACCGTGTAACAGCGGAAATGCTCCAACACCTACCCCATAGAGCCGTGATGCACTTGACCCGCATTTACAACGCATGCCTCAGCATGTGCCACTTTCCAGCTGTCTGGAAACAGGCGCGTGTGGTATGCGTTTTGAAGCAGGGAAAGAATCCGGTTTTTCCATCTAGTTACCGTTCCATCAGCCTCCTACCAGTTGCCTCGAAAGTGTTCGAGAAACTGTTCCTGTCCCGCCTCGGACCTCTTTTGGGGGAAAAAGGTCTCCTACCGGAACACCAGTTTGGTTTTCGTTCTGGTCATTCCACGACTGAACAACTACTGCGTGTAGCCGAGAAAGCTTCCCTGGCTTACCAGGAGACGGCTAAAACGGTGGCAGTGTTGCTTGACGTGGAAAAGGCATTTTCTACCACTTGGCATGAGGGGCTTGTCTACAAGCTCATACAGCAGGAAATCCCCCCTCCATACATTTACTTGGTGACTAGTTTCCTACAGGAACGTAGCTTCCGGGTGAAGGTGGAGGGATCATTTTCTAGAGAAAGGCTCATTGGCGCAGTAGTCCCCGAGGGCAGTGTACTGTCACCGGCACTTTTTGCAGCTTACATGGCCGATCTCCCGACGCACTCCAACACACACATCTGTCAGTATGCGGACGATCTCATGATCTTCGCTACTAACAAGAACCCGCGCTACAGTTACCGACAAGTACAAGCCCACCTGTGTGCCATCAAAAGATGGTGCGAGAACTGGCGTATGTCCATTAACCCGGAGAAAAGCTCTGCGATTCTCCTGGCTAATATGATAGTCAACCGCCTCCCGCTGGACCTCGTGCTTCGGCGCCGTCGGATCCCCTGGGTCACTACGGCGAAGTATCTCGGGGTCACGCTGGACCGGCGGCTGACGTATAGACATCACGTCAGGGGCAAAGAACTGCAAGGCCACGCTGCCCTGCGGCAGTTGTACCCCATCCTCAGTTCCCAAACCATGCCCTTACGCCTGAAGCTTCGGCTGTATCGAGCGATCATCCCGCCTCTGGTCCTGTACGGACGCGAGATCTGGGGTGTGGTGGCTAGGTCCACCTTCATCAGACTCCAGACGTTGCAGAACCGGGCATTAAGGATGATCTATGATACAGGCCGAAGATTTCCTGCCCATATCCTACACGAACATTCCGGTATCCCGTACATTGTCGACGTGATCAAAACTCGCGCTCGAACAATGTACAATAAACTCCAGAACCACCCTAACCCTCTGGTGAATACCCTGGGCCAATACGACCAGAGACAGCCGCGCCGACTACCATCCAAAAGATTGCCGAAGGACATCTTAAGTCCGGCGATCTAATCTCAAGATGGGAAAGGCGAAAATGCAATCTGTACTCAAAACAGAGTTCAGTTCAGTTCACCTCTCAGCGAGTGACTGACGGCCAGAACCCTGGTAGGAATTAGCGCGTAAAATTCGCCCACAGCTCACTTGCGGACCAATCCCTGCCTACAATCCCTCCCGTTACTATAAAAACCCCTGTTCCAACAAATTTTTCCCAGTGGAAACATCCCTGTAGTGACACCGTCAAAACCATCGCGCAGGTAAAGCCGTATGACGGCTAGGTACTGCGGTAAAGACACTCGACCGGGGGAACAATCAGCTCACCTCCGTTCGACTCGAACTGGCGTCTAACAAAGTCGGATTCCGAGTGATCTTCCAGTCCAGCGAGCGTAGTGAGCAGGCCGCCACTCACGCTCCCAGACGCCCGGCGATTGCAGCTTCAGTTCCCGCCAGCTAGAACCCGCCTGTGCAGGCACACTAACAGCTTAGCTGGGTAGAAGTACAAGTCTGTAGCCAACAGTCACCTGACTGGAATCTAGACGCCTTAGGGCAGGACCTCTGTACTTCGGGCTTTTTAGCGCCCACTAACTGCTCTTTCTCTTCTACTCAACTATTTTGCTCTTTACTATGTAGTTTTTAAGCTCCCCGTTAGGTCCCCTCTAGGCTTTTACTTCTTATTCTTTTCCGAAACTCTTCCGAGGTCAAGTTAGGGATTGTTAGGGCATATAGTTTATTTATTTACTGTTCTCCACTCTATAACTTCCATCTCTCCATCCCAGTATGACCAAGTCCAAGAAGTCCTCAGTGAAGCGATCTCCTGGCGAGATGCGCACGACCCGTGGAAGTGTCACTAAGCGACAATTGGACGTTGGTGGCCCCTCAGCCCCTGAATCTCCCCCACCTAACCCCATCCCTACTTCCCACCCAGTGACACCGTCAGTGATCCCCCCAGTCGCAGCCCAGGCGGTAAACTGCCCTGCCGCGACGCCTGAGCTCGGCCAGACTCCCACACCGAATCCGTCTGCCCTGAATACCCCCCTCCCTAGATCCCGCTCCTCTTCTGCCGCGTCAGTCCCCTCTCTGCCCCCTACTCCACCTCCTCTCGTCTCCCCTCCTGGCTCTAACCACTCCACACCACCACCTCAGTCAAACCAACAACCTGCTCCCTTGGCCCCTTCCGTAAGCCCCGTAGCCGGCCCCTCCTCCAGACCAGACCCGGTTGCGGTTCCTGCCCCTACTGCCCCCCCCCCTCAAGCACCCAGGATGCAAGCGCCAATCTACGTCTCTAAACACCACGTCACGCTGTTTCAGACCCTGCAAGAGTTTGACTCCCAATATGCCAATGAAGGCTACACAGTGACCAGGGCCCCGCTGTCGCGGGACTTCCTGGTGCGCATGTCGTCCCCCGTGGACTATGCACACATGTGTGCCTTTCTGCGGCAGAAGGGACTAATAAAAAAAAATAAAATAAAATAAAATAAAATAAAATAAAAATCTGTATAATAACCCTGGCACCTAATTACTTACACCAGGGCTAATATGCCAGATCTTTAAAATTTATTTATTCTACACATTCATACATACAACATACTTTACAGAAAAATTTTAAAATAAAATTACAAAATAATATAATATATAACAAATTATAAAGATAGATAAATTAAATAATATATCATAAAACAAAACACAAGAAAATAAAAACAAAAACACAAATTATAACATTTCACACATAATCACTCTAAGAAATAAATTCTCTAAAACAATAACAAATCATTTCAAACAATCAAAATACAATAAAATTTCTAAATAAATTAATATATATATTAAAAGAAAAAAAAACAATAAAATTTTAAAATTAAAACAAATTAATCTCCTCAATACAACAAAATATAAATTTCATACACAACATCACTCACAACTACAAACTATTACTAAACAATAAACAAATATATAAAATTAAATTATTAATTATAATTATTACATAAAATTATAAATTATATTATTACTATTAATATCATTATCATCATTATTATTACCTATCATTATTATTTAAAATTTAATTAATTTAATATTATACCTATAACTAATACTTTTTATAAATATATATTTTTTAATTTAAATTTACATATTTATTAAAAATTTTAAATAAACAAAAATTTACTGGTATCCAGTAAAATATAACTGGTAACCAGTTATATATATATATATATATAAAAAAAAAAGAAACAGCTATAAACTAAAACTCTAAACTGCCGCCGGTACTGGTTTCCAGCACAAAAACTACAAAATCTACAAAATGTGTGTAGTGTAAAGTTCAAAATCTACATAACCAAAATTTATAAAAACAACAACACAAAAATGTTATACTTTTGATTAATAAGATGGTTTATATACTTTAATAATATAATAATGTGGACTAAAATCACTAATAATTAATTATTTTTGATTAATTTTTACAAAATTATCTTTCACTATTATTTCCTAAACATCCAGAAGTTTTATGAAATAAATCACATTTCACTTCACTAATTCAACTTTCACATCACTAAATCACTTATTTACTTTTAATTAGATTAACTAGATAATCAGGGTCATAAATCACTTAAAATCCTATCACTAACTTGATCATTAGCACTTGCGGTCACTCAATCCGTCGCCGATCTTCCTATCAATGCATGATGCAGCAATCCCGACTTGGTGAAGACTCGCCTCGACTCGCCTCGCCTCGCCTCGCCTCGCCTCGCCTCGCCTCGACTCGACTCGCCTCGCCTCGCCTCGCCACGCCTCGACACGCCACTCCTTTCTGATCATCATCTCCCTGGTCGTGGGTTGTCGCCTGCCTCACACCGATAGTACTTCCTGAGTATACTGCTTCTCCATCCTGACTGTATACTATTGTGCTCGGTCCCTTTACCTCGTTGTCTGGATAATTAAATTCCATCCCGTTCCATTTCATCATATATATGTAGGTTTTCACGGTTTCTTATCATGTTCCTGGTCTGAATTCTGTGTGATCGTCTTTCTGCTGCATTTATCGTTATGTTTCCTGCTTGTCGAGGTTGTTCTATAATTATCTTTCTAGCATGTAAACTAATCTTGTATGCTAGAGCCTCTAAATGTGGAAACAGATCTTTGTTACGTATTATATCAAAGAGCTGATATCCTTGTAGATTTTCTCTTTCCTCAAGCGTAAAATTGGTGTTTTTTTGACATTCAAACATAACATGCTCCGGTGTGTCCTGCTTAAAGCATACGTCACACTCATCGGTGTTCAATTTATTAATTTTTTTCCAATAAGTGCCGTAAGGTCCATGGCCAGATATATAGTGTACAAGTCCTTTCGTATTATTCAAATGTTTGAGTGCCAATCTTTCGGAGATATTCGTGAAGAAAGAAAAGGCACGCCTTCCTTGATTTATAATTTCCCATTCTTCTTGCCAAATATGCATCAGTCTAGTTTTAATTTCCCGCTTAGTAGTGCAATACTGCTCCAAAATATCAGCAACTGCGTTAAAGTTTCCTTTTTTAAGCCAAAAATAAGCTCCTCGAAGTCTTAGAGTTAAATCTACTGGCCAAATTCCAGTTATTACAAAAAGAGCTAAAGTAGGGGTTGTTTTATAAGCTCCCGTGAATCTTAATAAAACTTTCCTTTGTGTCCTTCTTAGGAGATTTCTAATCGTCACATTTTTCATTCTAGTAGCCCAAATTGCAGCACCGTAAGTTATTATTGAGCTGAATATACTTGTGTGATATATGCTAACAGTATGGAGCGGAATTTTATAATCAAATTGAATTACTCTAGAAAGTTTCATCATAGTTTTTTCGGCTTTGACCCTTACATGTTCTGTATGATGATTAAAATTTAGCTTCTCATCTAAATATATTCCTAAATATTTCATATTCTTATTTCTTCTTATTTTTTCATTTTCAAATTTTAAACTTGGATCCCTTTTAAAATTTCCCTTTAAAATCATATATCCAGATTTTGCTGGGGATATCTTCATTTTGGAACTCTTGCACCAGGTTGAAAGTATATGCAACAAATTATTACTTTTTCCTTCTAGTTCTCGTCTTGAATTTGCATCTATTAAAAAAACTACGTCATCAGCGTAAGCTATTACTTTCAGACAGTTATTATTGCGCTGTACTTCCTCTAGGAGTGTTTCTAAAACAATGTCCCAAAATGTGGGCCCTAATATAGAACCCTGTGGGCATCCTTTAGTAATAGTCTTAGTTATTGTTTGATTTATTCCTAAAAGTTTCACTTTTCTATCTTTGCAATAGTTTAAAAGAATTCTATATAATGAAACTGGATAATTTAAGCTTCTTAATCTCTTAAAAAGAAAAGGCCACCAAAGGTTGTCAAAAGCGCCAGAAATATCAACAAAAATAGCGGCTACATATTTGCTTGGTGAATTTTTTGTGGCTCCAATTACTGTGTTAATGGCATCCTCGGTAGACCTTCCCTTCCGAAATCCATATTGGTTGACATTCATGCCAATCATGGTTCTAAATTCAATTATTCTTTTATTCAGTAAAGATTCAAAAACTTTCCCTATAGTGTTCAATAAGCAGATTGGTCGATAGGACTTAGGATCAAGTGGATCTTTATCACTTCCTTTTTTGAGTATTGTCAGCTTGGCAATTTTCCAAGCTCTGGGAAATTCTCCTTGCCATAGACAGTCATTAAACATATTGTATAAATATGGAATTAAGCTATCCCTTATATTAATCAAAATCTCATTTTTAATTTCATCTATTCCAGCTGCCTTCTTTTTCTTAAGGTTTAAAATTGTATGTTTGATTTCAGTTTCATGAAATGGGAAAATGACTGTATTGTTTTCATATGGTGCCTGTAGTTCATTTCTTAATATCCTATTTTGCTCATTATCTGTCTCGTCATTATCATCCGGTAGTAGTTTTCGTAGCAATTCGTTTATAGATTCCGACCAGTTGGTTGTAATAGTCCCATCTTCTTTTCTCAAAGTATTTAACACTTCCGGTTTTTTTATTTTTTCCATAACTATTTTATATGGTACTCCCCAAATGTTTTGGCCTATGCTATTTTCGATATAATTTTGCCATGATTTTTTCCTAGTCTCTTGCAGGGTTGTCTTAAATTTAAGTTTAGCTTTTCTGTAAAGTAACAGATTTCTTTCTCTTTCTTCATATATTATAGTTTTTTGATATATTCGTCTAGTTTTCCTTAATTTTCTTCGTAAGTTGTAAAGTTCTTCTGTCCATACGTTGTCTGTATATTTCTTAATTTTGCGCTTCGGTATGGTATTTATCATTATTTGTCTAATTATTTTCTCCAATTCTTTGGCTTCAAAATGTAGATCATTGCCGGTGTAGTTTAGATTTACGTTTTCAAATTGCTGTCGAAATTTCTCCCAGTTGGTTTGTCCGTAGTTTAATCTAAATTCCTTTTTAAAATGTACATTTCTTCTGGGTTCTAAAATGTAATTGAAATAAATTAATCTGTGATCGCTTGTAGTATAATCCAAACCTACTTTCCAGTTTTCTATTTTGTTAACCATGTGAAAATTTGCTAGGGTCAGGTCAATGTTCGATGTTGCACCTGCTCGATTTTCAAAGGTTGGTGCGTTGTTAGGTAGATTTAGAACACTTAAGTTGAGTTCTGATATAATCTCTTCCAATTTTTCCCCTCTTTCATCTTTTGTACTATTGTGCCACCATTCAGACTTCGCATTTGCATCCATTGTATGTAATACTTCATAATTTGGATATAGTCTATTTATATTATGTATCGATTCCAGATATGGTTCAATTTCATGGCTGTACTGAAAGTAGTGGTTGGAAAGAATAAAAGTTCCTGTATCATGACTGATTTGTATGCAGTTATTATGTGTATCATTTAGTTGTGTTATTTTGGTTACCTGTAGTTCATTGTTATTTATAATAATAGCTGCCATTGGATTCTCCCCGGTGTGAATTTCTCTCGCCATAACAGGGGTATATGCTAGTTTTTTGTTTATTAAGTAAGGCTCTTGTATGCATAAAATATCGATATTTAACTCATCTATAATCTTCTTGATTTCCGACATAACCAATCTACTTCTCTGGGCGTTTATTTGTGCCAATCTAAGTAATCTGATGGGGTATTGGTATGAGTCTGCCATTATTTCGTCTTAAAAGAACATAACCTCTGGGTGCCAAAAATTTTTGTTTAATACCCAGTTTCCTATTTTCTTCAGTGAGCTCTCTCGATAGTTTATGTACACGAACCAATTGTACTCTTCTCATTTGTGGGGTTTTGGGTTTGATTTTAGGTGGGGTATTGGAAGGTTTGGGTTTGCTGTTGTTACTTAATAATTTTGTTACTTGGAGAAATGGATTACTATTGGTGGGATATCTATTGGTTTTTTTATAATTATTTTGCGGGACTTTGTTGGATTTATGTTTAAAGATTCCTATATTACTATGATTGGTGGTTTGAGGGAATATTGGGGTAGGTGTTGCTTTTTGGGAGATTATTTTGGGATAGTCAAGGTTATCATGCCTAATCACCGCGTAGCAATGCGGCCATTTTTGCGACCCATCAAAAGCAATTCTTCCATAACATAAAACAAAATGTTTATATACTTCATCCAGATCCAAGATTTCATTTCTTCTACTATAAACTTTTTTAACTAATTCTAATAATTCGTTTGGGTCGGTTGGAATATTTAGAACTTTTAGTTCCATTCTATCGATAGCATCTGGGATTGGAAAAATAATTTTATCGCCGTTTTTGTGGAGGGTTCGTATAATATGCCTTAAAGCTGCTGATAAGTTGTTTCTTTCCTCTAAACGGCTCAGCTGTAATGTTTCGTCAAATGCAGCGTAAACACTGCTGACCGCAGCATCTGGTGTCATTGAGCTGTCGCCTGTCGTGTGTCCGTGGTCTTCGCTGCCGTCATCAGAAGTTAGCATCCTCTTTTCTTCCACAAGCGTTTCCGGTATATTAACCTTCCCTTCCGTTTTAAAAACCTGATGCATTTGTTTTAAGTTGCCTGATCTATATTTCCATAAGTCTGATAGGAAATTTTTGTTGTAAAAATTTTGTAATGTGCTCGTCATTGGAATTAATGTGTTACTATTTGCTATTAAATTTTTCTCTTCTTTCTGTTGTTCTTCTTCCTCTTCTTCTCCTATTTTTGAAATAGCATCGTAATCTACAGTTATCCTTTGTTTTTTATCTAAGTTCTTCTGTTGTAAATCGTCTTTAATTTTTGCATATACCATGTTACTAGAATCTGATTTTATGAAGTTATTTTCATATTCATCAACTTTACCATTAGCATATACATTTATTAATTCAGGTTTAACATATATTGAATCGGTTTGTGTTTGACAATTAATTTTATTCTGATTTAATTTAAGTTTGTGTCTAATTACTCTTAATAAATTTCTGCGTATTCTACTTGGTGTGTTTCGCCGGGGTTTCCTACGTGATTGTTGCACTAATTTAGTTTGTGACTCACTCATAGTTTATCCTAGAGACAGTTCGCTCCCAATACATTCTATAAGTGGGACAGTTATCTTTCCCCCCGCATTTCTTCTTCCTCTTTTCACATGGTATACAAACTACAGGTTTATCTTTATGATTACAATCTTTCCTAGTATGTGTATTCTCCCCACAATGCCCACAAACTGTACTTTGAGCTCTGCAGTTTTTGGCAATATGTCCATAATCGTAACACTTTAGGCATCTTGGAACAGAGATATAGTCCTTTACTGAACATGCTTGGAAACCTAAAAATACCCTGCCTCTGCTATTTAATATGTTTCTAATTTTGGCTGAAACTTCAGCAACATGATGCACTGTGGCTTTTTCTCTGGGACCTGCTTTAAATTTTAAAAGGAAATCTTTATCAAATTCTTCCTTTGAGAGAGAGCCTTCAAAAGGGACTCAACATTCAGCTCACGAGGCAGCAGGACGAGCAGCAATCCTTCCGTGCCGTGATAAAGCACGTTTACTATGATGGGGCGGAGGAGGCCATTAAGGCTGAATTGCGTGCCGCGCACTTTTCAGTGCTGCGTGTAACGCAACTTAGGCGTTACGACCAGGCCAGAACACCTCTTCCGTTCTATCTGGTGGACCTGGCGACGGCGGATGACCTGGACCGACTAAGGCAGGTTGAATGTATACTCCACTTTCGAGTGAAGGTGGAGATGTACAGGCGACCGGTCATACCGGTCCAGTGTAGTAAGTGCCAACAGCTCAGGCACACAGAGGCGAGGTGCTCGGCCGCGGTTAGGGTGTGCTCCAAGTGCACCGGTGACCACGATTCTCGTGGCTGCGATGTTCCGCCCCCCTAAGAACGTGCGCGCTATGCCTGCGCCAGGGCCACGGGGCTAGGTACCGGGCTTGCCCCGAATACCAGCGCCATGTGGCGGCGGCACGTACCCTCCAGGGGACTGGTAGACACGCGGCTGTGGGAACTGGAAGCCGGGCGCGCGGAGTATTGCCCGAGCGGGCTCCACCAGTGCCAAATGTGGCTGAGGGTGTGACACAAGCTACGGTCGCTGAGGAACCGTCAAGTTCCAGGACGCCCCGCCAGCCCCGTGGAGTGCCGCGCATGGCACGGAGGGACCGGCCAGATCAACAGAGACGACCCCGAGAGACCCGAGACCCACGACTACACCACCAGAGACAGATGTACCGGCGCGTCCTTAGCACCGGCATGGAAGACGGCGACCTGAGGGAGACAGCGGGGCACATCCTCGGGTTGCTGATGGAAGCGGAATTGTCGGAGGTCCGCTCCATACTAGCGTTGTATAGAGACTTCTTCCAGCTGCTGGTGACACCTGGTTTCATCTAAGTATCAAGATGGACTATAAAAATTATCTAAGCATCATGATATGGAACGCTAGGGGACTTACACGCAAAAAGACAGAGTTCAAGGAATTCCTCTCCCGTAACAATATTCATATAGCCCTTATCACAGAAACTCTCCTTAAAGACAACCATAGATTCAACATTCCCGGATACACGACACACCGAACAGACAGAGACGGGCGCGGGGGTGGCACCGCGGTCATTATTAAACACGATATACAACACGACCTGGCCCCCCCTGCGCAACTCCAAAATTTGGAAACCACCAGCGTACTAATTACACTCGACAACAACAAAGTGCTCATAACGGCGGCCTATGCCCCCCCCCCCCCCAGGTACTTTAATAACATCCGATATAACGGACTTAACGCAGCAGCACAATAGGGCCCTAATTGCCGGTGATCTCAATGCGAAACACCAAATTTGGGGATGCAACGAGACAAATAAAGAGGGACGAGCTTTATTACACCTCGAAAACAACTCGGACCTCTTAATCCATACTCCAGAGGAACATACTTACGTTCCATATTGCAGGACACAAAGATCTGATGTGCTAGATCTAGCCCTGTCCAAAAACATAACACGCAGAACACATCTCAAAGTTATGAATGAGCTGTCATCCGACCATCTGCCCCTCATAATTACACTAGAGGGCAATGCAGCTCTAATCCCGCCAATTATACGCCCAAACTATAACAGATCGAACTGGGACAAATTTGCAGACACTGTAAGCAAAAACTTGCCCACTGTCCCATTGAACACTAACGAAAGCACCAACGAAGCGGTCATCCAATTGGAAAAGGCCATAAAAATAGCCACAGCTGCCTCTGTGCCTATGAGCCGGCCTAGGCAACATCAAACTAAACTCCCACAAGACATAACCTCTCTAACAGCCGAAAGGAACAGAGCCAGACGCAAATGGCAAAAAACGCGGCACTTAACACACCTCGAGTACGTTAAACACCTAAATAGCCTAGTAAGCGAAAGGATCGCAAATCACGTCTCGAGGCAATGGCAGAACACACTGGAGAATCTCGATTATGAACGAGACTCAGTGTGGAAAGTAGCTCGCTGCCTAACACGCGATAAAGCGCAAATCCCTCCACTCCATACAAATCAAAACATAGCGACCACCGATAAAGAAAAAGCAAATGCACTCGCGGACGCACTTCAAGAAACAATAACCCCAAACACCACTCCCTCTTGCCCACAATTCACCGCCGAAACCGAAGAAGAAACGCGCGAATATAAAGACCAAATAACTCACAATAAAATAAGAAAAACATGTCCCAGCGAAATCAAATGGCTCATTAAACATTTACCGAAACGAAGGGCCCTTGGGCCAGACAGCATCCCGGCGGTAGCCTTAGCCAACCTACCCGAAGATGCCATCAAACTACTATCCAAAATCTTCAATTATGTGCTAGAGAAAGGGTATTACCCTGACAGATGGAAGTCAGCTATAGTCGTACACTTTCCCAAGAAGGGCAAAGACCTCTCGAACCCACAGAGCTACAGACCAATTAGTCTACTAGGCATACTGGGAAAACTACTCTAAAAAGTAATACTAAAACGCCTAAATGCACAACTAATCAAACAAAACATAACTATAAACCCTGCAACTACTGAGAGCCACAGAACACATCACGCATGGGTTCAACTTCCGAAAATCGACAGGCGCACTCCTATTTGATGTAGAACGCGCGTTCGACAGAGTTTGGCACGCGGGCCTGCTCAAGAAGCTCAAAACACTAAATATACACGACTCTCTAATTAAACTAATCGCAAACTATCTACACAATCGGACATTCCAGTCCAGAGTTAACAACCACCTCTCTTCCCCCCGCCCTATAAAAGCGGGAGTCCCACAAGGAAGTATATTGGGGCCGATTATCTTTAATATAACAATGAACGATATCCCGAAAACACACAACACGAACTTATCTATGCAGATGACACGGCAATCGTAGCGCAATCGGGGAAAGTCGAGTTCATACACAGGAGGCTACAAAACGCTCTTAACGAGCTACAGGATTGGTTCACCAAATGCAGAATTAAGGTGAATGCCAAGAAAACGCAGGCTATCATATTCACCAAAAGAGTCAACCATAGACTAGGAAAACACCAGCTTCCACCACTCACCATATTTGGAGAGAACATTGAGTGGAAAAACACAGTCACCTGGTTAGGCCTTAAAATGGACCAGGGACTCACATGGAAGCAGCATATATTCCAAATAAGAGGAAAAGCGAACGCCCAATTAGGCAAACTATATCCCCTTACAAACATGAACTCGCAACTAAAACTCAAAATGGGACTAACCCTATATAAGACGCTTATCCGCCCTATACTCACTTACGCTGCTCCGGTTTGGAGTTATGCTGCAAAAACATATATTATGCGCCTACAAAGGCTACAAAATAAAATACTGCGACTGGTAGCAAAAGTGCCTTACACTGCACCAGCGGACTTATTACACGACGAATTAAAAATGCACACGATAGAGCAATTCATTAAAAAGCTCTCACACGATACGTATAAACGCTTGTATAAACATCACAACCCTTTAGTAACGAACCTCGGTAACTATACTATGGAAATTTATAAACACGCTAGACCGCTAGCGCTTTTCGACAGAAATTTAACTTCAAATAACACGGAAGTAGAGGAATTCTTGAACAACCTACTACACGACTAAATGAAACTTTGACAGAGGACTGTTCCCTCTCACCTCACAACTAAACCTTCCTTAATCCCTGTTTCAGACCGCAGCCTGCCACAGAGCCCTACATGCCCTCGGCGATGCCGAGGCGGACCGGGAGAACTAGGGCCTCCCACCAGTGTCCTACGTGCGCGGTGAAAGTGGGCCACCGTATGATGGAGTAGGACACTCCGACGACACGGCGAGACCAGGACAAACGCTTATACAAGACCTGCCTGCCTAGGGCAGACAAAGAAGAAATCAAGCACGACAACATTTATATTAAGCATGCGTAAAAATCACAGACCTAGCTGATTCTAACGACTTGCAGGTACATACCTGTGCAACACTAGACATAAGCCTAAATATTGCACGAAAATATCTTTTTACTCTAACACTAACATTAGCTTATCTCACAACGACTTGCAGGTTTTTCACCTGTGCATCGCTAGATATAAGCTCAAATATTGCACGATTAACTTCAGTTACACTAACTCTAACACTAGCAAATAGTATAACGACCGGCAGGTAAACACCTGTGAAACACTAGATATAAGCTGAAACATTGCACGAATAACCTCAGGTATGCAAACACTAACATTAGCAAATAGTATAACGACTGGCAGGTAAATACCTGTGCTACACTAGAAATAAGCTCAAATTGCACGAGTAACCTCAGGTATGCTAGCACTAACATTAGCAGATATCATAACGACTTGCAGGTAAACACCTGTGCAACCCTAAACTTAAGCATTGCACAAATTACATCATGACTAACAGGCCTATGCCTGTGCAACCTAATCATAAGTAAGCGTAATTGCGTCTCATATCAACACAAATTTAACAATGCATTTATCTCTCTTGGTCATGTCCAGGTTTCATGGGCATTACCAAAAAGCAACATATGACTCGCTCGCATGAAATTCATGCCAGCTTAAAGCTCTCAATTACTAACCGGGGTGCTATGCGGGACCCGACTAACGCACGATGATGCACGAAAACTTTAGCATTGTACGAACTAACACATGGAGGGGTTTTTTTACTGAGTAACCCTCCCCCTTCAGGGCGCAGGGACCCTCACACTGTTGGCCTCAGCATGTCGGCCTCCGCCTGTAACGGGATATTTCCCCTCCACGGTAAAAAAAAAAAAAAAAAAAAAAACAAAAAACAAAAAAAAAACAAAAAAAAAAAAAACGAAGTCCATACCGGACTGGGTGGAAGAAGTCGACTGGGACGCGGCCGTCCTTGCCCTTCAAAACTCCGTGGAGGCAAATCCTCGAATAGACTCGCTTGAGGCTCTCGAGGAGGCAGCCGCGGGGTTTGCTACCTCTGTCCTAAATGCGGTGCGTGCTCACACACACCGCATTCCTACCGAAGCACCAAACCCGACATCTATCCCTGTACCATTGAAACGCCTCATTCAAGCAAAGAATGCTGTCAGACGGCTATGGTAGAGATTCCGACATCCTAGGATAGGAGTAATACACCAGAGGTTCAAATCCCTGGTGAGACGACTCCTAAGAAAACACAGGCAAGCAGCTTGGGAAAATACGCTGCGTCACGTAAACCTCCAGGAGAGGAAACCGTGGCGCATCGTCCGAGGCTTGCGGAAAGACAAATCTGTACACCAGCATCCTGTGCATAGCCCTCGGGGAAGACTTGTGTTCGAGCCGAGGGAAAAAGCGGAGGCGCTAGCAGACTATCTGGAAACTCAGTTCTAGCCCAGGGAAGATCCACAGAACGATGACCATACTGACTTCGTGGAACAGGCGGTAGAAGACTTCTTAGAAGTCGGACCCGCGGGCCACGAGGAGTTCCACATCCCGATAGTTACCCCTCGCGAGGTAACTAACACCATAAAATCCCTAAGAGCCCGAAAATCCCCTGGAGAGGACCGCGTAACAGCGGAAATGCTCCAGCACCTACCCCATAGAGCCGTGATTCACTTGACCCGGATTTACAACGCATGCCTCAGCATGCGTCATTTTCCAGCTGTCTGGAAACAGGAAGGTGTGGTATGCGTGTTGAAGCCGGGCAAAAATCCGGTCTTTCCATCTACCGATCCATCAGCCTCCTACCAGTTATCTCGAAAGTATTCGAGAAACTGTTCCTGTCCCGCCTTGGACCTCTATTGGAGGAAAAAGGTCTCCTACTGGAACACCAGTTTGGTTTTCGTTCTGACCACTCCACGACTGAGCAACTACTGCGTGTAGCCGAAAAAGCTTCCCTGGCTTACCAGGATAGGGCTAAAACGGTGGCAGTGTTGCTTGACGTGGAAAAGGCATTTTCTACCACTTGGCATGAGGGGCTTGTCTACAAGCTCATACAGCACGAAATCCCCCCTCCATACATTTACTTGGTGGCTAGTTTCCTGTAGGAACGTAGCTTCCGGGTGAAGGTGGGGGGATCATTCTCCAGAGAGAGGCCCATTGGCGCAGGAGTCCCCGAGGGCAGTGTACTGTCACCGGCACTCTTCGCAGCTTACATGGCCGATCTCCCCACGCACCCAAACACACACATCTGTCAGTATGCGGACGATCTACTGCTCTTCGCTACTAACAAGAACCCGCGCTACAGTTACCACCAAGTACAAGCCCATCTCCGTGCCATCAGTAGATGGTGCGAGAACTGGCGTATGTCTATAAACCCGGAGAAAAGCTCTGCGATTCTCCTGGTGAATACGAAAGCCAACCGGCTCCCGCGGGACCTCGTGTTGCGGCGCCGTCGGGTCCCCTGGGTCACTACGGCGAAGTATCTCGGAGTCACGCTGGATCGGCGGCTGACGTATAGACATCACGTCAGGGGCAAGGTACTGCAAGGTCATGCTGCTCTCCGGCAGCTATACCCAATTCTCAGTTCTAAAACCATGCCCCTACGCCTGAAGCTCCAGCTGTATCGTGCGATCATTCCACCTCTGGTTCTGTACGGATGCGTGATCTGGGGAGTGGTGGCGAAATCCACCTTCATCAGACTCCAGACGTTGCAGAATCGGGCGTTAAGGATGATCTATGATACCGGCTGGAGATTTCCTGCCCATATCCTCCATGAACATTCCAGCATCCCGTACATTGACGACGTGATTAAAACTCGCGCTCGCACAATGTACAACAAACTCCAAAATCTCCCTAACCCTCTGGTGAATACTCTGGGTCAATATGACTAGAGCCAGCCGCGCCGACTACCATCCAAAAGACTACCAAAGGACATATTAAGTCCGGCGGTATAATCTCAAAGATGGGAAAAGCGACAGTACAATCTGTATCCAAAACAGAGAAAATACCTTTTCAGTTCACCTCTCAGTGAGTGACTGATGGCCAGAACTCTGGTGGGAATTAGCGCGTCACCTGATTGGCCAACCAATTAGAAGCCGCGCGCTGCCAGCTCGTGGACAAATCCCACCCACCCGATCCCTGTACCTATAAAAACCCCTGATCCCAAATAATGTTCCCCAGAAGACAAAAACCCCCGTAGAAAGAACATCAAACTCATTGCGCAGGTTAAGCCGTACGACGGCTCGGTACTGCGGACAAAGACACTCGGGCGGGGGCAATCACTGTCCCCCGTTCGACCCGAACTGCCTCTGGAGCCTCTAACAAAGTCCACCTTCATCAGACTCCAGACGCTGCAGAACCGGGCATTAAGGATGATCTGTGATACCGGCTGGAGATTTCCTGCCAATATCCTTCATGAACATTCCGGTATCCCGTACATTGTCGACGTGATTAAAACCCGCGCTCGAACAATGTACAACAAACTCCAGAACCACCCTAACCCACTGGTGAACACTCTGGGTCAATACGACCAGAGAGAGCCACGCCGACTACCATCGAAAAGACTACCAAAGGACATCCTAAGTCCGGCGGTTTAACTTTGAAGATGGGAAAGGCGAAAGTACAATCTGTATACAAAACAGAGATAACACCTGTTTCAGTTCACCTCTCAGTGAGTGAATGACGGCCAGAACCCTGGAGGGGATTAGCGCGTCACCTGACTGGCCGGAAACGACCAATCAGAAGCCGCGCAGAGCCCGCTCGCGGACCAATCCCTTCCAACCACCCCTCCTGCCCCTATAAAAACCCCTGTTTCCATAAATCATTTCCTAGTGTAACACACATCCCCGTAGCAACACCATCGAAACCATCGCGCAGGTTAAGCCGTATAACGGCTAGGTACTGCGGACAAGACACTCGGACGGGGCAACCATCGCACCCGTTCGACTCGAACTGCCTCTGGAGCCTCTGGACGAGACTACTGCACGAAGCCTCGTCCCTCCCGTACGTGGAGGACGAAATTAGGCGCCGGGCAACTAAATTCTACGACCAGTTTCCACAACATTGGAGCGCCCTGGTTAGGTCTCTTGGGGACTATATCCCCAGAGAACGCACGCTTGTGCGACACTGGGTTCCCCGCATGGCTTGCGAGCACCCCCGGTAACACAGGAGTTACCCCATCAACAGCGTAAGCTGAACTCCTTACAGTCCTTCCAAGAGTAGTTTGGAAGTCCAACATATTTCACCAAATATCCATATTTGGACCACCCATCAGCAGTGCCCAACGGTAGTTGCATGCTGAAATTAACAACCGACGAGGAGCATAAATACACGCTACCTCCCAACAACCCTCAATCCTCATTCTTCACCAGCCATCCTATAGCATCCTAATCCCGTCATACAGTGGTTAAGCCCTAAAAGGGCAGGTACACGAATGACACACCTCGAGCTGTTCTCAGCCTGCCATCTGGTAGTCTAGTCTACGATCATTTTTCATTCTGACGAAGGCCATAGAGTTTATAACGGCCGAAAGCTCAATGTTTTTAAACCTCACACGGCTGATCGCCCGTGAAACTGTAATAAATATTACAGTTCTGCTAGTTCTCATTGCAGTTATGTTTGTTAAGATTGCAAGAGTACAACATCTTCAATACAGCATATTTAAGTTTGTATAAACTACAACATTATGGATTCTTCTATAATTTAAGCCACTGCCACCTTCTGGAGGCATTTGAAGTAAAGAATAACACTAACAGGAGACATATAGGATGTGAGCAACTTCAACTTGACCATCACTGTGTCTACTGAACACCATACAGTCTGAAAAGCTTAATAGTGAATTGCAAAAGGGAGAGGTGTGAGACAAAAGGCGATAGCTGTATCACAGCACTAATGTTATATTTCAGGGAAAGTTTACAATTAGCAATAACTTGTATAATTATTAGAAAAGAATATTAACATTTGCATTTAAAATATTTATAAACTTTAATCATTTATATAAAGGGAAATTTTGGTCACATTTCATTTGTAACTTTTCTCTTTTGGATTGAACTTCACTGTAGAATCTTTTCTGAGCCCTTGCTGCTGCTAACTGCTAAATTAAAACCACCATGTTGAGCTCCTCAGTAGTTAAACCTCAGTTTCATACAGTTCTTTCTTGATCTTCTTATTATAAGGTGTTACAAGTTCATCTTCATCTGCAGAAATTGTAATATCCATTCCTTCTGGTGACTCATCTTCCAACTTAAACACATTATAATGTCCATAGTACCTGCAACAAAGCAGAGAAATTATTTTGTATCATTAACTTATGAACCATTCATTAAGTCTGAGGAAGAAATAAAATACATTTACACCACTGATTCCAATAACTGTTTTATGCATTACACCAATCTGCACATTGTGTAAAAAAACAGATGTTCAACATAACAATGTTTCACTCTTGTATGTTTATCATATCAGCATTTTCAACTGACACATCTGTACATAACAAAAATAATAGTAACAGATTTACTTAAATCATAAATTCGTGGGTAACTATAATCATATATCAGTTTTGAAAAGTATGTAAAAGCTAAATATCTAAAAGTAGCTTTAAAAACTTAGCAAATATGGCAGAGTTTCTAACAAATTCCTACCAAAAGCTTTCTAGATTTCTGATTTTCTACATGACATCATGTCACCTTTGTAATAAAAAACATATATATATACTCACCAATATGTGTCCTGTGTAACGATCCAGCAGATATGAACGAAGACCACTTGAAGACCTCTGAAGCATTAAGATCAGAAGAAACTACAATTCAAAAGTATTGGAAAGCACGAATGCTAATGGCTTCATTGCCAGATGCAAGGCACTAGAAAACAACATATATATATGCAAAGCCCAGATTCATTTTCAACTTCTCTCACTTTATCATCTTTTGTGAGTTTTATTATTATGATTGTGATACTGATGATAATGACAAAAAATTATTTTGCTGTTTAACTATGCTGTCAATTGCCTGGATAACATCAGCATCGCCAGTGTGCTGGAATTTCATCCTGCAGGAGTTCATTTGCATGCCAGTAAATCTACTGACATGGAGCTGTCATACTTAAGCACACATAAGAACCATCAGTCTGGGTCGGACATAATGATGATGGCGGCAATGGTGGTGGTGATGGTTGTAGTAGCAGTGGTGGTGGTGATAGCGGTAAAGATGGTGGTGCTGTTGGTGATGATGGTAGGGATGACGATAGTGATTAATAAAAATTATTTTGTTTTTAAATGATGCTGTCAATTGCTAGGATCACATCAGCGTCGCCGGTGTGCCGGAATTTTGTCCCACAGGAGTTCTTTTACATGCCAGTAAATCTACTGATATGGAGCTGTCGTTTTTAAGCACATTTAAAAACCATCAGTCTGGGCCAGAGGTAATGACGGTGATAGTAATGGTGATGATGGCAATGGTGGTGGTGTTGGTGGTGGTGTTGGTGAGGTGTTGGTGGTGCTAATAGTAATGATGACAGGTGGTGGTGATGGTGTTAGTGATCTTGGTGGTAGTGGTGCTGACAATGGTTTGATTTTATTAATGTCCTCCAACGTAGGGTCATATTGGATGGTAAATGGATGAAATGGTACTTAAATGAGAAGACAAGGCCATAGAGCTTTAAGTTACATGACATTTGTCTTCTCAAGATAAGGGAAAACCTCAGGAAAAAGCTTAACCGCATAACTCACCCTAAGCAAGATTCAAACTTGCGACCTCTTGAATGTGAGGCAGATACACTACCAGTTTGTTACAGAGGCGGGCACTGGTAGTGGTGATGTTGGTAGTGGTGGGTGGCAGTGGCGGTGGTGATGGTAGGTGGCAGTGATGGTGATGGTCGTAATATTAGTGGTGATGGTAGTGATGGTGATGGAGTTGGTGATGATTGTAATGGTGATTGTGATGCAGGCGGTGGTGATGGTGGTGTTGGTGCTGATGACTATGGTGATGGTGGTGGTGATGATGATGGCTTTTTTTGCAATTAACATCCTCCAATGTAATGTCATATTGGAAGGTGAATGAATGAAATGGAAGAAATGATGCTCAAATGAGCCCAAGCTTTAAGTTACCTGACATTCATCTTCTCAGTGTAAGGGAAAATCTTGGAAAAAACCTCATCCGAATAACTCACCCTAAGCGAGTTTTGAACTCATGACCATCATGCTACAGAGGCGGCCGATTGTGATGGTGATGATGGTGATGGGTGGTGATGGTGACCATGGTGACAGTGGTGGTGATGCTGGTGGTGCTAATGGTGATAGTAATGGTGGTTTTTTGTTAAAGTCCTACAAAGTATATCTTATCAGAAGGTAAAATGATGATGGTGGTGGTGATAAAAATGATGGTGATGATCCTGATGATGGTGGTGGTGATGATCATGTTGATGGTGGTGATGATGCTGGTTGTTTTGTGGGTTTAAGGGCACTCAACTTCTAGGTCGTCAGCACCCTTAAAAAATTCATGGCAATAGCCAGATATAAATTTGAATCAAAAATAAAATTACTAGCAACAAAGACAATATACACATAAACGTAAAAAGAAAGTGGTAATATCCAGATATAAAACAAGATGATAAGTACGTCAAAAATCATATAAAAATATCTAAAATTTTAAATCCTCAAATTGATATTACTAGGGCTAGGAAGTTCATGCATTTGCATGTTTTTCCATAGGGGTTAAAAAGTATGCTTTTACATTATGTGCACGAATTATGGAATTTTCAGTTATTTGGACATGATTTATGCTGCATATAATTGCATATTTTCTTGATTTTGATAAATGCATATTATTTCAGTATTATAGCCCCTATATTACATATTTTAATTATTTTTATGGTTTTTTATTATTTTTTTTATCTGGATAATATTTTTCATATTGGTAGTATTGCGCATGATGATGCAAGTCACGAAGATTTCAATATTATAGCCCCTATATTGCATATTTTTTTTTTATGGTTTTTTATTATTTTTTTTTCAGATTGGTGGTGTTTGTACATGATGATGCAACTCTCGAAGATTTCAATATTATAGCCCCTATATTGCATATTTTAATGATTTTTATGGTTTTTTTATTATCGGTATAATATAATATTTTTCACATTGGTATTATTGCACATGATGATGCA
>CM060964.1:322995512-323184682 GCA_030765045.1 Tenodera sinensis
CAAATGACAAAATTTAAAAATGATTTTCTTTTGAAATAAAGCTATTGAAACAAAATTATATGACAGATTGGTATAATAGAATTTTAAAAACGGAGCACTTGGCATAGCAAGGTAAAATCGAAATTTAACATTTAATAATTTAAAAACTAAAACGTACATCACACTGAATTTTAAAACCCTCTAATGTTGATATAAGGCAACATTGAAAATAAATGTTCGGTGGGTGAAGTTGGCTGAAAACTTCAGAAAAGCACATTTCCAGTTTTAGGTACATATATTCCTTTAGTGGAAAACTGTTGGTTCCAGTTCTACATACGCACATTACTTTTTTTATTACGTATAGTAAGTACTGTATTCCACCCAAAAATTCGATGTCGAGATTTTACCGGAATATATGTTTTGAGGTCCCCTTTTCTAGAAAAAGGTCCTTGTTTATCAGACAGCGTAACTCAAAAACAAAAAGTTGGTTAAAAACCAAAGTTGGTGTTTAAGTTTAGTATCTTTGGATGCGACACGAAGATTTTGAAGAAAATTCTTCCATCCTAAACTACCCTTTACATGGACAATTTTTCGACATTTTTGATTTTCTTGAAAATGGCTCTAACGATTTTGATTAAAATGCCATATGTTTGAGATATTTTATGACAAATGGAATGTATATTTTGAGTTTTCTGACTATAGCCTATGTAGTCCTGTTTACTCTGGATAACTTTTGAATAACTCCTAAGCCGTAAGAGATAGACAAAATCTTACTGTACAAAAATGAAGACCTTACTAAAACACACAATTTATGTCTGAATAATTTTTTTTGTAGAGTGAACCATTTCGGAGATATTCCTTGTTATTTGTGTGAGTTTTGGAAAACATACTTCTGTCAAATAGAAATTCGCTATTCATTTTTATATGCTAATCCTGCATAGAGGATGGAATTTGGATGTTTTAAAAGATCGCTAAAAGTCTACTGTATTCCCATGTTCCCCTTGTATCTACAAGGAAATAAGCAATAAGATAATTTGTACAAATGTTTATCTCAACTAACATGAAGAAGATATAGGAATAAGAGTTTGTAAGAATGGTTAGTGCAAGAGTAGAGAAAGTCATGTGAGTGTAACACATCAGATTTTTTCACTTTTAAATCCCTCATCAATAGTATACTTTATAACACTTTTTACTGCTAGTAGAATTTTGCACAAGCTTGTCATATGTTGTAGAAATGTACGTTTTGATTTGTGCACGTTTGCCACAATGTTTTATTTTCTAAAACATACTCTTGCTTGAGTATATTTTACACCGGCACGCTGAATGTTGTGGTCTCTGCACGGCGAACGCACCTATAGCCAAACGCTATGTGTACATTTTTTTGTAATGTTGTTAATACTGCAAGCGGATGGTTCAGAACGAGTACGTTCGTTTTAACGCTTCCTCAGTCTAGCGCTGTGGTCTAGCGCATATTGCATCCTTCCGGTGCGGCGTCGGATTAGCATTCTGTGCACACAAGGGGCGCATTCGCTCTGTTTTTGTCTATAAGCACCTTCTTTTGTTTGTAGAGGTCACAGCGGTTACCAACATTGTGATTGCACTCTACTGATGCACCATACCATTATATATAAGGTCTAACATCGATATCTTATACATAATTATGCTGTTATTAGTACAAATGGCTTTAACATTTTTATTGAAGTGCCATATATTTCAGGTATTTTTCCTAACAAGCGCAAGGTATGTCCTGAACTTTCTGTGAATACTTTCTGAAGTTCTCTTCATTCTGAATGACTTTTCTATAACTGCTGCTAAACTGTTAGACATAGACATAAATTGTGCGCTTTCTCCAGATCTACATTTTTGTGTAGTAATATTTTATCTAATATTTTTTTGTAGAACTAACTATTTCAGAGATATTCCTTGTTATTGGTGTGAATAGACAACATTTTACTGCACAAAAGATAATAAAATAAGATATAGATCTTGTTAAAGTACAGAATTTGTCGTATTTTGTGCAGAGAACTAGTTCCGAGATATTCATTGTTATTGGGTTGAAGTTTTTAAATACTTGTACTTTTCTCAAACGGGAGTAGGTATGTAATTAGTGAGTAGGGAAAGTCATGTGAGTGCGAAACATAAGTTTTTTACACGTGTATTGACTTTTGTCAGTGGTATTTGTTGAATATAAACGCTTACCAAAGGTCTCCTGGCAGAGTTTGACCCTGTGCAAGTTGTTTTTTCTCTTCTCTCGCTATATGGAGTGTTTCCACTCGATGAATCTGTCGACAGATGGAGTTAAAATGCAAATCACACTTGCTCAGCCTAGTGTTGCCAATTTAGCCTTTTTATGGCTAGATCTGGCCTTTTTGAGAACCCATCTAGCTATAAATTTTCCAAAAAGCTATAAGTAGCTTTCCTGGCCTTTTTTCTAAACTTCATTAGCTTTTTCTAGCCTTTTTCATTTCTTACTCATCTACCGGTACCTTTAAAATAATACATAATTTAATCTCACTATTGCAGCTATTGCACGTAATGAAACAATCCTTTTGGTGAATTCCCAAATCTTTTGAATCTGGGAGTGTGGATTCCATCAAGTTGTTAGATTCTTTGGCACGTTTTAGAAAAAGGTCTGTGTATGTATTTCGAGCCTGTGGACAACCATAACTCAAAAACGAAAAGTTGGTTAGAAATCAAAGTTGGTATTTAAGTTTAATGTCTTTCAAGGATGCAACACGAAGATTTTGAAGAAAATTGTTCCACCCTAAACTACACTTTACATGGAAAATTTCGATTTTCTTGAAAATGGCTCTAATGATTTTGACGTCGGTCTGGGTGGCTCAGTTGGTTAGATGCTGGCCTACCGATCCCAAGGTCGTGGGTTCAGATGCAGCCCAGACCGATGGTTTTTAAGTGTGCTTAAAAACGACAGCTCCATGTCAGTAGATTTACTGGTATGTAAAAGAACTCCTGAGGGACAAACTTCCGGCACACCGACGACGCTGATGTGATCCTGGCAATTGACAGCGTCGTTAAACATCAAAATAAAAAAAAAAGACTTTGATTAAAATGCCATAGGTTTGAAATATCTTTATGACAAATGAAATGTATATTTTGAATTTTCTGGCTATAACCTCTGTACTCCTATTTACTCTGGACGACTTTTGCATAACTGGTAAGCCTTTAGAGATAGACCAAATCTTACTATGAAAAACTGTAGATCTTTCTAAAATACACAATTTATGTCTGAATAATTTTTTATAGAGTGTACCATTTCGGATATGCCTTGTTATTTGTATTTCTGTCAAATGGAACATCGTTATTCAATTTGTTATATTAACCCTGCAAAGAGAACGGAAGCTTTAAAAGATTTGACAATCGCTCAAAGCCTACTGTATTCTAATATTCCCCTTGCACCTACAAGGAAATAAGCAATAAGATAATTTGTACAAATGTTTATCTCAACTAACACGAAGAAGATATAGGAATAACAGTTTGTAAGAATGGTTAGTACAAGAGTAGAGAAAGTCATGTGACCTCAATACATTGGATTTTTCATGCGAAGTTCCAGACGAAATATTGAATTGTTGGTGCAAATGTGGTACAAATTCTGCATACATGCAAGAGCCTAAGGGAAATCCCAGCTGCAGCAGTAGAAATGAGGCAGAGGGGGATGACGAAGACCACGTTTATTTTTGCAAGGTGATCTATGCGTATTTTTTTAATAATGTAGTTTTCTAATGTTTATATAGGGTATTAAAATATAATCTAGCCTTTTCTAGCCTTTTTGGCAAGCCGGTTTAGCTTGTTTTATTGAATTACAGTTGGCAACACTAATAGGAATAAGAGTTTGTAAGAATGGTTCGCACAAGAGCAGAGAAAGTCATGTGAGTGCAACACATCAGATTTTTGTATTTGCAATGAAATAGGGCTAGCACTTTTTAGGTCAGTACTGCGTTTTGGCCCAGATAGGAAGTACAAAGTGATGAGTTAATACTAAAATGATCCATGTCCCAGTCGTAAGCCAGTATTTGAACCCTTACTTTAGATACAGTTTAAAGCGCTGAGTAACTACTATGTTATTATTAAATGAAACAATGCAACTGTTGACTTTAGGAGAGGAATGCCGGTATTGCGATCTTTCACAGGCATGTTGTCAACAATGCTCACTGTCTCAGAGCGCCAAATATTAATTTGGAATGTCATTGTTGACATCAGGTTATTAAATAATATTAATCAATAACCCCCAATAACAAGAATAATGAAGTTAGATAGGTAAAAATCTTGATAAAAGTTCCCGTTACAAAAAGAATAAGCCACAATAGGTCCTTAAGCTGCAAAAAGACACGCACTACTAAATTAGGCAATTACAGACACTATACAATTATACTCTTTTCATCTAGAGATTAGAGGAGAGGTAAACAAAGCCACGTGCGTTTTGACCACAGCGCGCGCTCTTGACGCTTTCGCCGTGTAAATAGTCCCTTGACGAAATACTGCTACTGAGGTCTGAAATGTCACTTAATGTTTGCTAAAGCATGAACTAAGTGTACTAAGCATAGCAAAAGTGTAAGAATACACAGTTAAGTGAATCTGTAACCAGCCTAATTCATTCTGCGCGCGCATTATCCAGTATGACAGTAACATGGCGGAACAAGTGAGTGTTGTAAAACAAGCGCGGCAGACCGTTGCGAAGTGGTGAAAAGACAACAATATTGAACGTATTTAACAAGTTCTGCGAGAAATATCCCAAACTTGCTATCGAAGACATGATGAAATTAACATGCGAGTTTACCGGTGTGTCAGTTGCAAGTATTTACAGTATACGCAAAGAAAAATCGTCAGTTGGTGAAGATACCGGTAAAAAGCTACCACGTGCCAGATAAATAATAGATGTAGTTTGCGACGAATTTGTGAGTGTGAGATCTGCAATCTGTCGAAAAGTTCACCAGTTCTTTGTTAACAGTGAACCTCCACCTTAAACAAAGTGCTGTTGGCAGTTAACTCTGATCCCGAGCTTCCAGATTTAAATTTTCCCCCCACAAGCTGCTTCTGGAGATTGTTTTCGAGTTTGTAAGTAGGAAATGAAAAAGTGTTATTGTGGACAGAGAGGACGGAAGTAGCAGTTAATTTCCATGTGCTATATGTAATTTGGATCAAGTAAATATATCCTTTTAGAAGTGTAAAATGCATATTATACCTACGCGTAGCGGCAGGTAACTGTCTTGCGTCATTGTGAAAGCACGTGGCCGCGGAGTGATACAAACCAGTGCTTTGTTTATATCTCCTCTAATCTCTTGATGAACAGAGTATAGTACATTCACTCCAGTAAGCATGAAACATTATGTATACAAATCCTACAATTCTAAACAAAGAAACAAAAGAGGTAAATAATGAGTTGTAATTTACAAAGGCGCTTGTTTTGAACTAGCAGCAGCGGAAGTCAGCAGGCATGAGAATGGAATGCCCGCTGGAAGGTGAAACTGGGAGGCACAATTTATATTTTAGATTTCTCGCATGTGGTATACGTGCTGGACGAAGCGGCGCCTGGGCGAGTTTTCTCCGCGTTCTCCGGTTTCCCCCGCCATTCATTCCACCAATTGCTCCATTACATCCATTTCGCCTGCATTTCATATCATCCTCTTCCTCACTATCATACCTGGTGCTTGACTGACCACCCGCTTCCAGGTCTTCACTCTGGTCCAGAGGTCCCTCTGCTCTTCAACAGGCGTCTGCACTGGCTTTTAAGTCCTACATAAGGGGAGGGTAATCAGGGAAAGAAGAAAGAAGAAGATTATACATTAAATATATATAATTTAATTTAATTTTAAAATTAACTAATATATTATTAATATTTTAATAAAAATAACACATCAGTACATGGATTAGCTATTTTTAAAATTATTTAGTTTATCTTAGAATTTAGATCCTATTTAATACGGTAAAAAATTGAATCATGTGGCCCGCAAACCAATTCACTTTGACGACAATGGCCCTCTCTCGAAAAAGGTTGGGCACGCCTATCTTGCAGGCACATTCTCATGAGGGCAACATACGATGCGTTGACCCATCGCGGAATACACACCTTTTACGTTTACTACTGTTGTTAGGAAGAACTGAGTGAAAGTGTCCATTAAGGTGACATTGGCCTTCAAAAGCTGTCTCTTGTCCCCCCTCCATATCACTTTAGAGGACACTTAAGAAAACTATGTGGAAGGACAAGATTTTAATGCAAATGCACATTTTTTCCCTGCTGTTAGAAAATATGTGCTCTTTGTTAATTGATGTCATATTTCCAACAATTTTAACAATGCTTTATTTCACATCTAAGGCATGTTTTGCCTGTTTTGTTAATAAGCATAATATTTCAGCAGTTTGAAAAATATGCTGCATATTTCCTTATTTTACATGTACAGTACCTGGGCAATCCAGCTTGGCACGGGGTCTTTTTTTTTTTTTTTTTTTTTAATGTTTTTTTTCGGAGAGAATACGTGTTACGCAAAAGAAAAGCGAGTAGAGAAACTCACGTGAAAGTAGTGTATTATATAGTAAAATGGATAGTATTAAATACCTCCATGTAAAACTACATATACATTCCGAATTTCACGGTGATCGACAAAGCAGTATTCGAGATTAACGGTTACATATGTACAAACATCCAACTAAACTAAACCCCGGGGCGACAGCCCACAATGGGCCAAGACCTACCGCCCAGCCGCTCAGTCCCCCACCTCTGCCCACTACAGGCGTCATTGGTGAGGTGCAGTATTGGAGGGTGGGACGTGGTCAGCGCCCCGAGCCCTCCCGGCCGGTTATACGGTCTTCTAGACCTACGGTATATATAGCTATAGATGATATAAATTGTTTGTAGAAGAGTGAGCAGAGAAAGAGATGTGACTGTGTTACCTAAAAGTGAGTAGAGAAAACACTGTGAATGTAATACGTAGCATTTCTGTTTCAACCATACAGAAAACTGCAAACTTAACTGTAGAAGAGGGAATAAAAAATGTTCTTTTTGTCTAAACTCGCGTTTTTGTCAGGAAAATTGTTTGTATAGAGTGAGTAGAGAAAGAGATGTGAATGTGTTACCTGAAAGTGAGTAGAGAAAACACTGTGAATGTAATACGTAACATTTCTGTTTCAACCATACAGAAAACTGCAAACTTAACTGTAGAAGAGGGAATAAAAAATGTTCTTTTTGTCTAAAATCGCGTTTTTGCCAGGAAAATTGTTTGTATAGAGTGAGTAGAGAAAGAGATGTGAATGTGTTACCTGAAAGTGAGTAGAAAAAACACTGTGAATGTAATACGTAACCTTTCTATTTCAAACATACAGAAAATTGTATGACTTACTTGTAGAAGAGGAGACAATTTTGTTGTTGTAAAATCGCCTTTTTTCGGGAAAGACATATGGATAAAGTTAAAAAGCAAAACCCTATCGGAATACACAATTTGACCCAAAGTTTTACAGCCCTTTCCGAGATATGCGAAGCAACATATAGGTACAAGAATTACTGGTTTAAAGATGTTAGATTATATGGATATCCCTGTTTTATTAGTTTTATGTTCATATTTGATTTAGAGATATCTATTATATTTCCGAACATGTGCAATTGAATCAGTGTTGAAAGTTGGTAGATCACACACAATGCAATCGTAATTCGCGTCACATCGGTGAATCCTATTAGAGTGCATCTGATCGTAGCCGCTCCCTCACGTAGGAGCATGGCTGTTCGTGGAATTGGGTGCAAGTATGGTGGTTATACTTAGCATTGAATGTAGCTTAAATATGATTGATTACTAACTCTTAGCATTTATAAAAATGAAGCTTAATAATTTCCACATACGAAAGTAGTTCAAAATATCAACTGTCAATAGTTTTAGAAATTAAATTCCCAAAATATGTTCACAATCGTTCTCCAGTTGAAACTTGAGGTTATCAAATAGAATGCTGTGCTGCTTGTATATGCTGAAGGCCTTGTTTTCGTGTAACCACTACTATGATTCAATTTGGAGAAACTCTGTTCACTCTTATAACACTATTCTTGTAAATGTTTATTTCTCTATCTACTACATTTTAATCGACATAAGCATTTTCAGAAAGTATGTTATTGCTAATTTCCTTGTAGGTGCAATGGGAATATGGGAATGCAGTAGGCTTTATCCGATAATAAAATGTTTTAGGAGCTGGTTGCTATGCGATGCCTTTGAAATTCCCTTATCTTTGCAAGGACAAGAGATAAAAAATCTGATGTGTTGCACTCACATGACTATCTCTGCTCTTGTTCTAACCATTCTTACAAACTCATACCTATATCTCCTACGTGTTAGTTTAGATAAACATTTGTACAAATTATTCTTATTGCTTGTTTCCTTGAAGGTGCAAGGGGAATATTAGAATACAGTAGGCTTTGTGCGATAGTCAAATATTTTAAAGCTTTGAAATCCCGTTCTCTTTGCACGGTTAACATATAACAAAATGAACCACGATGTTCCATTTCACGAAAGTGACACAAATAACAAGGAATATCTCCGAAATGGTTCACTCTACAAAAAAAAAATTTAGACATAAATTGTGTGTTTTAGTGAGATCTACATTTTTTGTATAGATATTAAGAATTTGTCTATCTCTTACGGTTTACGAGTTATTCTAAAGTCATCCAGAGTAAACAGGACTACATAGTCTAAAGTTAGAAAATTCAAAATATACATTTCATTTATCATACAAATGTCTTAAACATATGACATTTTAATCAAAAACTTTAGAGCCATTTGCAAGAAAATCAAAATTTTCGAAAAACTTTCCATGTAAAGAGTAGTTTAGGGTGGGGATATTTTCTTCAAAATCTTCGTGTCGCATCCTTAAAAGACAAACTTAAATACCAACTTTGGTTTTTAACCGACTTTTCGTTTTTGAGTTATGCTGTCCACAGATTGACAGCACGTAGACTGACAGACAGGCAGACAGACACGCACACGGACCTTTTTCTAAAAGTGCTTTTTTGGGTTCAGGGGGTCTCAAAACATATTTCCGGTGAAATCTTGACATCGAATTTTTGGGTGGAGTACAATACCTTTTCTACTTACCAGTGGAGAAAGTGAAAGCGGGTAATATTCCTATTTGAGGAAAGTATAGTAGAAGCCCGCTAATGCAAATCCCACAAATCCGAAACTCCGGATAATCCGAACACAAAATCCATAATTTAAAGGTTTTTGATTAAAGCTTTATTTAAGGTCGCTTTAACCTTTTAGGTCTTATCGCGACCACTAACATATTGAATACATTGCAATGCATTTACACAATACAACATACATAGTTGACAAGTAAACTTACAAGTTTTAAGAATAAGTTGAATACAATGGTAAAGGTTACAACACTTGAGAAGTGTAATTATCCTGTGTATGAGAGATGTCTCATTCAGAGCTGCAAGGAGACTTTTTGGGATACCGTGTTGTTTGCGCTGGGCTTCACATTTTGGACAGGTGACAATAATGTGAAGTACTGTTATTGTTGTTCGGCATATGTTGCACACTGGAGGAGAGCTTCTGTTCAGAAGATACACATGTGTCAGCTTGGTATGTCCGAGTCGCAGTCGTGAAATTACAGTTTGGTGTCACCGCTGGATTTATCGGACAATTGACAAATGAAGTTCCACACACTTCATGGAGTTCACTTGTTAACGTATAGGAACTGTTTTCCTTTGATTAACATCATAATGCACGGTATAATACAAACAAGCAGATGTTCTGTATTAATTTATGAATTATGAGCGAAAAGCATAATGGCCGCTAACAATAGCGAAACGAAGTGAACAATAGCGAAACGTACCGCCCCTACCGCATGCGATCGATTATGTCCACAGGTCAGTGTCGTTATGTTGGGTACATTACTGTTATGTTCAATACATTGTCATTATGTTGTGCATGATAATCGCAATGTTGTCACTTCTTTATATCGCTACTCTACTTTACCTTATGGCTGCTAATCCTATAGCTGACTTTATATACTCGTACTTTTTTTTTTTTTTTTCGTTTTCTGAATAATCCGAACATTTCCGAATCCGAACAGACCACATCCTCAATTAGTTCAGATTAGTGGGGTTCTACTGTATTGGCAAATTCAAACAAATAATAAAGAATATCTTGGAAATGGTTCACTCAAAAGAAACCATAGGTATTTGACATACAATTGTATGTTTTAAGGGGATTTACATTTTGTATTTTGTTCTGTTATTAATGAACCTAGATATTTAAAACACTCAACCTAATTCCACCTCCTTCACATGTGGATTATCTTTCCTATTGACCATACACATTTTGTTTTGCTACTATTTACATTGAGACCAATTTTTGTTGCAGCAGTTGTCATGTCTGTTACGGTTTCTATTAGTTTTTAAGTTTTCAACGTCCTCCAACGTAGTGTCATATCGGACGGGTTTAGTTGTTCTCTACAATATCATCTGCGGGATGAACCATGTGGGAGATATTCCTTGTTATTTGTGTGAATTTTGCAACACTTACCTATTCTTTTCTCAAACGGAAGGTCATTATTCACTTTTTTATCTGTTGGCCGTGCAAAGAGAACGGAATTTCAGAGCTTCAAAAGATTTAACTGTCGCTCAAAGCCTATTTTATCCTCATATTCCCCTTGTACCTACAAGAAAATCAGCAATAAGATACTTTCTGCAAATGTTTATCTCGACTAAAATGAAGAAGATAAAGGAATAAGCCTTTGTAGGAATAGTTAGTGACCGCCTCCGTAGCGCAGTTGGTAGCGCGCTTGCATCTGGCGTGGAGGACCCAGGTTCAATCCCCGGTACGAGCATGGGGATTTTATCCCTTCTGGAAGGTCTGGCACGGGGTGCACTCAGCCTCGTTAGTCCCTGGGGCACCAATTGAGGCACTACTTAATGGAAAAGTAGCGGCCCCAGATCCTGAAGACCGCATAACCGGGAGGGATCGGGACGCTGACAACGTACCACCCTTCAGTACTGCACCCCACCAATGACGCCTATAGTGGGCCGAGGTGGGGGACGCAGAGGCCGGGCGGTAAGGTTTGGCTCTTTCTGGGCTGTTGTGCCGGGGCTTAGGATCAGGTAGTACAATTCCAGAAAGTCATGATGTTTTTCCTCTCATGATGTGTTACACCCTGCTTCAAAAGTGGCTTATCCTTTCTTTCCCGGGATAATAAATAGAAATAGAAGTAGCACTCTAATACATTACATTACCTCATCAAACATTATACATTCAATTATATCGCTAATGAATTATGTTTACTGGAAACTCAAGAAAACATACGATATAATATTGTATCAGGCACTGTTTGCACTTCAACTGCATTGAAAACAATAACTTTGAACTGCTGGTGTTACTCTGTTTGCATCTTTCCAAGAAGCTCCCCCCTCCATGCACGTTCAGGGAGAAATACATTTTCCTGAAAGCTGACTACAAATGTAAATGACAGTACACACCACGTAGACAGAGACACTCTGTTACTGTCCTGAGAATGTCTGTAAGGAATGTGGTGACAGCAACAACTAGCGTTTTCTGAGAAACATTAGGATTAGGGCTTCAACAATCAACAAGTCTCTTAGAGATTTAGAAAACCTGCGCTCTTGTACTAGCTCCTGGAATATGAACATTGCGCCATCTGTGCACACAACATTCCCTAGAAGAGAAACAATTCTATTGGTAACAACACTAGCCAAAACGTTATAGACATAGTTGAGCAGCATAATGGGAAGAAAGCTATCAACAAAGGATGAGCAAGGTTCCTTCTCATTCATAACTGTGCATTTTGACTTTTGAGAGTCACAGACATGTCCATACCGTAAAATGGCACTGAAGAAGGCATTTAAGTCGTCTTTTATTGTACCTATTTTCCCAAGGAGGCATCCCCGGAAGGAAGGATGAGGTGAGAGGAGACACCGGGCGGCCAGATTCAGACTAACGGTACAGATATTGACAGAGCTCCCTAAGATTTCCCAAGCTTGACGTCACCTCGAAGTCTTTGGGTCTTCCGGGGCAACTCGGGGGGACCTCGGCGCGGGGTCCAGCGCCCCCGTATGCCGCCCCCCTTTTCCACCCGGATCCCCGGACAACGAGGGACGGAAAGAGTTCCTGTGCGCATATCATCCCTGCCAAGCTGCACCTAAAGCTTTCGCTAACACTTGCGACCCTGAAAGAACCAACGGGAAGAAGGATGAATGAAATTATTAATGAAACGAAATGGAAGAACAGGAAATTCCGGGAATGTAATTATTCTTCCCAGCTTTCGCCTGGCGACCAGAGGAAACCTCCGAAAAAACCCATGGCTCAGGAAGGTCCGTCACGGAAATCGAACCCACGACCACCTGAATGCGAGCCTCACACGTTACCACGGAGTCATCTCACTCGGTTACTTATTCGAGTCGTGACTCGCCGCTTCACGTGATGGTACTTAAGGTCCTCCATAGTGTCAATACAATTACAGAGGTATTTTTTAAGCGTGGCGATCGACCTTGCTAGGATCTGCGCGAGTGACGTTATGCAAATTGATGGTGGGAGTAACGTGTCTGTTTCCTTCCCTGAAATAAATAAGACACTACTGATGATGTGAGCGAGCACTATGCTTAATCACGTACTGTTCCCGATGTTTACTGCACAGAAGTCGGAGAGACGCCCCTATGTCTTATAAATACAAAAGTGAACTCGATCATAAAGCACTGCGCAACTTCAAGCCATTCGTCACGTCTAAAAATACCTCTGTACCATCGCTCAAGGTGATATCAAAAAGCTAGTTGTTTGCGGCGCCTCTCCCATCAGTGCACCAATGTATCACGGGCCCCAGCAGTCACAGGAACAGTGCCGCCAGACTTCATCACTGGAGCAGATTAACTACAAGACTCGTTCCTGTACTGCAGTAGTGCCTACACTGGATTGCAGTTTGCCGTCCCTACTGCTTCACGGGGCATTTTACCAACCTTCTCAGCCGGCGCGTTAATAGCAGGGAGGGGTGTGTGTGAAGCGTTCTGCTTTTATTGTTCGACCAAACAATGGTGTTTGTTAGGAACCCTAGAACTAAATTTTTATGTGAAAATGACATTTTTAGTCTTTTTAATTATATCATATAAATATTCTGCGGACGTAATGTGAATCATTTTGGCCAAACATTTTCCCCAACTCCAGCAACATGTTTAACTCACCCGTGCGGTTCGTTTTAACCACATTGTGGTGCATTTTTTCTCAGTTTTGCATTTTGTATGATATTTATTCCTTACATTTCAGTTTTGCTCTGATTTGTATGTAAACTTATATACATAATCTGAAACGTGCTATCTAAAGATTCAAATATGCATTTGGTGATTGCTTTATTCATTGGCACACAAAAGAATTTATGCTAAAAAGAAAAGGAATTTTAAGACCAGCAACTTCATAAAAGCAAAAAATATGTATTTGTTAGCAAGTAATAACATCAATGAAATACTTTAACTTATTTTCAGTTCATTTAAATATCAGAAAATGCCGCTAGTCTCTGAAAACTGTGAAGGCACATTTTAAAAAAATAATTTTTTTTTGCTGAGTAAAAGTATTTAATTCTATTATTTTGACAGCAAGCCGCAGCGTGTCGCATCAATCCTCGACAGCGCTTCTTCTTCTACATCGATCCTGCACTCGGAGGGGTGCGCGCATTAATAAGAGTCAGGTAACTATTCCCGACACACAAACTGACTGACGGACCACGAGACAACGGGCTTGCAAGGCCGCAGCCAAAGGTAAGGAGCTCTGGTCCAATACCTCAAGCCGTAATGGCTTGCATAGGCGCCTCCTCCTCTAAGGAGGGGGTCGGGTCCGCTACAAGCAGACGCAGGGTAACCGTGCCAACTGACTTTACAAGACCAAGACCACTCGACCTACACGGGCAAACACCTGGGACTAGCTCCCAACCATCCCCACCTGAAGTGGCAGAACCTGCAGCCAAGAGGCTTAAGGGGTCCAAACGTAAGGGTTTGGCCCCACAACGGGTAGTTCAACCTACCACAGGCACCGTACCAAGCAACCTACACCTCCCGCTGTCTGAGACAGAGTCCGAGGAGGACGACACCGCGCAAGACGACGGCTTCACCGTCGTTGAGCGCAAGAGGAAGAGAAAATCCTCCAATACAAGTCTGCATCCCCCACAAGGGGCCGAACAACCACCCTTAACCGAGAAGGGCCCTAAGATTCCGCCTATAATAGCGGATTCTTTCAAGAACCATATCAAGGTCATGAAGCTACTTGCGGCCAAATTGGTCAAGGGCTTCGAGGCTCAAAGAAAGCCAAGAAAGGTTCATATCCGAGCATACACGTCCGAGGACTTTGAAAGGGCTAAGCAAGTCCTAAGAGAGGAGCAGATTCATTTCTACTCCTACTCACTGCAGCGTCCTAACGTCGAAAGACGCATAATCAGGGGACTCTCCTCTGAGTGTACACCAGAGGAAATCACACAGGCTCTCCTAGAAGAGCATGGAATTAGAATCTCAGCTGCAGCGCAGCTGAGAAAGAGCATTTGGTCCGAGGAGTGGTCCAAAAAAGTACCCATGCCACTATATTTGGTGGTGGACAAAGTCCTGGACCAACAAATACAGCCAATAGGCGCTGTGCGTACCTTGTTCCACACTGTGGTCAAGGTGGAGCGATTTTATGGGCAAGATGGCCCAGCCCAATGCCGCAGATGCATGGGTTTTCACCACTCCAGCCAAGCATGTGAACGAAAGCTTGCATGCTTACGCTGTGCAGGAGAACACCTTGTCGCAAATTGAGACAAATAAGAAAAAGAGTGTGCCAATTGCCACAAACCCCATGTAAGTGTATACAAGGGGTGTGAAGTGCGGCAAAAAATCATTGATAGCCGCGCCGCGGTCCTAAAAATGTGGCACCAGTCCGCGCAAGTGTGAGCTTCGCCGCCGCCCTTAACGAGGCTGAGAAAATTGTGCAGCAGACTGAAACTGCACAAACCACACCTGCACAGGCACAAAATGTGCAAACTGCACCAGCCACAAGCGTGGAGGAGAGTGTAGCTCCACCTCCACGGCCCTCTCGCGAAAAGCGAGAGAGGAAACAATGAAAGGCTGAAAGACAGCGGTCAGCTCTACTTGAGCAAATGACTGCGTCTGATGCAGTCACCATTACTGCCGAGGTACCCACCCCGGTCCCAACCCAACATGCCCAACCGGCACGGACCACTCCGTTGGCCCCAGTGGCGCCACTCGGAAGTGCTATATTCTCGGCAGACCTCGAGGAATTTAGAACCCTGTCCAATTGGTTCGGGGATATGATTAAACAGACACTTACCATTCAGAGGAGGTGTATACAGACCATAACGGACGCCAATGTTGACGTCCTACAAAAACACCAGATCCTGCTGCAAACACTAGAGCAGTAATGGCCTACCGTGTTGTGCGTGGACCATTACGCGCCGCTTTCTGGAATGCCAACGGTGTAAGGGAACAACGTCCTGGCATTCTGGAATTTTTACAATCCTACGGGATCGACATCCTCTTGGTGACCGAAACACACCTGCATGTTGGTATAAACTTCTCGCTGCCTAGTTAGGTCGCCCATCGGTCTGATCGGGTCGGCCGACAGGGCGGTGGTACAGCTATCTTCATCAAAAGCATCATCACCCATACACCTTTTCCTCTTCCTGCCCTTCAACATGTGGAGGCTACTGCCATTAGGCTTGCCATTGGTGGTGTGGACACATTGTTGATTGCGGCTTATGACCCTCCAGATCACCGCTTCTATGAAGCAGATTACACCACTCTCCTCAACCTACACCCAGTAGTCTGCATCGCTGGAGATTTCAACTCGAAGCATGGGCTCTGGTACAGTCGCACTAGCAACCAGAGGGGGCGCGGGCTCTACCGCCTCATCAGCGGAGACCCAAACCTTGTCGCGCACGGGCCGAGAGGTCCTACATTCCATCCGGCCCGCGGCAGGCCTGACGTCTTAGACATCATGATCACCAAGAACATGCCATTACACTTCGACCTCTCGGCAGTAAATGAGCTGGACTCTGACCACGACCCTGTCGTGGTAGATTCCACAACAGCCATGCCAGCTCTGTTAAACTCAGACTGGACATTTGAGACCGACTGGGATGCAGCAGTCCTAGAACTTAACCGTTCCGTCGACCCTCGAGCCCGCATCGATGATATCGAGGCGTTGGAAGAGGCAGCGTCGGACTTTTCCCACCAGAAACCTAAATGCGGTACGCGCACATACTCACCGCATTCCCACCAACACCCCAGATCCTCGAACCTTACCTATAGAACTCCGACAGCTGATAAAAGCCAAGGCAACTGTTCGGAAGCTATGGCAGCGTTTCCGCCATCCCAGGATAGGAGCAGTTTACCAGAGGTTCAAATCCCTGGTAAGGCGACTGTTCCGTGCGCATAGAACATCAGCTTGGGAAAACACATTACAAACTGTAAACCTTCAAGAAAAGAAACCCTGGAGGATTATTAGGGCCTTGAGGAAGGACAAGACCCAATACCAGCATCCCTTGCTCGTCACTCGTGGGCGGCTCGCTTTTGAGCCAGACGAGAAAGCCACTGTGTTCGCGGACCACCTTGAGGTACAGTTCGAACCCCGGGAGGACCCACAAGACGAAGACATTACTGAACTCGTGGATGCAACCGTGGATTACCTCTATGAGGAACCGTGGCGGCTACGCGAGGTGATCCAACTTCCCATAATCACCCCGAAAGCGGTGCTTTCCGAAATCCAAAGTCTGAATCCCAACAAATCCCCTGGGCATGACGGCGTCACGGCGCTCATGATACAGCAGCTACCCAAAAAGGCTGTGGTCCGCTTGACCCGGATCTTCAATACATGCCTCCGTCTTCGTCACTTTCTGGTTTTCTGGAAGGAGGCGAGGGTGGTGTGTATATTGAAACCGAGCAAGAACCCAGTCTTTCCTAACAACTACCGTTCCATCAGCATTCTCCCAATCGTCTCAAAAGTTTTTGAGCGGTTGCTCCTTACCCGCCTAATACCTCTTTTTGAAGAGAGGCAACTCCTACCGGATCACCAGTTTGGTTTTCGTCGGGGTCATTCCACGACCATGCAGTTGCTGCGTGTGGCCGAGATGGTATCCCTGGGTTTCCAGGGAAACATCGAGACCATAGCGGTGCTGCTGGACGTGGAGAAGGCTTTCGCCACAACTTGGCACCAAGGCCTACTGTACAAACTAAAGTAGGCAAATATCCCTCCTGCATATCTCACTATAATCAGCAGTTTCCTTCAGGACCGCACTTTCAGAGTGAAAGTGGAAGGAAAACTGTCTACAATAAGACAAATAACGGCAGGAGAACCAGAGGGCAGTGTACTCTCCCCGGTACTCTTCGCAGCTTATATGTCCGATTTCCCCACGGAACAACATACTGTGACATGCCAGTATGCGGACGACGTCCTCATCATGGCACAAAATAAAAATGTTAGATATTGCCTCCCACCCCTTCAACGACAACTCGACGCCGTCGACCGTTGGAGTGAGAAGTGGAGAATGGCTATTAGTCCTGGGAAAAGCTCCGCTCTCCTTCTTGGTAAGGTCATTGGCGGCCGGAACGGTCACTTCAGCTTAGGCGGAGAAATATCCCATGGGTAACCTCCGCCAAATATTTAGGCGTTCTTCTGGATCGCGGGCTAACATACGTCCCACACGTCCGCGTAAAGGCCAAACTTGGTCACGCTGCGCTCAGACAGCTCTACGCTATCCTCAGATCTACCATGCCCAACCACCTAAAATTAAGGATTTATCGGGCAATCATTCCGCCATTGATCCTATACGGCTGCGAAGCCTGGGGATCGGCAGCACCATCTACCATGCGCCAACTGCAATCAGTGCAGAACAGGGCGTTAAGAATGATATTCAATACCGGACGTAGATTCCCATCTTACATCCTCCACAACCAATCAGGACTTCCCTACATCATGGACTTGGTAAGGGAGCGATCCCGAACCATGCGCTCCAAACTAAACTCCCATGCCAATCAGCTGGTACGGGCATTAGGTCAATACGACCACACAGCACCTCGAAGAAGGAAAAGCTACCGCCTACCCAAGGACGCCCTTGGGTAAGGGTAATGCCACCCCCATCTTCTAACACATCATTACCCCAACACCTATTCCTGCCCCCTTTCTGTATCCTAAACTAGGCATACAGAAAGAATCCATTGCCAAGGACACAAAAGCATGACAACACAAAGACAACCGCCAATACTGCACAGATAAAGTCGCATTAGCGGATAGGTGCTGTGCAAACACGACATCCCGTACAGGAGAACCTGTACGACCTGTACTCGGTCGCTGGTCGCTGGTCGAATAGCATCCAGACAAGCTCATCGAAGTAACGTTCCTACAGCTTCTCCAGAAGATCATTATCGCATTAATGTTTTCCTTCCATTCTCGGATTACCTATTCAATGAGCTATCCACTAGATTTTCTCATGACAAACACAAGTACTTCCTTAATCTTCAGAACTTGGTTCCTGGTTTTCAAAGCGATCTTACTTCCAATGTTGACGATATAGCAAAAGCTGCAGGCATTTACGAACAAGACTTGCCCGTCACCATTACATAGCTTCGAGTGGAATTAAACGTATGGTTTAAGTATTGGAAAACTCAACAAAATAAACCGAAAACTGCTATTGAAACACTTATCCTAATGAGAAATAACTTCTATCCTAACATTAAAGAACTTTTAACAATCATGTGCGTCATACCAGCGACAACATGCGGCGTGTGAACATGGGTGTCGCGAAGGGGGTGCAAGGGGGGCCGCGGCCCACCCCTTGGAAAATAACAAATGTAGTGTGCAATCAATTACTATCAGACTATTGCTTTAATTTTGAGGTAAAGTACACTTCTTATTTAGCATAAATTAACATGCTTATCCGTAACAAATACTATAATTCAATTTTTACAGTTTTTGGTTACAGGATAATGAATTAATTGCAAACTTCCAACATGCGGCCCCTCCCTGAAAAAAAGTGTGCCGACGCTCATGCGTGTGGAGACGTATCTAAAATCCAATATGAAACAGGATCGATTGAATGGTTTAGTGCTGTTTAACATCCACCGCAACATCGAGGTGACTTTGGCCGGAGGAGGTAGTTAGACTTTTCGCAAAAAAACCGCAGGAGACTGCAGTTTCATTGATATGTCAGCTACAACACAACATCCTATTCTTTTTTTTCGTAGTACAGTTAATTTCTAGTTAAGTAAATCGTAAAATTCAATTAACTAATCACTAAGTGCACCAGTCCCATTCTCTGGAATTTCAGGCGAATGTTCGAATGCCGTATTCATAATAGGAGTATTTTGTAAACATTTGATCGGTGGGCTTGTGGCGCTTACAGTCTTCTTCCTGGACAGGTGCTAGCTGCTAGTTTAAACATTATTACTTTCAGTTAAATATTTAGCTAGGCATGTTTTAGCATGAATTTAATTATTCTGAAGTGGTAGTGGACCAGAACCGCCCCCCCCCCTCCCCTATCGAATATTTATAGATCCGCACCTGTGCATGCATATATTTGTGATTTTTAGTGCATATAAATCCGCCCTCTAGTTATCAGCAACTGGGTCATGGAGAAAGCTGCATTTCTGCAAAGCAATACTTTAATTTTCTTACCCTACTTTTATGTATATCAGGTGTCAATTGAATATTCGTTGTTTAAAATTCTGCGAGGACATTAAAATATAGTATTAGGGCAAATCTGCACCACCACCTTTATTTCTGTTTATATGAATACAAAAAAGATGTACATATATATTTATTTATATTTAAATGCTGCATTACTTTTTTGTTAACACGTTCATGTGGCGCTTGGGAAAGGGAGAGAAAGATATCCTATTTGTTACTCAGGCAAAATATTGTTGTTGTTAGCTAATGCTGGATTTCTGACAATGAAGTCATTAATCCTCTTGCTCTCCAATATTTTTCACTGATGGATGGGGCACTAGAAGTTGCTGGGCATATTTGAAGGTGGTCTCGGTCCATTTCCTCTTGCAGATCACATAGAGGACAGAGTGGTGAAGAATATATCCCAATTTCAGGCAAAATATAAATAAATATAATAGTTCATTTCTGTGAACTCATCATCTAGCAAAGTTTGTCATTTTGGGGTTAAGTATTGTCAGATATGTATGTGCTTTCTACATCTGTGCAAATAAATGGTAACTTTAGGGTTGGATTTCCAGCCTGTCACTGTGACTAATTAAACCTTTATGGAAAATATGATTACCATTTCAATAATACGAAATTATTATTACACGAAATTACGATTCTTTTCCCTTGGGTTATTTCATAAATCCAACGGCGATTGGGTCAATGCTACAGACAGAAACATGAGTATGGTTATATATTATTGTATTAAATACTGCCAGGAATTAAACACATAAAAATATGCAAACATTCTGGAGCATAAAAGCAGTGAAACACCGACCAGGGGTGGTTTTCACGATGCAGTACAGAAATAGAGGTTAGGTGTGCCGATGTCACAACGAAATATGTTTATACTATGGTGCCCAAATCCTTAATTTATTATTTGAATTCTTATTCCTTGCGAATTATCAGCTTACCTGTTAGATGGAAATTCCAGCTCTTGTTCTATTTGATCTAAAATAGAAAGAACCGATTGTTTGCTGAGACGAAACCGAGTCACGAAATGGATGTCGTCATACTCATAAAAGTAATTGGATCAATGTTTAATCCATCTTGGTCGCCGTATTCTCTCGTTTTGCAGCCATTCTTCATCGCTACTTTCATGTTTTTCATTTTCAAATACCAAGTCCATTACTAGTTGCCGTGCCATTTTCTTTACTGCTTACCGCCGTTTTGAACCCTAAATGGTGGAGAAGTGGCCTAGTAAACACTTAGGTAGGTTATAAGCGCATGGTGAAACAGCAATTTGACCAATACCGGGTATTCTTATTTTTAACCCAGATAAATATAATTACTGTTGGTGAAACCAGCCTTATTGCAAACTGTGCTAAATATCAACTCTGGGTATACAAATCTTATTTTGTCTTGCAAATTTAATGATGAAATTGTAGAACCCCTGAAAATATAATTCCTACCACAATCTCTCTGTATAAATATGCACCGTTAATATCTTGCAAAGTTAAGCGATCTTTCTTTTTTTAAAAACATATTGTCAAACACAAGACTGCGCATGATATCTTGCATAACATATTAGGCGTTGTCAGTGTTTTTTGGGACACCCAATATTAATAAATATATTAAAAAAATAAAACATAATAATGGATAATAATGATGATAATAATAACAATAATAAAATTTTGGATTTTACATATTAATGCTTCATTACACATTTATTTACATATTTCACCAATTTTGGTTATACATTTGTATACATATTTTGTAATTTGATGTTACATAAAATCCTTGTCAGGGTCGCGATGAGTCGAGGTGTCCCCCTGCGCACCTGCACACACTATCTGTCCACATAGTTTACATTCACAGGTTTCCACTGGTTCACGAAAGTCATTCTTGTAAGCATGTGCCTCATCCCGAAGTTGGGTGGTACGTACGTATTTCTGCTCTTCTTTTCAGCGATGTTAGATTAAATTAAACAATTTACCGGACGGGATGGCTCCCGCATTCGGGAGGTTGCGGGTTCGATCCTGTGGCCGCGCACTCTGATATGGGGGTTTCCTTAGGCGAATGCTGGGATGCATTATTTCATAGCACGGTTTCCTTTCCATCATTTCCCTTCATCTTTCGGGTGTAGTTCCAAGCGTGTAGTGTTGGCGTGGTTGACTGCGCATGGTAACTGCTGTTCTCGGCACTAGATGACGTTTGGGGGCCCTTGTCCTTCGTCGGGGGGGGGGCGGCTCAGTGCGACATCGGACCTGCGGAGTGATGGCTGCTCGGCGGGGCCTGGCGCCGGGATGAAGGAATCTCAACACTTGCCTCTGTGGCCTGTCTAGCTGCGACCCTGTGTGGCACCTTCGGTTCCCTCATTTCATCCTTGGCTCCTGGGGAGGGGGGGGGGCCACAATAGTTCGATGTGAGCGAGGTGTCTCCCTCTGCTTCCGTAGCCAGTGTGCCGGAATTTTGTCCCACAGGAGTTCTGTTACCTGCCAGTAAATCTAGTAGCATGGAGGTGTTTTATAAACACACTTAAAAACCATCGGTCTGGGCTGATTCAGCGATGTTGGTCCATCAGCAATAGTACATACATTGTGTAGCATTATATGATGAGGAGAGACATGGGAGCTATATCAATCCCCAATATAATGATTGGTTTGTATGATGTAAGTTCTTTATGTTCATAGTTAAATGTGCTTGAGCAAAGTAACAAAAGTGTAAAAGAGGCTGAGTTCAACACAATGGCTTGACAGAATACTGCCAATAAAGGCAGTTTAGAAAATAAATTTTTAGAAACACCAATTAAATCTCATAATGACTTCAAAGCTTATAGGATGATTCGCTCAAAGAATAATTTGACGGCATTATTGATATCAGATGTTCAGCAACTGATTATTTTGAAATCACAAGAAAGTAGGACCCTTGTGAATACACCTCCGAACGAGAGGAAGAATTTGATGAAGCGTCTGACATAATTCAGTCGGGTAAGGAGGAAGATGATGGTAATACAGTGTAGAAAAAGAAATGTGCAATGCAACAGGAAAAGTTGGCTCACCTAGTTCTCTGTGTTGGAGTAGGCAGTTTCAGTGATCCGTGGAAAATACAAGGCTTAGCTGTTTTTGTGGAACACAAGGTATCCATGGGCAGTGAAACATGCTTCCTGATGCTTTTACACGCGAAGAGGAGGTTTTGAAAATGCTGAAACAGTGAGTGTTAACATTCTACTTCGAAAGCCAAGAGAAACATATAGAAGCTATCGACGATTTTGTTTCATCAGCGGAAAAAAACAAAACTGAGACAATGACCAGAGAGCGTGAGATTGTTGAGTCAGAGTTGCAGCATGCTGTGACCTCAGATTCTAGTCGCCTGTTTTGCTGCAGTAATACCACACTAAACATGTTCAGTAAGTTTTGTGAGAAGCTCCTAGTCTTCCTCCATAGATGATATTGTGACACTAACTTCGGTATTGACTGGTGTATCCAAGAAAAGTATTTGTAGTGCGAGAAAAGGACGAACTGCTACAGGTAAGGTCTGCACTGAGGGTTAGAAAAGGAAACGTGTGAGGGAGGTTTTGGATACGACTTGCAATGAATTTGTGATGAACTGGTAGGGCGTCGCAAAGTGAATGAATGAATTACCAGCCATACATAAGCCGACCAGACGTCCCGTATTAGCCGGGACAGTCCCTGTTTTATTTTTTAAAAGTAGAATGGGACGCCAAAATGTCCCTTTTTTGTGGCAATGATTATCGATATAAAATGCCTTTAATTATACTTCTCAAAAATTCAATGTCCTTAAAATTTTAAAAATACTAACAACTGACAAACCAAAGGGCTGTTTATATTACGGGTCTACAATATTAGTACACCTGAAACCGTGTGTAGACTTCTTTTTTCCCTGATGACCCTCCCCTTATGCAGGACTTATACCCCCTAGGACTTACAAGCCTGTGCCTAGGGTCAGATGCCTGTCGGGGAGCAGAGGGACCTCTGGATCATACAGAGTGAAGACCTGCAAGCAGGTGGTCAGCCAAGCACCAGTTCTTACAGTGAGGAAGAGGATGATATGAAATGTAGGCGAAATTGGAGGGGTGACAATGGAGCAAATGGTGGAATGAATGGCGGGGAAAACCGGTGAAAACCCGCCTAGACGTCGCTTCGTCCACCACAAATACCACATGCGGGTCCCACCTAGGTGGTAGGCGAACGGTCTAACCACTCAGCCACGGCGCCGTCATTACACTTCCAGACTCAGGGATGTGGAAAAATTCCTACCCTCTGCCGGGAATCGAACCCGGGACCCCTTGCACTGTGCTAGCGCGCCAGCCCCGTGTGAAGACTACGCCTGGAAGAGTACGGTTGCCGACGACAATTGAACTGTGCCGGTTCACGCTCGCTGCGGTAGGGTGATGCCAACTTGTGTTTGGTGTGGATGCCGCCCGTCAACAAATTCGGAAACTGTAAACGCATACGCTTGAGTCAAAAGAAATTCATTACATTTTTGACATTGGTAGAAGACAGTACTATGTTCTCTGTTCTGCATCTTTAAAGTAATAAAATACACTGAACTCTTGTAAACTGCGAGTGTTAAATACTTTAAATTAGTAATATGCCACGCCGAACAGAACGTGTGTTTTTAATAGTGACCTACAAAAGGAATATCCATACATTAAAAAAACAATTTGTGACTTAGATGTTCGGTGCAATAAGTGTGCATCTACTTTCAGTATGTCATGGGGGCGATCGGATGTACCACAACATATAAATACCACAACATAAAAAAATGGTGCGTGCAAATGTGTCTTCAAGCACAGTATTGACTAGTTTTTTAAAAGTGAAAGTTTTGGTGATAAAGATATGAAATTAGCAGCTTTTGAAGTAGCGTTCACTTACCATACTGTCCACCACAACTAAAAAAATAATCTTTCAGATCAAAGGACTGTACTTTTGAACCAAAATTTACTTGTGGTTGTAGCAAAACCGAGGCAATTGTATTAAATGTTTTGACCCTATATGACATTTCTCAACTAGAATATGATTTGCAGAAAACAAGTTTTATTTCAGCAATGACGGATTCATCAAACCATAAAGACAAAAATATTTCCATTGCTTGCTAGGTTCTTTAATCATACTGAGGGGATTCAAGTTAAAATACTGGATCTGAAATCTTTGCCTGGAGAAACTTCAGAAATCATTACTACATTTTTGAGTGAGTGTTTGAAAAATAATAATTTAAAAGAAAAAAGAAATGCTTTCTGTGCAGATAATACAAACTACAATTTTAAAGGTATATCTAGAAAGGGCGTCAACAACGTCTTCATAAAACTGAAAGGAAATCTAGGTCATAGCTTACTTGGGATTGGGTGTTCTGCTCATATAATCCACAATACTATCAAGATGGCTGCTGATATCCTTCCTATTGATACTGAATGCATTGTTTCTAAATATATATTCTTATTTCTATGTGTATACTGTAAGGATAAAAAATCTTAAAGAATTTTCTGAATTTGTAGATCAGGAGTACAAACAAGTTTGAGGCTCATCGCCCCCCCCCCCCTTGGAAATTAGTAAATGTAATTACTATTAGAGTATTGCTTTATTGTTAATGTAAAGAACAGTTTTTATTTAGCATTAGTTAATACTCAACAGAATAATGAATTAATATTGTTTAATTGTAGACTTCCAACATGCGCCCCCCCTTGAAAAAGTCTGCCGACGCCCATGTTTAGGCTATAGCAATACAAGGTGGCTTACTTTACTCCCTAAGGTTGAACGTCTTCTGGCTATGTTTCTTCCTCTGAAATCATATTTCGAATCTCAAAACAAATGTCCATTTGTTATCAAATAATTCTTTGAAAATCCTTTGTCAGAAGCTTGGCTGTACTTTCTTCACAATCAACTATCAACTTTTCACACTGCAGTTCAAAGAGTAGAGCATCAAACAGTTACAGTTTTTGAAGTAATTTCTGTGTTAAATTATTTAAAAGTTAATTTAGTTTCCAAGGGTGAAGATTGTTTCATAACATCAGCTGTCAAATCAATTCTTGGTAAATTGAGAAATGAAGATTTATCATCAGAGATTACAAAATTTGAACAGTATGTCCATACATTCTATCAAGCTACAGCTGAATATTTATACAATATATAAGTGGCTTGAACCCATTGAGAGTTTGCGGGACTGCATTTGGGTAACACTTAAGCTGGCAGGAGTACCCCAATGGAAGGATATAACAAAAGACTGAAGATTTCATTTGTGAAATGGCTCCTTCAACTACAATATACGATACTGGTCTGTATGATGAGTATGTGTATATTAAACAATATATGTCAGCGAAAATATTAGAAAAATGGAAACTGGGAAAAACAACGCCTGGCGATTGTTGGGTAGAAATTATTTCACATTGTGATATGAAAAATGTGCCTTATACCAGTTTTCCTAAAATATTAGAATTTCTTGTTTATTTACCTGTAACTAATGCCCCCACTGAACGAGTGTTTCCCCTTAATGAATGCTTTGTGGACAAATGACAAGAACGCTCTTTCAATACAGACTTTGAAAGCTTTGTTGATTAATAAGGTGAACTTTAATGACACTTGTGTAAATTTTTACAGAATGTTGTGTGGTAAAGTTGACTTACTAAAGAAGGTACATTCATCCGCAAAATATCAATGAGGAATTAGTTGACTCCTGCACTAAAGGGGGGCCGCGGTCCTCCCACGATGCCCATGATTCCTCCATTCTCCACACCGAGCTCCACCTCTATCTAGTACACTATTGGTCAAGTCTGAGTTGCCAATATTGTCTCTTATTTCTATTATAAGAAATGAGTTATTTTATTGAAGCTTAGTCAAAATCAAGGTGCAATTTGGGATCTCACTTTTGGGTGGAACAAGTTTAAAAAAAAACTATAAGAGATACAACAAACAAATGAATGAACAAACGGAGACTAAGATGACAAAATCTTGCATTTTATGTCCACTTGAGTGAACGTAACAATTTAAAAGCTTGATGACTTGTTACAGACAAATGATGGCAATAAATCTCCCACATGAGTTGGTTGTTTCATCTACATATAACAAGTTGGTTAACATACTATCTGCACATGCGATAGTAAATTACAATATTAATGTTGCCACTGCGCAATTTACCTTGTTCAGGTAACTGCTGTCTTTGTTGTTACATAAACCATTGCATTATTGAACAAATGGAGGCCATTGTTATTGCAGTAATCATATGTATCATATTGTAAGAATTCTTAGATATCCGCTAAGATAGCACTTCAGGTTTTTGGCGTGCATTGTTTGGAATGCGCTCCGCTTTTACTAGATGGTATGAGATATATCGTATTAATATTTGCCTGATGAGATATAAAAGAATTCCTCCACAGTATACGGGGAGTGAATATATAAGAACAACTAAATGTTTCTTAAAGATTTTCTGTTGACTATGTTTATCTAATAGCTTCAGGTAAAATGGAAGGTTATTATACATTTTCATTTCAGAATAGTGTGGGGAAAATGACGGAATCTGAACCAGGAGCTCCACATCTAATGGTCTCCAGGGTATTGGAATAAACAAACCATTCAATTGCTAAGGTTGTTTATAATGTATTATGTGGTTTGTGACCTGCTAAATAAAATGAGGAAGAATTCTTGATGATAGTTGCAGATGCAACAGCACAAATGATTAAGGCTGCTAAAGCTTTGTAGGTATTTTATCCTAAGGCAGTCATATGACTTGTCTAGCATGTGCTCTTTACTGCTTGGCAGAGAAAATTCAAGCACATTTTCTAGAAGTAGATGTCTTAATTTCCTCTGTTGAAAATAACTTTTGTGAAGGCGTCATCTAGAGTTCAATTATGTACTGATATGATGCAAAACACTTGTTTGCCCCCGGAGCCAATCCTCATGAGATGTGGAACATGGATTGAAGCAGCTCTGCATTACAGTGGTAATTTAGATGTGAAAGAGGTGCTCGACATGATGGGCAAAAATGAAGCATCAAGTATACCTGCTGCACTTGGTGCTTGCAGTGAGAAGAGTGTCCAGAGAAATTAATGTTTATCAACCCTTAAATGCTAACAACCGTCTCCTAGACAGATATCAAAACTCTCAACGCATATTGAGCACATGTGCAATGTTAGTTTGATCCAATATTTCAGCAATGCTTCAGTTGAGAGTTGAACTTTGAAGTGTGAACATACTGTCTTAGTTTTACAATAGTATTGTTTTATAAGTATATACATGTAAGCCACACCGTCTCACAGGAGGATATTACTGTAGAGGTAACAGAATAATATTTAATTTTGTAAATTTTTGCAATACTTCTTGCAACATATGATGTAAACAGAATCAAAATATTAGTATTAATAATTCATCAAGATTTTAAATTGTTGGAGTCACTAAAGTGGACATAAAATGCAAACTTTTGTCATCTTAGTCTCTCAGACGGATGTTACTGTTAGTACCATTTTCTCACAAAGGCTAACAACATATACTTTTGTAATTTTTGCATAATGTATTTTAAATATGTTAGGTCTATAACACAAAAGGATGCATCAACAAATTTAGAGATTCAAAGAAAAATGACTGATGGGAAGAGAATAATAGGAGTGCTCGATTCAGTTTTATGGAGTAGGTACAAATACTTTACATAGAAGTGAAAAATTAATACATCAGCAAGGCCGTAGCCAGAGAGGGGCCAGCTTAAGTAGCACCCCTACTGGAAAAAATGTTGCCCATACCGAGAGAATCCCCATTTGTGCTTTCATGTTTTGAAGTTTTAGAAATATTTCAATAATAAATTAAGAACTAAAATAACTATGCATTGCATGTCTATACATTTGTTTTTTGTGTAGTTAACCATTTCTGAAGTATTCGTTGTTATTGGTTTGAATTTTAAAATACTTACACTTTTCTCATATGGGAAGTCGTAATTTTTTTCTCTCTCTCTTTAACATGCAAAGAAAACAGAATTTCAACATCATCACATAGCAATCATCCTTAAAATGCTTGAAAATAGCTTTAAACATGTTTGTCTATTACGTTACGTTATAATGCAGTTTCTGCTTTTGAATGAAAGGTTTTCTCTTAATACCTATGCAATAAACCACCTTTCTTGGGTGCCATTAAAATTTAATTACATTTCTGTGAATTTGCACAGTTTCTGAAATTTGTCGAACTGTGTTACCAGCTTGCCATTGACCAATAATCGGACCACCTGTAGCTTCTGATGTGTATGACATAATGTGAATCAAGCAGTTAAGGAGTAACAATTTACTGAGTGACCATAAAAAGCAATACTTTCCTTTCAGAGCATTGTCTCATTGGTTGTAACTAGCATGTAGCATGAATAGTGCTGTCATTGGAGAGGGGTAACGATTTACTGAGCGATCAGCGATAATCCATACTTTCCTTTCAGGCCAATGTGTCATTGGTTCTACGTCTAGCCAGTAGCATGAATAGTGCTGTCATTGGAGAGAGGTAAAGAGAAGGAAAGCGGCGGAAGCTACAAAGGCTTCGTTAAACAATCATGATACCCTTGCATTTTACTAAATTCGTCTTATGTATTTGTTTACAGAAAGTAAACCAATCCTGGGGTTGTAAGTCTATTGTGTTGGAATTCCAATGCTTGCATGTGCTAGGCTCCAGGAATACCAAATTGCTCAATGCTAAACTTGAGGTTTTCTTATGTTGTGTCTAACCAAACCATACCTTGTATAACATGTACTGCAGGCATATGTTTCAGTCTTGGGGCTTGTCTTGTCCACAGTAGACCCTGTATCTCGGATACACTGTATTTTAACTCTTGACATTGCAATATGCTAAGAAACACATTAGTAAAGAGCTGTAAATACAATACCTATATTTTTAAAGTATGAGGTGATGTTTGTTGTTTTTATGATTGTTGGTATAGAAAATATGTGGTGGGACTAAGCCCTGTCACCCCCTCAAAAGGGGCTGCCCCTGCCTTCTTAACCTTCTGTTTCTTGAGCAAAGCTCAGAAAAGTGTATTTAATTGTTTTATGTGAGGAAGACCTGCTAAACAAAGCTATGAAGTGGATTAACATGGCAGTTATGTTAAATTGTTGTAGAATGGAGTTCCACAGCAGCAAGCCAGAAATGGACATTTTCCTCTAACCAAGATTTCCAACCTGACACTTACATGGTGCGACATTTCAGTGAGCATGGTTGTTTTTAACCTGTAAATTACATGTTGCATTTGAGACAGTTTAACCAGCCATTATTTGGTTAAGCCTTAAATGAGACAGTATGTAATCTTTTGCATTTACGTCTGCATTCTATACAAAAATTATTATTCTACAGCCATTGACAGAAAAAAAGTTGTCATGCCTTGAACACCAGTTTTTTCTAAGTTGTACACAACACAGCACCTTGTTTACACTGTGTGCCTACAGTTGTTTATCCACTGCAGCATTACTAAACATGTTAGTTCCCATCAGCGTTGCCAACCCATACGATAACTATGGGGGTGTACGATAATTTCGATACTGCTGAAATATCACTTTCTCTGGTTTGTTACACCAGCGAAATGAAATTAATTACAAATAGTGACACGAATTTTGCCCTCATGGCCTGCTTCCACTGCTCAAAGGCAACCATTTCATATCCTACGAATCCTTCTACCCTTTATTCTCTTGTTGAGAATGTGCCCAGATCTGATAATCTCAATGAAGAAGACACTGTTTAGAAAATTGATGATCAATGGAGAAAACTCGGAATATGTGATATTCTGTGTGAAATAAAGAACATGCCTGAGCTTGGCAGTTTCTGGATTGCTGTTAAACACATGTTACCTTGGTGGAGATACTGATTTCAAAGAACTGGCGGAGGTTGCATTATCAGTGATTACATTGCCCCACAGAAACACTTCTTGTGAAAGAATTAGGAATTACTAATAGTAATTAGATTAGATATGAGTTCTTTTAAAATGTTTAATGATGATCTACACTGTTGAACAACTTCTTCCTATGGTCTGAGGAGTTTAGATTGTTATTTTAATTTGATGTAATGAAATGGTGACCTCTGTTAGGTCTAAGTGTGGCTTCCTGTGTGATCCATTAATCTTCTACAGCTAACCAGTCACTCCGTAGAACACCACCAGCATGTAGCACTGCAGCTGTAGGTTATGGATAACCATTTATTCTGTATTTACCATCACTGTACAAATATTTATGTTCCTGTAAAATGCAGCTCTTGAGAAGAAACATTTTGATATTTTTTGTAGAACAATGTAAATGTAATACATAAAAACACAGGATGTTTTAAGTTCATCTGTGATATACATTTGCTTTTGTAAAACTAGAAATACTCAAAATAAAACATTTTCATTTTCATTTGCAGACTTACAAATACTTACCTCTGTAACTGTAGGATAAAATGTTAACATTTTCACCAACAGGGCCCTTTTTTTTTTCCTAAAGTACAAGTTTACAAAATTACAGAAAAAATATTTCCTGTATCTAGAAATTAAAATAACTGTATCTCAGAAAAAGTTTCAATAATTATTACAAATATCATTTCCTTTCGTTTACATATTGAAGATTGCATTCAGTGTGATTTTGTAAATGTGTATTTATACTTTTGTGTGTTGACTCAGGGGTCTCCGTCTAGGGGATATGTGAATAGCGACCACAAGGTACCCAAGCTGAGCAAAACATTACTTCCACTTACTGGTGTTTTGCTCCTCACTGTAACTTTTCTATCTGACCTTACCTTGGTCATCTCTTGTTCTCTTCCATCCCCGATGCTATTAGGGTTCCTGAGGGCTAGGGAATCTTTATTTTTCCAACCTCTCCATTTCTCTATAAAATCTTAACCCGAACATGCTGACCTGTCATGGCATGTATACGTCCTCTGATTGGTAATCAGAGGATATGATCGGTGAATTTATTTTGATAATTCTCCCGGTCAGGTCAGTGAGACCCGTAAACCAACGACAGGTGTGGTCCTCCAGACATTCTGGGGGTTGTGAGAGAGCGATGTGACCGCCAAAACATAAAAATATGGTGCTCTCTAAAAAACGACTACCATTACTGCTATTGCTCTCTTCAATATCATCAGTGAAAAATATTGGAGAGCAAGAGGATTAATGACTTCATTGTCAGAATTCCAGCATTAGCTAACAACAAAATTTCAGTGTGGGTGAAAAAGAAGGTTAGCAAAAGCTGGAGATCACTTTGCAGTCCTAGATATGAAAGAACATGCATCATCAAGGAAGGTAAGGGTAATGAATTATGTTGGCTGCAGAGTATTAAAATGCTTGTTGCTAATCAGTAGCAATCAACACAAAAACACAGTTTGTATACTAGAACCAATGGTTTTTGCTAGTATTCATGTAAGCAGAATGAGCAACACTTGTATTCCTGTATTCCAGCAATAAACATTCAGTTTTGTACAGGGTGCGTATATATGAACAATCCATTTTTGGGAAAAAGAACATTTATTTCAATCTTATGTCAATGTGGGTATGCCATTAGATACAATGTACCACAAAACATAAATCACTTCAGCAATGTTTATGCACTTCATCCAACGTTTACTCATGGAACAAAATATGGTATGCAACATAGTGGAGTTATAAGGCGACATATTCTTTGTCTCCTATCCTGAGAATCACACACTGATGTGGGATAAACCTAATTTGCAATGTACCCCCAAGCAAAGAAATCTAGGAGTGTGAAGTCAGGAGTTTGGAGTCCACAAACGTGGTGATCTCTGCCCAGTTCACTACCTAATATTTCATCAAGGTGCCAATGTACGATTAATGCAAAATGTGCTGGGACACCATTCTGCTGATACATGGCTGTATTGATTATTCGTCTTCCTCCAACTGATGCTGCGGGAATTGGTGCAACATGTCTAGGTATGTCTCACCCATTACAGTTGATTCAGCAAAAAAGAACTGTAACATTTGTTCTGGGTTAAACCCAACTGAACATTAACAACAGGGTATTTCTGTCCTGTTACATGGTAATGGATTGCTCCGATGCCCAAATATGTCAATTATATCTCTTCATCAGTCCACAAATGGGAAATCTAGCCTCATCACTAAACAAAATGTTTTCCAAGTGATTGTGATTGTTGACAACTTCAACAAGATCTAGTATATTTCTTAGTGACATACATAATCTTCATCATAAAGTTTATGCACCACTGGGATGTAGTAAGCATGTTTTTTTTAAGGGAAAATCTAGAATTTCCAAACAGTGCTACAATGAATATCCAATTCCCTGCTCAGATGCCAGTGGGCTCCAAGTGTTAGCACAGTGTACATGTTCTATGGTCTGTTCATCAACATGTGGTTTCCCTAGAAGTTACTCATCACTGATGCTATACAGTTAAATTTGTACAGGATCCTTATGAAACTTGTGTCAAAATTTCTCTTTTATCTTTGCAGCTTAATCCACATTAGCGTGAGTGAACTTTGGCTACTCTATCTCTGCAATATCAAACCTCATTGTCTCAATGAATGAATCCACCTGAAAGCAAAAAGCATGTTTATTAATTTTTTTCCAAAAATGGATTGTTCACATATGTGCACCTTGTGTAATTTTCATTATACTCTGAAGTGAAATCTGAATAAGATTGCAGAATATTTTTAACAGGAATAAATAGCTTGGAATAACCTGAGCCTTTCATTAACAAACTAATTTACTTAGAATAACACTTTGCTCAATTTAACCAGAACGGTCTAGAACTAGACCACTCCTATTTACCTATCAGAAATCTGAGTTCTTCGCATACACAACTGATTAAGCATGCTATGAGTGAAATTTAAATTTAAATAGCTTTGCAAACCTTCATTTGTGAAACTTGTTCTATTGCAAGAAGGATAAGCAAAGACAACAAAATAACTGAATCTACTAACAGTGAAGCAATTTAAATCAACAAATATTAACAAATATTTAGTGACTAAACTTCACTTATCTTTGGTAATTGTGAATTAAATTCTAATTCCAGACATATTGTGAAAGTCATCAGTGGTTTCATTTCATCATCATTACAGCTGCTAAGTGACGGGTTCTTTTCTATCATATTACCGACTACTGAAAGAAAATAAATTTATTGACAGAATCAGTTCGGCGATATTTCAAAATTCATTACATGATTCTTATTCTTCAAAATAAATATATTTTCTCAAACTGTAAATCTATGGGTCCATTTAATTGTTTTAATAATTTAACCTCTGGATTTATTTCATGATTAAACAATCAAAAACGATCTGCCACAGCTAATTTATAAATATATTCATATTTAATACAGTAAAACCTGACTAAACCGGACCCCCTATGTACTGGAAACCTGGACAGCTGGAAAATAAAACTCAGAACGGAGCTATTTCCTATATTAAATAAAATTCTAAACCGGAAAGCTTTCTGCAGAAACAGAATAATTTTTCTGGAACCGTTTGCATTAATAATCTAAGATGGATTTTCATTATGCTTAATACATAGTTACGATCTTGCCACAACTGAAGACATTCAAAGTGCAGCAGATATTGCTGCTGGAAACAGCAGTTGTAAGTCATGGAAGGAATGGACAATGAAGCCAGCGAAAGGGAGCCAAAAATACACACTTTTAGAAAAGCATTATCTGTTGTGAGTGACCAAGAGTTTGCAGCTTCCAAGAATGTTCCAAAACTTCTGGAGCTGATGCAGGATTCAAAGGAGATCATAGAGCATTCTCTTGTTAAGAAGTCGTGACAGTGCACTTTGATGGATATGTGGGGCAAAAGAAACTAATGGAAAACTGCAATTATGTGTGACATAGAAGATGAAAATACAGCAAAACATACAACTGAATCTATGTTTTTTACAGAATTTTATTTTAAATTATTCCTTGAGTTTAATTCTATATGATTATATCTTTTGTACTTTGTTTTACTGAAATATGTACAACCCTTTGTAAGATGGAAATCCGTGAAAATGGAAAAGTGCAAATTTGGCTTAAATAGTGTTCTATAAAATGGCAGATTTTTCTTTACTATGTTTGATTCCACATTTTTAAAGTTTTCTAATGTTTACCTCACTTTGCATGTAATAGCAAGATCTATAATGTACAAAAATGTTTGTTCACAGTTTACAGCTCTGCTTTTTGCGTCTCCTTATGTTCAAATCAAAATGGATCAAACAGGCATTCAGAATATGCAAGGATTGCTGTACTGTGTGGTCACTGAAACAATATTCACAGACATCTACAGTGTCAGCCACACATTTCCTAAGGAAATACCCATTCTTCTGAGAGAAATCAGCAATGAACTCTACAAGCCTGGGCCATATTACCTCTCAAAGATTATTATGATGGTAAGCTTTTCTTTATTTCTTCTATGCACTGTTTCATGGTTATGCAACACTAAATGCTCTATTCTGTACTTAAAAAGAAACAGCCTACTTGGTTTAATCATATATCCACTATCCTTTTGTTATCAAGAGATGGCTGATGTGAAAGATAATTGGCCAGCAAGACCAAAAGTGACAGTAAAACCAAGCCAGTTAAGTTGCATATATAGTTGAGTGTGACAAGTACAAACATTAGTAACTTGTTGAACTGTACTGTTGTAATCTAACCTGCAATGACACACACATTCATATAGTGATTCTTATAGAACTGGACCCATTGTAAAGTTAAAACAATGAACTTTACTGTGATCCAGGTGAAACATCATAAAACATGCTGGAAGTAAATACATCCTCTGCTAAACACATTTGGACATGATGCTTAATGCTTTAAATTTCCCTCCTAATGTTGTCATCTAGCTGTTGCAAGATTTGAGGGCTGTTGTAGCAATACTTTTCATTAAGATAGTCCGACATGAAGTAGTAAGGCTAGGGTTAGAAAGATCAGGCCATTGTGCTTGGCCACAGACTGATGGTAATGACTCCTTGTCAAAATAACTGGAAACTGCCACCAGCAACTGATTTTATGTATGGTAGGTCATCCATCTTGCTGGAAACATCTTTACCTCAATTCCAGGTCCAGGTCATTAAGTTGTTCCACAAACTCTGTGAATAGTTTTATATGAACAAATCTTTATTTTAGCAAATTTCCATAGATCTATTCAGTTACAAAGTATACATATTTTAACCATTACTAGTCTAGTATTAATCTTTTATTTCTTACTTTATCTTTTCCATTCAGGAGTTCCATTCTTAACTTCCCCATTATAATTAACACCAGGTTGTATACATAATGGAGCTATAATTATATTAAATCCTGAAATTTTATAGTTTGGATCTATGCTATACTCATTCACTTATCACCAACGTTCACAAGGTACTACCTGATGTAGTACACACTGCTAGCAGTGTGCAGTTGATGTAATCCAGCCCTTTCTGTTGGTCGAGGGAGTTGCTGTGCTGAGTTCAGAAGGAATAGCAGAAATTATGATGCAGTGGATTTTACAGAAATTAAATGAGCTACTTACTTTACTTATAGTAGACTTAAGGCAATGTATCGGTGAAACTGGGGAAAATTGCAGAAAATTTTGATTTTTACTATTTGCACTTTATATTATGCTTATACTTTGCATTTTAATGGCACACTTTAGTTTTCTCAATATCAGCCATTTTCAAAGCTCCAGGAGGAGATTTAAATGCCCCAGTGTGGGCGAGCATTCCCCGCTAAGCTTTGTCGCTATAGCTTTGAAATGCATTTTTTGTTTTCACTGGCTTTAATTTTGATCTCTTGCAGGAAACTTTGCTTCAGAAAGATTGTGAGTTGGCTGTGCTGAAATGGATTTGATACATTGAACTGAAATGCAGGGAATCTGACACTGTATTGCTTCCAAATAGAGAAATGCTGTCAGTGTTCTGTAAATCTGTAATTTTGCCAGGTTATTTCAGTGTTCCAGTTACATATTAGGCATTGTTTAGGTAGTCAATAGATTTTAAGTTATTCATTGGTCTATAGTAGAGCCATAGCAAGCATATATTTTACGATTATTCTCTATAAATTTGCAAAAGTGCATAATGTAGAGGTTAGCTATGAACAATAAATTTCTAAATTTTGTGAACAATGCGAAGGCAAAAGGGATGTTTTCATATTAAGAAACAACCAAGCAAACTTAAAATCCTCACAAAATGCTACTGAGGCCAAGAAGAAAGCAACAGGTGGTCCCACATATGGTGCTATGGAATTTTAAGTTGATTGGGTTTACAAAAACATACTGTTAAACTTTAAAATTAATTTTTCTCAGTTCTTTTTTTTTTTTTTTTTCTTTTTTTTTTTTTTCAGCATTTTTCACTATTCAAAATGCTCCTTGGACCCTCGTTTCTAACTTGTTAGCTTGAAATTTTCAGGAGATCTTCAGAGATTAAGTTATTAAAATTTGTTATGTGCCAGTTAAAAAATATTAAACAATTGATCTGAAATTAAATATTTTTCATAACTCATACTGAAAAAATTGAAAATGTTGATAAATAGTATACAAAACTTTTTTTCTCTTAAACTAATTAAATCTAAACAATTTTTGTATGACAAAATCTCTGTATTTGTATATTGAAATCAGATTAAAAATTTAGGAGAGATACAATAAATTATAGGATCCAAGGGTCATTTCATATGAGCATATCAAAAAGGGATTTATTTTTAATAAATATATTAATAATTTAAAAATGGTTTGATGTATGACATTGAAATTTTGTGTATACTATTTACTTTATGTTCTGAGTGTGTGGAAAAAAATTCAAAGCAATCAGAAGAAAACAGTGGATTTTTTAATTTTTACAGATACACTGCCTTAATGCCATTTTCCATAACATAATTTTAACATAACAGTTAAGTTTTATATAACATAATATCGACCTTGCATTCTATTGTTCTGTTTTTCAAATTAAATTTACAGAACACAAAATGGGACATAGAAAACTACAAAGAAACAATGTCTTCCTACCCATTCTTATTGAATTACAAAGTTGTACTGCTTCCTAAATGAAGGGTAAAGCTTTTAAAATGCAGTGTTAAGATTGATTTTTCACTGTGTGATACCATTATTGCTGTGCAAGTGAAATAATAGATATGTCATATGCCATCATGAACAAAAGATGGCGGCGGTGCAGTAGAGATTCAATATGAAGCTCCGAAATTCTGGAGAAAAAAACAATAAAAATGAAGAAAATACCCAAGATGGTGAGTACAGTAAAAGCAAAAGCTGCAAATGTGCTCGCATAAACGATGATAAGGTAGAAAACACAAAGGAAAGACAAAAATCAACAAAAAGCTTGCAGCCGGAGACGAGCCATGGAATGAAGCACATGGACGCAATAGGAGATAAGGAAATCATAACATCACTACAGATGATAATCAAGATCTTCACAAATAACCTAAAGGAAGCAAGAAAAGAAATCCAACAACTAATAGAAGAGAAATCTAAGTTGGAAAACAAAATGAAACTAAATGAGAGCATGAACTGGGAGCGTGTAAAATCGAGACGGAAGGAAACTCAATACGAAGCCATACCAAAACAAACGGTTCCATTAAAAAATCGCTTAAACTATCTAGAAGACAACATAGAAGATACACAATGGGACACTCGGAAGGACTCACATAAAACGAAGGCATCAATCTACAGTTGGAACAAAAACGATGTGGAGAAAAGCAAAGTGAACGTGGTGAAAAAAGATGTGATAGTGATGGGGGACTCAATGATCAAACACGTGGATCTACGGGGAACGGCAGAAGTGAAAGTGTACAGGGGCATTTGAACAAAACAATTGGAAAATCAAATAGATATGCAAACAGCAGGGATTCCAACAAATCCGGAAATTATATACTTGCATGTGGGTACAAATGACCTCAAGCAAGCTAGCCGTCCAGAAGAGGTTATGGGGGACTTATACTGTGCAACTAAGTGTATTAAGCATATATACCCTAAAACTCAAGTTGTCGTAAATGGTGTAATCAAAAGAAGAGACGTTAATCTCAGCTATATAAACAGTGTAAATAAAAACATTCGCTGGATGTGTGACAAACTGAAGTGTGTTTTTGTAGATATAGATAAGCAAATTGGAAAGGACTGTATTAGTAGAGATGGACTGCATCTAAATAGAAAAGGTTCTTCAAAACTAGAAAGAATAATGAAAAGGATAATAAATCTATGTAAAGTGCAGGGAAACTAAATATGGGAAGTGCAATTACCATATCATGTACAAATAAATTAGGTGATTATAAAATTAGTACACAAACACATGAAGGTAAGTTAAAAGATAGTACTAACCCAAATTTACTAAATCAGCCAAATCACACAACTAGCACAGTAACAAAAAAGAAGCTTAAACAAAAAACCTTTAAAATACTGCATCAGAATATTCAAGGGATTGCGAACAAAAGGGCACTAATTGAGCAAAACGTACTAACTATGCAGCTGGACGTTATCATTTTCTCTGAACATGGCATTAAATCTGAAGAAATAAAGGTAAATAATTAAGAAAATTATACTCTAGGGCCCAACTTTTGTAGGGAAAAACATAAAAGTGGAGGAGTGGTAATATATGTTAAAAATGGGCTAAAGTACAAAGAAATTGATTGTAAAAAGTATAGTGTAGAAATGTGTTGTGAATTAGCTGCAAAAGAGGTTACTTTTGAAAAGAAAAACCTCATAATATTAGGGGTATATAGTCCTCCAATGGCAAACAAAAAGAATTCCTTAAAATATTTGAAGACTGTTTACATAGCATAATAAAAAATAAACACATAATCGTGATGGGGACTTCAACATAGATGTAATTGGAGAAAATAGAAAGAAAAAATTGCTACTAGAAGTACTAGAGAGAAACAACTTAACCTTAACAAAAATGGGACCCAAAGGGTTACAACCTACTCCTCTACCTGCGTCGATCACATGTACACAAACTTAAAACTAGAGAACTGGAGTAGCAAAATCGTAAAAATGGGAATTAGCGATCATTTTGGGCAACAAATTGAAACTAAAACCTTAGGTAAAGAAAAAAATAATACTGATAATATAACAGAAATTAAAAGGCTTGTAAATAAAACTACAATAGAAGCATTAAGACAACATCTTCAAGTAATAAAATGGGCAGATATACGTAAAGAAAATGAAATAAATGATAAATTTGATTGCCTAGATATAATCTTAGGAAAATGTTTGGATGCAACCGTGCCGTTACATAAAGTAAAATTAAAAACACCGAAAGGTAATAATTGGGTCACTAAAGGCATAGATATCTCCAAAAAGTGTATGCAGTTTTTAAATAGTTTAAAACACCCTAATCTTGATGACAAATCTTATGATTATATAGGAAAATATAATAAAATCTTAAATAATGTAATAAAAGAAGCACAGAAGTTACATAATACACATCAGATAACAAATGCAGGAAATAAAATTAAAGCTACAAGGAGCATCATAAACTCAATACATAAGGAAAACAAACAAATATGGCAGGGAAATATGTCCATTGAAATTAACAATCAAGTGATACAAGACCCTATAAAGATAGCTGACCATTTCAATGAACACTATGTAAACATTGTTACAAAATTAGGAATAAAACAAATCCAGTATGTGCCGAGAAATGAAAAAAATGTATGTAACTCTATGGTGCTTAGGCAAATTTATGAGGATGAAGTTCTTGCACAGATAAATACATTAAAAAACAAAAGATCCAGTGGGTTGGATGAATTTACAAATGAGATAATCAAATACTGCAAATATGAAATTACAGAAATACTAACTCAATCAGTCTTTCAACTCGGGAATATTTCCCAATAATTTAAAACAAGTTGTAGTTAGACCAATTTACAAGAAAAAAACTCTAAACTAGAAATGGAAAATTATAGACCTATATCTTTATGCTCAACCTTCTCTAAAATAGTAGAGGGATTATTTCTCGTAGAGCTACAAAGTTTCAGTAATAGGTTTCAAATTTTATCACAATGCCAGTTTGGGTTTCAAAAGAAAAGTCTACAATAGAAGCAATTTGTAAAGGAAATGACATTATTATAAATGCTCTAAATAGAAGGGAATATGTAATCGCAATATTCCTTGATCTTTCTAAAGCCTTCAATTGCGTTAACATAGAAACATTGATGACAAAGTTAGAAAATTATGGAATTAGAGGCACACCATTAAAGCAGCTTGGCTCTTATTTACAAAATAGGGAACAATGCGTTGAAATAATACACAATGTAAGTGGAAAGCTAACAAAAATTCGATCACAATTCAAAAAAGTAAAACATGGAGTACCACAAGGCTCAAAATTAGGACCGTATCTATTCCTACTCTACATAAACAGTTTATTTAAAATAATTCCAGAAGCTGGGGGAATAGTGATAGGTTATGCAGATGACACTACGATTGTAGTTACAGAAAAAACAGAAATAGAGCTACAAATTAGGGCAAATACTCTACTAGAAAAAGTCAGTCAACATCTAAAAAATTTAGGTATGGTATTAAACGCAAACAAAACAGAGTGGATGCAAATTAGTCTCAGCAACAAAAAACAAACAAATACAAATATAAAGATAAAAATAGAAAACAGAGAAATTCAACAAGTAAATAAAACAAATTTCCTAGGATTAATAATGGACAGTAACTTGAAATGGAATATGCATGCTGAAAAAGTCATAAGCAAGATTAATTCAGGTTTATATGTACTAAAACAAATAACACAAATAATAGATAAAAGAAGTGTCAAGCAAGTATACTATGCCTTCATTCACTCGCACCTAAACTATGGAGTGGTATTATGGGGCACAACACATAAAACATTACTTCTAAGGCTGTTTAGGCTGCAAAAGAGAGCAGTACGCTTAATTGCAGGAATAGAAAAAAGAGATTCATGTAGAAATGTGTTTAAAAAACTAAATATTCTAACATTGCCCTCTTTGTATATATATGAATGTACTAAACTCACATTAAAAAGTTATAATCAAAACAAAACCAGCAATATCCATAAATATAACACTAGAACAAAAGAAAATTATTTTACAAATAGACTTATAGGTGGTCTAAATAATAAGTGCATAGAAAATAGTAGCAAAGATCTGTACAACCATCTACCATCTAGAATTAAACAGATAACAAATGAAAAAATCAAACTAAAGAATATTAAATCTTATCTATTAGAAAAGGCATTTTACTCTGTCGAAGAGTACAAAAATTGATAAAATATGGTATATTGCACTTCCCAATATTCTCAACAAGTCTCATATTTATGTAAATAACTTGTATTGTATGTACATAGAATTTGACAATCCTTGTAAAATTTTTTACAATTGGAGAAATAAATAAATAAAAAAAAAAAAAAAAAAAAAAAAAAATGTAATCTGCAAGCTGTGTGTGCACTCAACTCACTAGCATAACAAGAGAAAAAGCGAAACACTTCGTCAGTGCATTTTGTTTGTGTTCTGCTTCTCCAAGGGCCTCTGCAATTGCAAATATCGATTCAGAACAATTAATAAGTGAGGTTGAAATTTGTTCTGTTTTATGGGATACCACTTGTGGTGTATAGAAGGGCAAGCGTCCTTTTATATTTGAAAGAAGCTCATTAAATGAAGAAGCTGACATTAAAAAATAATTTAAAATGTTGTTACTATCTTCACGAGTGGAGGATACAGCGTGTAAAAATTGCCATGCCAATGCTGCTCACTGTTAATTGGGTGTACCTACCACCTTCTTCCTTTTTTCATTATTTTTAATACGGGATAGACAAGACCACTACAGCAATAGCTTCATCAGCTTCCATCTTGGAGAACTGAACAGACAATGGAACGTGAGAGTCTTTGGGAATACATATGAGGCAATAACATGGGAGACTCGACTCCTTTCATCCTTATCTAGCATAAAGTAAAATGCAACGGCTTTCAATAATGCAAAAGTTAAAAAAAAAGTATTGAAGGTTTATCTCCAAGTATTACACATACTTCAATACCACTGAGTATTGAAGTCCCATTCCTAATTTTCAACAACACTCCTAATTAATGAACTTTTGGTTTTACAGACAGTCTAAAGCCCAAATATTCTGTTAAACTGGACATTTACCATATTAAATTTATTTGTTCTCAGATCAGATTTCCAAATATACTACTACTTAAAGAATACTCGACTCACATAATAAAATAGTTAACACACATAATGAATTTATCTATGGGTGAAGGTAGTCTTCCAGAAAACTTTCAAACAACAGAAATGAAGTCGGTATATAAAAAGGATCAAAATTAGAGGCCCAGAATAATAGACCAATTTCAGTATTATCAGGTTTTTTCTAAATTACTAGAAAGAGCAGTATTCATTTCAGTCAGTGAGAAATAACCTGGCACTTGACAGCTAACTGATTCACTTCGCTGCAAAAAGGCTAGCCCTTTCTCGTCCAATCGACTAATCGTTGCGCGATGTGTTTGTAACATGATTGGGTGAGACAGGACTAGCATTGCTCGCAGGTAAGTAAATCACATAGCTGTCAAGTGCCAGGTTATTTCTTACCAACTGTTGTCTCTACATTCCTTTCAAAATATAATATAATATCAGACTGCCAACATGGCTACCAAAAAGGAAAACCCTACACTACAGCATTAATTCAGCTTACAGATAAGCTGTACCACGCAGGTTATCAGGTGATGGATAAATAAATAAATTAATTAATTTAAAAAATATTTGCCATACTGACATATGGCATCAGCCATCTTTATTTTTGTTAACCTGAATAAATGTTATACATGATATTATATTCAAACCTATGCCTACATAAAATGAACACCTGCAGAAACAAATACTTCAAATCACATTTGTTTACATTTCCAACAATGTTTGTTGAGCACTTAAAAGATTAGGAAGAACCTGTGTTGAAATTATCAAATCTGAATCAACATAAAACAGCTATTACAGTGCTAGACTGCAATGATAAAATAATTATCATCCAAACATCAATAAAACTTAAGAGCCTCAAGAACATTTAAAGAGATAAAGATTTTTGAAACTATATCTCCAGTTTTCGAACCAACATATACAATTGCACATAGTTTCTCACCATGTAACCACTTTACCCACCTTCCTCCATTGTGCTGGTTTCTGCAGCTGTCTCACCATTTGACATATCTAAAGCAAGTGACAACAAAAAATAAAGGACTAAAGCAGTGCAAATCCAAACAAAACAGAATAATTTCATTTTCATTCTTATAATAGATGCTGCACAGCCATAACAGCTTCAAAAAATATTTCAAAACAAAATATAACAACTGATCATAGGCTGCTCAATTTTACAGCATACTTTAAAGTAAACTTGCAGATCTGCAAAAAAAGGTTTATTAGCTGCACTTTGTCAGTTACTACACAATTGCTTAAGATTATACTGAAAGGTTCAATAAAATATTGTATTTCATTACATAATTGTCACCCTAGTAACGGTCCATGGGTCTGCATGTACCTTGAATAGCACAACACCAAAATGAAATATCAAGTAAATACCAAACTTTTAAGTTTAGCCTTTTCTTAGAGTGCAGTACAAGACTTAGGAAAACCTACCCTACTTACACTATTCCTTTCATGCAAAATTTCTCATTTCTACTTTCTTTACAAGTAAGTAGAGGAAGTATTGTATTCTACCCAAAAATTTGATGTAAAAATTTCATCAGAAATATGCTTTGAGGGCCCCTGAATCCAAAAAAAGCATTTTTAGAAAAAGGTCCATGTGTGTGTGTCTGTCAGCCTGTGGACAGCATAACTCAAAACCGAAAAGTTGGTTAAAAACTAAAGTTGGCATTTAAGTTTAACATCTGTTAGGGATAAGGCACAATGATTTTGAAGAAAATTTTTGCACCCTAAACTACCCTTCACATGGAAAATTTTTCGAAAATTTTGAGCATCTTGAAAAAGGCTCTTAACAATTTTGATTAAAACGCCATATGTTTAAGATATTTTTATTACAAATGAAATGTATATTTTGAATTTTCTGTCCTGTTTACTCTGGATGGATTTAGCATAACTGGCAAACCGTAAGAGATAGACCAAGTCTTACTATACAAAAAATATATCTTGTTGAAGCACAATTTAGGTCTAAATAAATTTGTTTGTAGAGTGAACCATTTGGGAGATATTCCTTGTTATTTGTGTTAGTTTTACAATACCTATACTTTCCACAAATGTAGGATCATTACTCATTTTTTTATATCTTAGCCATCCAAAGAGAACGGAATCTCAAAGCTTTAACAGATTTGACTATCGCTCAAAGCCTACTGTATTCCCATATTCCCCTTGTACCTACAAGGAAATAAGCAATAAGATAATTTCTGCAAATGACACAGGAATAAGAGTTTGTAAGAGTGGTTAGTACAAGAGTAGAGAAAGTCATGTGAGTGCAAAACATCAGATTTTTCAAATGGTAAGCCACTATTTGTTTCTCGTTTTTCTGCCATGGTCATGCAAGCAGCATTGCATTTCAAAGCCATAATATAACAATCTAATTTAAAAAACCTGGTTATTGCTTTACTTAATGTATTCTCTGTGCATTTCACCATGTCAATTAGTTTGTATTACCACACAACAACAGAGCATAATTTAAACAGCTGGAACAGATCGATATTGGTACTCCTTAAGTCATTTTAGGTTACATTAAGTCAATGCTAAACAGTATCATTGAATACCGTGTGACATTGTTCTCACACCAAGTTCATAGTAATCTTGACTTAAGTGTGTAGATCAGTTTGTGTATTGATACAGGAATGACCATTATGTAATGAAACACAGCATGAAGCACACAAGCTTTGCTTCTTACCTACATTTGAAAACTCATGTTCTATTTGTAGAGTTCAGCTAGGGTTACCAGACATCCGGAAATTCCCAGACATGTCCTACATTTTAACCATTTCTCTGGTGTCTGAGAGGAATTTTTGAAAAGTCTCTAATGTCCTACAGTTTCAGAAACAAGCAGTGATCATAAGAAAATGAACTGGCAGCTGCGAAAATAGAAATAAATAATTGCTTATTAGCCGCAACTGCAATCACTATGGCAACATCGGCTACAGTCAAAGAGTGTATTCATGTATTGAACGAGTGGTTGGCAATGTAGCATTTGCAATCCAAGGCAAAAGGTTGGTATTCTGTGGAGGAAAAGCAACACAAATGCTAATGCTAAAAGAGTATTTTCACTACTAAGAGCACAGTAGAAAGATGAAAGGAACAAATCATCTATTGATTCAGTTAGAGGTACTGTTAGTAAAGTACAATTTTAAAAACTTCAGTTGTTTAGAATTTCTTGGTATATTTCAAATGAGGTAGATGTTTTGTGCAAGATTATATCTTCAGAGAAGTATAACTGACTCTTCATGAACACATTTAATGCTTTATGTCTCAGGATTTTCAAAAAGCATAAGTATATATGCCTATGGTGGCTCAAGTTTAGATAAGCTTACTACACAATTCCCATCCTCATCCTGCCCGTGGTGAACCCTGCTTTTAACAGATGAGGCTCTGGGGACAGAATCACAGCGTTATAACTGTTTCATCTAAAATGGAGGAAATGTCATTTACATATGTGCTGGCTTATCACAGCACAACAGCGTCCCTCAGAGGCACATGAGGGGAAGGTCGGTGGATCTAATTACCACCTATTTAGTCCTCCCAGCTAGGTCCGATGGACCAGTTGACCAACGATAGGTGTGGTCCCCCTTGCAAAATGGGGGTTTAAGTCGGGTGATGTAACTGCCACATTGTAAAACTGGTGCCCCTTAAGAAAACAGTTACATGAAAGCCACATACATGAACATGAGTCCTAAAGATAAACATTCCGGAGTTAAAACTGTCCCCCCAATCGGATCTCCGGGTGGGGACATCTTTAGGCAAATTTCATCACAACAATTCCAATACTTTAAGAATTCTACAATGGAATGCAGGAGGCATGTCCCAGCCTAAAAGACAAGAGCTAATGAAAATATTAGAAGACCAAGATATAGATGTCTTCACAGTACAAGAAGCCAATATATCACAAGAACAGGAAATATACTTTGAAATGGATCAGTACACTACACATATACTTCCAAAGGCTCGCCAAATAGCAAGTGGTATTCTTACAGGAATTAAAAGAAATATGAAAGCTACTATCCAAATCCAAAAAACAATGGAAGAACAAGATAAATCAGAAATAGCTAAAATTGAAGTATGGAAAAGTAACTACCACTATAGAATTTACAGTATCTACAATCCTCCAGACAATACACTAGATCTAAATTCTATTCCCATAGAACCCAAAAGTATTTTAATAGGTGATTTCAATGCACACTCCCCTAGGTGGGGCTACAGAGATATAAATTCAGCAGGAAGAGTCATAGAAGACCTATTAAACTCGTCTACAATGGAAATAATATTTAATCCAAATGATACACCCACTTACCTTCATTATAATGGTTCGGGTACAAATCTTGACCTTCTGATGGTGTCATCTGACATAATTGACAATACAAAAAGAGAAATAATAGAAGACCCAGGTTCAGGCCACAGAATCACCATAAACTCCATAAGAGGTCTAATAAATAAAAGTAACAAACCAAAAGTTAAAACTTCTTGGAATTTTAAAAAAGCAGATTGGTCCAGTTTCCAAAATGAGATAGAAGGGAAGTGTAATATACTGTTAGAATCAGAGTTCAAGTCAACAGATGAAATGATAAAAAAAATTTGTGAAATATTATTGACAGCAGCAAAAACACATATCCCCAAAGGAAAGTTAAAGAAATATAGCTACTTTTGGTCTCCATCTTTATCTAAGTTAAAACACGAAAGAAATATAGCAAGAGTCAAAGCCGAAAGAACCAAGTGTCCAGAAGATGTGCAAAACTGGAGAAGAAAAGCAGCCATTTTTAAGAAAGAATTAATTACAGCAAAAAGGGCCAGTTTCACAAATTTTATAGAACATATGGACAATTTGAAAGATGGAAATAAAATATACAAATTCCTTAATAAAACAAAATTATCAAAAAATACAACTGAACCATTAAAATATAATAACAGAAGCTTAACTACAGATAGGGAAATAGCAGAATCCCTTAACAAGTTTCACGCTCAATCACAAAGAATACCCCAAGCGTATAAAAAACAAGATAAGGCTATCCAAAAAGCTATCAGAGAAACTAGTAAGCCAAAAGGTATACGAAATGATATTTTTATTCAGGATTTTAATGAAACAGAACTGGATTTAGCAATAGAGCAATTACAGAACAAAAAATCTCCAGGACCTGACAAGATCCACCCAGAGTTTATTAAACACCTTGGCAGGAAAGGAAAAGAAATCCTACTTAAACTGTATAACACGTGTTGGAGAATGACTGTACCTTCCGACTGTAAAAAAGCCATTATCATCCCGATTTTAAAGAAAAACAAACCCCCAAACAATATTAATAGTTTCAGACCAATATCTTTGCCCAGTGTTATTGCAAAAGTAATGGAAAGAATGGTGGCATCTAGACTTAACTGGTTCCTAGAATATTACAACTTAATTAATAGTTCACAGACCGGCTTCAGACAGAATCATAGTACAAGTGAAAATGTACTCCTACTAAGCAAAGACATCAAGGAAGCTTTCAATAGAAAGGAGGATACCTTGGCAGTATTCATTGATTTTAAATCAGCATATGACTCAGTCTGGAGAAATAAATTAGCTGAGAAGTTGCAATCAATAGGTGTGAAAAGTAACATGCTTAAATGGATATCTCAGTTTATTTCACAAAGATTTTGTGCCACAAAATATAATACATACATTTCCAAATATAAACAAACACACCGAGGACTTCCACAAGGTGCTGTTCTGAGCACAACACTCTTTAACGTATATATAAATGACCTTCCATCAATAATAAAAACTTTAGAAACCAAAATTGCTTTATTTGCTGACGATGTAGTCATTTGGACTTCAGGCTCTTCAAAAAAACCTGAATTAATTAAAGACAGAATAGAAACAGCCCTAAACAAAGTACATGAATGGAGCTCCAAAAACCTCATGACTATCAATGTGGAAAAAACAAATTATGAATTATTTACACTAAAATACAAACCAGTTAATATTAACATAAATTATAATGGTAATCCACTCAAAGCAGTTGATGATGCCAAATACTTAGGCATCACTTTCAACAGAAAGCTAAGTTGGGAAAAACATATAACAAACATCTCAGAAAAAGTTGAAAAGAAATTGCAAATCCTGAAAAGGTTAGCTGGTGCTAAATGGGGCTGCTCAAGGAGAGTCCTTAACACAACATACAAAATGTATATTAAACCAAACCTCTTGTACTGTTCTGAAGCTTTAATAACAGCAGCAAATGCTAACATCAATAAACTTGAACAAATACAAAATCAGGCTCTTCACCTAATCACTGGAGCAGTTAAATCCACACCTATTGATGCCATGCTTGCTTTAACACGGATCCCATCAATAACAACAAAAATAGAAGAACAAGCATTGCTCCAACACGAGAAAATGTTACGACTACCAAACTCTAAATGGACAGAAGAGAACCTCACCCCTTGAATCCTTAAAACTCATAGTAGTTTCCTAGAAAAGGTAACACAGATTAAATCCAAATTGAACATTCCTAACACCAGAGAAAATCTACTTATAAGAGAAAATCCATTGGAATTATTGCAACCTACCTTCAATTTGGAATTAATAAAGGAAATAAGTAAATCAGACACACCAAAATAAATACAAAAACTTCTAGCTCTGGAAACAATCAATACTAGGTATCCCACAGAAGAATGGCTGCACATATATACTGATGGATCCTCCAAGGAAAACCTTACTGCAGCTGGAGTTACGTGTTCACATTTTTCCTTTTATCATTCTGTTGGCAGAGACACAACAAATTATGATGGAGAAATAGAGGCTATACACATTGCTCTCCAACAATTATATATCTTCCCTTAAATAAATTTAACAAGGCAGTAATTCTTTCAGATTCTAAAGCTGCAATTCAGGGAATATGTTCAAATACTACAAAGAAGTCAACAAAAATTAGAGAATGCTACAAAATGTTAACACAACTCCAAAAAGTTAATAAGACTGTTCATCTCCAATGGATTCCAGCACACTGTGGAGTCATGGGGAACGAAGCTGCAGACTCACTTGCAAAGAAAAGCACAACAATAAAACAAAAGTCTACATTCAATTTCTCATATTCCTCAATAAAACGCTTGATCATTAAACATTTTTCTCATTCATACCTACAAGAAATAGAAACAAATGCCAAAGATAAAAAATGGATTACACTACTTTCCAATCCAGACATAATCCCCCAGAGACTAAGGAAAACAGCTGTTGCAGCCTTCCGACTATTGACAAATCATGACTGCTTAGCAAGTCATCTCTACAGAATAGGTATCTCAGCCTCACCAATATGTGTCCTGTGTAACGATCCAGCAGAAATGAATGAGGAACACTTGAAGACCTGTGAAGCATTAAGATCAGAAGAAACTACAGTTGAAAAGTATTGGAGAGCACGAATGTTAATGGCTTCATTGCCAGATGCAAGGCAGTAGAAAACAACAACAACATTGCTTTTTACACTACACTAGTTTTCATTGCCAACACATTAAACACAAATGCACTCACTCGCGTCGTTGTCGCCACAGACATACTGCTATCGCGTAGCTATTGTTGTGGATTCTGTACATTATTTTGCTCTTATACTATTGTTGTGGATTCTGTACATTATCCTTATTGCCTTGTTACTGGGTCTACAATACGCTGGCTCGTTCTTTATTGTTATATTATTTATTATATTATTATTTTTTAAAATTTATTTATTTATTAGGAGGAAACAAAAAAAAACAATCATAAAGTTTAAATTGAATTTAAACATTAACTTTGCATGCCTTGATGATTTTCTTGTGATATTGTTGATCACCCAAAGCTAGCTGAAGGTTCTCAGGAACCTTATGATGATGATGATTATTATTATTATTACATTTATATTATAATATATTAATATTATTATATTTTTATTGTTTATTATTTATCATTCTTTTTTTGTTTATTTTATTTTATATTATTATTTTATTATTTAATGTTATTATATTTATTATATTTTTATTATGTTTACTATTTATTGTTCTTTTTTGTTTATTTATTTTATATTATTATTTTTAATGTTATTAGATTTATATTATGTATACTATATTTATTATATTATTATATTTATATTATTTTTATTAATTATCGTTCTTTTTTATTTATTTTTATTTATTTATTTTATTTCACTTTTTTTTTAAATTTTCGAGTGGTGTAGCATGGCATCACATTCCCTGCATAGCATTCGAGTCCTCAACAGGCCCTCGTCATACAGGAACTGCATGCATGCCTCTTCATTTAAGCACAGAGGCGCCAAATCCAATATACTGATAAACCTAGCCATTGCACTAGTTGCTTCTAAGAAGGTCAACAGCATACTGCCGACTCCCGCAAAAACATTCAAACTTACTATTGGCAACAAGGGACATTCTGCTGTTGGCAGCGCTGCATTAACAAAGCAACTTCGGCAATTCGTACACACTGTCGAGTGGGACTTGGCCGAAATTCTGACCAAGTCATTGCGTACGCTAAACTAAACAATATCCTCTATGGGTATATACTGGGTGTCCGGAAATGCAGTTTGGATGCTGGAGAGTGTTGAAGTTTAAGAGCAAGTGGTTATGACAATTTGTTAACATTTATTTTGCTATCTTAATACAGAAGATATGTAATCCTTTAGCCACCTGTGTACTGGGATGAACGACCTGAGCCTAACAAAATTCCTGTGGATGCGCTAAATTCCTCCTTAGAGTCCTTGGTGCACATCCATCTGCATTACTTGTATAGTTTCCAGTACAGTAACATTTTAACAGCAATGTGACTCGTACCAGTACGCAGCTGCTGAAATGGCTGACTTTAGCTCCAGCACACTTAGATGGAAATATGCGGAATTACTTCAACATCACATATTCAAATAGATGGATTAGTAGAGGTGGACCAGTTTCAAGACCAATATGGTTGCCAGAGCTGACACCTCTCAACTATTTTCTGTGGAGTTCTATGAAGAGTATGGCACTCCTGTGACATCATTGGAGGACCTTACTGCTCGAGTCCATGGAGTGATTGAGAATCTTTAAAGACAATTGCACGTATTGGGTCATGTGCATGAGGGTCACCACCACTGATATGGGCTCTGCAATGATGTAGGAGGTACACAGTTTGAAGCCTGTTTGTAATGTAGACAGCTCTATGTTGGCTTTATTGACAAAATCTGAATGCACACCCATCTCACACTTCCATGCGCTACAACGTCCAAACCGTGCATTTCCGGACAGGGGTTTCTATTTGAAAACCAATCAGTTTGCCATTCCACACAACATACTATGCGTTATCAGTGGTTTATTGGGACACCTTGCATAAATAGCATTTAAATATAAATTTACATTATTTTTTCATTGACTGATAATGTCCTGCATTTTTTATCATTGTATCCTACATTTCCACAAAATAGTCTGGTAACCCTAAGTTCAGCAGTATATAAGTTGAATATCTAGTTAGTGCATGAACAAAAACAAAACAAAAGTCTCTCTTAAAGAAGAATACAAGTGAACTGTGTTTTATTTGAGGTGCTTAGAATAGCAAGGGCGTAAGCGCCAAAGTACAAATTTTTTGTTTTTCTTGCAACATATAGTACGAAGCCTACCCTTTAATGCCTGTTAAGTTTGAATGGTTGATATGCCCTGGTTATGAACGAATTCTCCATTTGAGTGCAGCATGGTGTTAGACCTAACGCGCTTCAGCTAGTGCTAGTGCTATCTGTAGTGGTGAAATGTACTTGCTCTGCACCACAAGATGCTGCCATGACAGACAATCACCACAATGGAAACACCAACCTGATGGTGGGAACAAATCATTTCCCAAAACATGTCAGTAAAATAAGTGATGTTTAATATTACTACTTCCAACACACCTTAAGTAAATTCAGCAGAGTATACTACACAGTAAACTGAAAACATATAAACTGAAAAATATGCCAATATTTATAAACACATTTTGCTTCTTGTAATAATAACTTACTTGTAATAATAGTTATCACAGGACTATAATCGGTTTACTGTAAACATGAAGTGGATGTAAGCAGAAGCACATGGCAAAAATGAACCTGATTGGCTGGTACAATTTAATACTCCCGTATTCTTCCACAGTATAGTTCCAAGGCCTATTTAGCTTCTTGCTTTACTTGCGTTCAATAGACTGCTTAAATTGTTGTTATAATATAGAATATAATTCATTCAGCTTTATTCACCAACTGTAATAGTTTTACAAGGTTCGTCATATGAAAAAAGGTATAACATTATTTACAATATATGGAACGTTAATTGTGTGTAGGAACTGGAGCTGGAGGTTCCACAACATTCACGACGACTATTTACATGTTGGTCCATTTGCCCCGCGTAATTACCATTTTGTAGCTATGGGAATCTTGGTGCTTTTCATCGAAGTTCTCGATGAACCTCAGGGCGTAGTACGGGCCTGCGTCTTACCAAGAAGATTAAATTTCCTTTTATCTTTTAGATATACTTATTTAATGTTCCTTCAAGTCACAAACAACAATACAACTTTTCAGGATTGGCGTCCTTTTTCACAAGCCCTGCGGGGTTCACACAACCCGAACATGGACTGCGTAATTTTGCTTGGAACGTTTATTCGTAATCTTCTGCTATTTGTCGATGCAGCCTTACTAATTGTATATCAGTTCTTTGCATTTTCACTCCTGTTGACTTTTAAGACGCAATGTTCTTCCAATAAACACTATGTCGATCACTTTTACAATTGTTCGCGGACTATGCGATTTTCGCATGACGCCAATCCCAACAATACATGAGCAAGAAGAAGCTAAGACAATTGAAAATCTCTATCATTGCCCACTAGGACAATGATTCACAATTCTAGGGGGCTTTTTCTGCCACCACTATAAACACAAATTTTAACTATTTTAGGAGGCTTCTTCTAAAAATATCGCCTCAAATGCCTCTCATCAGAATGTATGTAATTTTTAACAAATACAAAAGAAATGTAACAAGCACAAAACAAAACAGTACCTATATTACATACATTCTGATGAATGCCTCTCGACAATTTAAATTACAAACAAGTTAACAATCATAACATTAATACAAATATGAACATATACATAACAAACATCTATATACATTGTCACAATATCTGTTTTTTTTTTAACTTTGTGGTTCCCATACCGTAACCTCGTAATGGAATTACTGTCTGTTTGGTCATCCTCAACATTATGTCTGTATGCCTCGCCTCTCGTATTTTTCCTTTGCGAGTGCCTTACATTTTTGTTATTTTGAGTTCCTAACCTTATTCTCTCATGTTGATATTGCTCGTTGTCACTAACTTCCTCATCAAAAGATGATTGGGTTAAGCCACCTAACAGGTAATTCATATTGTAAGGGTGACCTTGATTTGCTATGTGATAGATTTTAGTCAAAACATTTCCATGGAGGTTAACAATGTTACTACCATTGTCAGGTAAGTCAATCTCAGACACATTCCTATCTACATTTACATTTTGACTTTGGTTAACATTATTGGCCTGCAATGCAATTACAACCTGGGTTAACTTCCCAGTATTTTCTTTTTCTTTTTCTAAATTATCTTGCAATTCCTGCATGTTAATTTTTGCTTCCCCACTGAACTTATTGAACTCCTCACGTTGTAATTGCATTTCAGTACGCATAGTTTTCACAACACTGCTTAGGTTACTAATTTCTACAGCAAGATTACCCTGAGCTAATTTATTTTCATTATGAACTGTCTTAGAATTTTCTGCTATTGCATCTATCTCATGCTTCATTTTGTCCTCTTTCCTACCCAGTTCAATTCTCTCAGTTACAGTAACTAAGCTACTGTCCATCTTATTTTTTAAGCTACTCACATTACTATCCAATTTGTTACTTAATTGCACTATCTTATTTTCTAAACTTGACTCCATACTATCCAATTTGTTAATTAATTCCACATTTAATTCCACTATCTTATTTTCTAACCTAATCTCATTACTATCCAATCTATTATTTAATTCTGACTTCGTACTGTCCATCTTCTGAGATAACTCCATCATCAGTTTAGAGAATAATTGCATGTATTCTTTCAATCCTAATTCTGTCTCACAAACCTTTACCACTGATTCTTCACTATTCTCTCCCTTTTTACTACCACTTAACTCTTTAACATTCTCCATTTTTTTTTACTAATTTCCTATTCCTCAATATCATTTAAACTATTGTCCAAAATTAATTACTTTTTTTTTTTTAATTTTACATATAATTAGAACGGTCTTACTTGTCAATTATTTCACTTCACTAATTTCTCCTCTCTTCTAGCGACCTTCGCTGTCCTTGGGTTTCCTCGTTTCTTCTTCTTTTACCTCGCGTTGACCCAATTCGAGCCTAGCGTTGAGGCGCCATTTGGAACGATAATTTCGTGTAGGAACTACGGCTGGAGGTTCCACAACATTCACGACGACTGTTTACCTGTTGGTCCATTTGCCCCGCGTAATTACCATTTTGTAGCTATGAGACTCTTGGTGCTTTTCATCGAAGTTCTCGATGTACCTCAGGGCGTGGTACGGGTCTACGTCTTACCAAGAAGATTAAATTTCCTTTTATCTTTTAAATATACTTATTTAATGTTCCTTCAAGTCACAAACAACAATACAACTTTTCAGGATTGGCGTCCTTTCTCACAAGCCCTGCGGGGTTCACACAACCCGAACACGGACTGCGTAATTTTGCTTGGAACGTTTATTCGTAATCTTCTGCTATTTGTCGATGCAGCCTTACTAATTGTATATCAGTTCTTTGCATTTTCACTCCTGTTGACTTTTAAGACGCAATGTTCTTCCAATAAACACTATGTCGATCACTTTTACAATTGTTCGCGGACTATGCGATTTTCGCATGATGCCAATCCCAACAATACATGAGCAAGAAGAAGCTAAGACAATTGAAAATCTCTATCATTGCCCACTAGGACAATGATTCACAATTCTGGGGGGCTTTTTCTGCCACCACTATAAACACAAATTTTAACTATTTTAGGAGGCTTCTTCTAAAAATATCGCCTCAAATATAACAAATTATGTGTACTGCAACCAATTTACCCTATAACAAATTATAACAAATGTTATGAGGAGGCGTACTGTTTTCTATGTATACAATTTTGCCCTTTTATATTGTTCTACTGAATAGAAAACATTTTTTCTCAGATAAGACTTAATATGTTTTAGTTTTGTTTGTTCCTCATTTATTTCCTTAATCCAGGGAGGTAAGTGATTGTATAATTCTTTTGCATTGGTTTCGATACATCTGTTTTCTAATGAGCCTCTTAACCTGTCCCTAACGTAGTTTTTCTTTGTTTGAGTGTCATGTTCATGAATATTTGCATTTCTATCCTCTTTGTGGCTTTTTACCACGTACTTTAGACATTCATATATATATATATATATATATATATATATATATATATAGACATGGCAGCGTTAGCACACCAAGTTTTTTGAAAGCTTCTCTACAACCTTTGGATGTTTTTAACAATTCTTATTTCTACTTTTTGAAGCCTTAATATCTTTATTGTATGTTTTTTATTTGGAGATCCCCATAAAATAATTCCATAGCTTAAGTGTGAATGCATAAATGCATAGTCCTAATGTAATATACTGCAATAATACACTATATACCTTATCCCCAATTGCAGAGCATTCAGTTCTCAAGTTTTGAACAAGATGAGTATTACAAATAGAAGCACGATTAACAGTGAAGTATTCTTCATGTTTGAGATCATTTTAAGTCACTGATTTACACTCACCTTCACTTAAATTGTTTTAAAAACAGGAAATGTTTTCAAGACCATTTGATTCCATCATCAGCCATTGGATGACTGCGTTTTAAAACAATTTAAGTGAAGGTGAATGTCTAAAAGTGACTCAAAATGGCCTCAAATTTGAATACGAGTCGACAACCATAGGGTTTGCCTGTTGCCTCAGTGCCATCTTGGCGTGCAAAATGGAAACAAGATCAGCAGAAGTGGCTTTGTTTAACATCTGCGAGGAGTCTTTAAGGAACGGTGAAAAAGTTATTATATTGAATATATTCAATAAGTTTTCATTGAAGTATTCTACTGCGGCTATAAAGATCTGACAAAGCGTGATAATGGACAATGCCTCTTACCATCCAGTGAGAGTGGAGGGCATTCCAAACATTACAGGAAAAAACCTGAAGTGCTATCTTAGCTTAAATCTAAGAATCCTTAAACTGTGATACATGTGATTACTGCAATAACAATGGCTCTCATATGTTCAATAATGCAATGGCTTATGTAGCAAAGAGAGCAGTTAAATTCAGGTTATCTGAATGAGGTAAGTTGGGCAGTGGCACCATTAATATTGTTGTTTACATGCGCACTCGTAGATATTATGTTAACTAATAGCGTACTAGAGGTGGAGCTCAGTGTGGAGTGCAGAGGAATATACTGCTTTGTTCTAACAGCAAACAGATTATAGTTTCAGAGAGGGTCCACTCCATCATGCAGTTGTTGGCGACTGATTCAACATCAGGTAACTGCCTGCCCCTTCTCTCATTGCCTGGTCTGCTGTTCTTTCTATTGGCTAGTCATAGGACATCATCTAGGATTGGTATGTCGAAATTCACTAGTCAATCTCTATCCTTAATGATATAAATATTAGTGATACCCAAGAAAGGTATACTAAATTCACATATCACCTAACATTTTTCAACAGTTTCAACCAAATTTTTAAGGATTATAATATAAACCTGGCTCCGCAAAACAAGTATAGTGTGCGAAATTTGCTCAATCACCCTGTTAAAAATACCATTCCAAGTATTAAATTACCAGGAATCTACCATGCCAACTGTGAAGACTGCCATAAGAGATGTAGCGGCAAAACAAAAAGAAATTTGGAAACCAGAATGGAGGAACACGTGGGAAATATCAAATACAAAGAAAAGATAAATCAGCCATAGCTCACCACTTTTGGTCATGCAATAATGACATCGACCTAAATATCAAACTTTTGAAACAGGAATTAACAGTGTGGGAAAATATTTACATCGACTAACCATTAAGATGAGCAGCAGACCAGGCAACGAGAGAAGGGGGAGGCAGTTACCTGATGTTGAACCAGTCGACCAAACAGCTGAATGATGGAGAGAACCCTCTCTGAAACTGCTCCTCTGATTAATATTATTACAAGTAAGGTGGAGCAAAAAAAGGTGTTTATAAATATCAATATATTTTCAATTTATTGATTGAAAAACTTCATTGTTTGAAAACCTTCATTTTCATCAGTTTTATACAAGAGCATATGTTTTGGTGTTTAGAATTAGAAGTTTGTCCATTGTCATAGTAGAGTCCTCCCCCAACCTGTCACATTCCAGAACTTGGTGTCAATCCGCACAAATTAAACAAAGTTATGTTTTAATAAAACACAATATTTATGCACTGTTTATATAGCAAATTCAAAGAGACAAAGGAAAAATTTGAATTACAGAATAAACAGAAAAAATAAGATTGAATTACCAAACTTTCACTGTTTCAAGTAAAACTGACATTTTGCACGTAATGAAAATGAAGGGAATAAATAACTTTTATCGACGATATGATCTTATATCTAAAGGTATCATAAAGCTACCGTTAACATGAATTCTATATCCTCTTCATTTGAGTTGTCAGGATATTCTTAAAACAACATGCATTGTAAAACCGTATTTCTCATTTATATGCTTAACTTATTAGAATTTCAGAAATGTGACCCCTTCAATTCTTTGTCATTTTTCGGCCTAGTGATGGGCTTTACTGACAGTGACATTAAAATACTGGTTATGAATAAATAGCAAACTATGCACACTTTTTACATGCTTTGTTGCCTGGCCTAATGTTTAAATGCTTTAATTAGCAGAGCAGTTTATTTGACCAGTTTCAGAAGAGAACTAAAGGGTTTATAGCTTCTGTTATTTATATAACTATGTACAGGAGAGTCAGAATAGCACCGAATAATTTTAGGGTATGATTAAAGGGTTATATTTGAGCATTTTCTTACAGGGAATGTATGCCTGCAAATGTATTGTTATCAAGCTAGGGGACATCAACATTTTTCAAATACCATGTCGAGTTACATGAAATTCTGTTAACATATTCCTTGTTCCCATTTCTGCATTAGAATATTGCTTATGTTTTGTTTCCTTTTCATTATGGAATGACGCTTTTATTCTGCTTTTAACGCTATTTATATCACAATTAACCTAACACCTACATTTTGTTAATTAAATGGCAAGAGATTCCATTGCATATTATACAGCACTTTGTGACTTTGTGGTTTTGTTTATCAATCTCAGCTATCGACATATACTAAAGTGCTCTGCTACCTGGAAGGCTTTTCATATTTATAGCCTAAATTCAATTCTTGGTTTGTTGTTATTTTAATTATGTTTGAAGCCTTTGGCAGAGAAACTTTTACTAACAATGGTAGTATCTGCGTATAATATTGACAGTAACATGTTTGACCTATCTCAGAGCACATGGATTTAGTGCCATATAATTAAATGAAGATTTATAAGAGAGTTTTGAATTACTGTGTGGCAGGAATTTATGTCCAAATGAATTAACGAGAAAATTTATGTCAATATTTAATATGCCAAGTTGATCCACATGATATCTGTAAATTTCCTATATAATGTAAATAACAAGGTTATATTTCTCAACCTGTATTCCGAGGCTATTTGAATCATGGAAAATATGCCCATGGTCAATTGTAACTCCTTACAGTCAATACATCACGATGATTAACAGTAGGTAATCGATAAGTGGCAGTTGCTGGACACGTATCTAAGAGGAATGAACAAGTAACCCTATGAGGACTATTCACCTGAAGGTCATATGGTACCGACATATATTTGGGTGAATTAAAGTAACTGGATACGAATCGGCAATCCCTAATATTGGACTGCATTGCTGATAAATATCTAATAAGGATTGTGGGATATTGTTTGGCACACTCAATCTTATTTAAAATAATAAGTAACATTCTGGGAATATTATATCTTGGACTTAGTATATCCAAGAAACATGGAAATACTGAATTGAATAGCTCCAGAAACCCACTACAGTTGAACCTGTGAAAATTGAAGCTATTTATTGTAGTATGGTTACTGCATTATAATAAAGATAATTTTGTAACAGAAATTTGGATACTTAATGAGAAAACCTCAATCGTTGACCTCATATATCAGCTAACACATTGAGTCCCAGAAGATAAGACGCACTCATTGCTAGAACCCCTAAAATAAAAATATAGCCATAGTTATATTGTTTAAAATTAAAGATACGTGGCTACTCTTATTTCAACACTCCCCTAATGCCTTGTAGCAAAAATACGTAGCGTCCTGTTTGATGAAATTCCATCTAATGCAATGCAGTGTTTCAAAAACGTTAATGCCCTCGGGCTCAATAACAAGACATTTACGGGTACACATTGCCAATAAGAAAATACGCAATAATAATTCTTTGAAGCACACTTTAAAATTACTCTGTGTTATTCTGACTCACCTGTATACACTATCCTAAGTGGACTAACTCTCTGGGATTCTGTTCTACAAAGAAATTGGAGACCAAAGTGTTATGGTACACATCTTCTTGTAATAGTTAAGTTAACCAATGAAAAAAGACAAACTGCATAATAAGCTTAGTGTAGCCCACTTCTGTGGGTGTGGGGTTACCATGTCAGTCTCACATTTAAGAGGTCCCAAGTTCAAATCTTGGTTAAGGAGACAGATGAAGTATTTTTCCAGGAGTTTTTCTTATCCTGTTTAGACAAACGAGGTGTCTAGTATCAGACGGATATATGCACTATGAGTTCAAGTCCCTATTTTGACCAGATGACATTATGATGGAGTTTGAAAATAATCACATATTTTACATGTTGAGGCGGGGTTTTATTAAAAGATGGACAACACATATCAGCGTGAATATAGCAGCAGGAGTAATGTTTTTACTAAAAGGTGGAAAGTTTGTTATAGTAGACGCTACTCTTATTTTCAGGGTCGATGGTTAAAGAATGGAATGCACAAACCAACGTTCTTTTATCACAAACACATTTATTCGTTATTTACACTTTTTATCACAATTTCAGTTAGTTAACAACTTTTAAAATTCGATAGCGTCTACGCTGGTTAAAAGTTTGGGTGTAATTTACATGTTCACACGCCATCAGCAAAAATACACTTCCTTTCACTCTGAGCTCACAGACGCCAATGAAAAGAGTCCAAGCGTCCTATGACGCAACACCGCCATTCTTATGTATTCATCCGCGCAACAATTCTCATTGGTTGAACTCAAAGTGACGAGAAGACATTGGATCTTGAATATTAAAAGAAATAAGTCCCTGATACACCCAAATTAAAAGAATTAAAAATTTACACACTCTTACAAAAATATTTACATGAACAATTTTCTATTAGTCAATATTCTGTCTCATATGCCCCTTGTTTTGTTTTTCAAGTTGTCACCTTATTTACAATCTTGAAACACAATACAATACTTCTCCCTACTCCTATGATTCAATCACTTTGTACAATTTTTTTTTTTTTTTTTTTTTTTTTTCAGTCTTCTTCACTGTTTGTCCTTGTCCTTTGTTTTGACATGATACAGCATGTCTTTATAAACTTCACATATTCGATTACTACACAATGCATTCAGTTATTATACAATACATATCCAGTTATTGTACAATATACCCAGTTATCATATCACATATGTTGTTATTATACAATACACCTTCAGTCATTATACAATACATATTCAGTTATTGTACAACACATTTGATTACTATACAACATGTCCAATTATTACACAATACATATTCAGTTATTGTACAACACATATTCAGTTCTTATACAACACATAGTTATTGTACATTTGACATTGACACAAATATGATTTAAGTGTTTCATGTGGTTTTTGACTTGTATTCATTGCTATGAGGAGAGAAAAACAGGATACAAATTTTGAGCTAATGATTATGATTATGTTTATGGCAATACTTTATTCAGTTCTTTGCCTTCTTTGTCTTATAAGCTTATTATGTATAGGCAGGTTGTTGAGTCGGTTCTTAAACTCTGATGTTACTAATGGTACTAATTTTCTTAATTGGGTTATTGTTCATTGTTGTTTGGTTCAACATTTCTTCGAGCTTATCATTGGCTATATTCATCTTAATTCATGGGCATTGTTTTTCTGATTATGGTTTTCCTCACTTCACTAATTGTCATTTCTTTGTCTCTTATTTTTATAAGAGAAAACTTCTATACTTACAATTTTCTGTAATTGCATTATTTTTCTTCTCAATTTACCCTCGACATCTTTGTGTCGATATTATATCTTTTTCATCATAATTGATTCATTTTTATTTTTGTCCCTGACATCCTTATGTCAAAAACATATTATCTTCCGTCGCTATGATTCATTTATTTAATGACAATCAGTGTCCTCATCTGTCTCTGTTGACAATGCTCTTTGTGGTCGATATAGCCAATGACTATGTTGATTTTCTTCCCTGTTGTAATCCTATTCTGAACATAATTTCCTATAAGTAACCCATCAAAAATTGTTATCTTCTTTCATCTCTATTATTCCTGCCTTACACATTTGTTGACAAAGACTATTTGGTCCTTTCTTTGTATGGCTTCAATTTATTTTTGTGGTATCTTCCTACCAACTTGCCATTTGTATTCTGTAGTTCATACGTGTGGTCACCCAGCTGTTTTGTTATGACCAGTGGTTCCATCTCTCTCTTCGTGTAGCCATCATGGTGTCGATGTCAATTGTAAGTTGCTGAGATTTTGTTGTTTGTCATCCACTCGGTTGGGACGAACTTAGTTGTTGTAATTTCCCTGAGTGTTGGTGGTGGTTGTCGTTTCTGTATTCTGTGCAGTATCTGCCCTATTTGGCACATCTTCTTGTACTTCCTGCTGTCTTGTGTTGTTAGTGTACCATTGGTCTCTGCCCCTTTGGCGTGAACCTCTGTCGTATGACGGTCTGTGGTTGTTCAAGTGTTCCCTACTGAATCGTATGTGATTCACTTGATGGGTATGGTCTCCTGGTCTTCCATGATCATATGTATATGTTCTGTATCTCGATTCATCATTCGGTATCGTGTCGTGGTACCGCTGTCTTGTGTTCTCCATCCTCTCGCCATGATTATGTGGTTGTGGGAAATGGTGTGCCCCTCTCCCCCTTTCATGGGTACTCCTAGTATTTCTATGTTCTCCCTCACTCTGGTTGTTCGTAGTCGTGTTTCGGTTTAGGATGGGTGAGTTTGGGTGACCGTTCCTATGTCTATGCTCATTAGGCCGACCATTTTGTGTTTCGAAGGCTGTCAGCAATTCTATCATATCTGCAAAATCTACTGGCCTCGCAACAATTAATCCTGTTCTCACTGTGTCTGGGAAATGTCTTGTTATGCTGGCAATTAGTTCTGCCTCCGACAAGTTGGGGTCTAATAGCTTTCCTTTGTTGGCTACTTTCATAAAATAATCGACTAATGACAACCCTTTGGTTGGATCGTATCTACCTGTCGCTAGCTCTACCCTAGTTTGGTTTTGTTTAGCTGGGCCCCAATACCTTGATAGGAATAAATTTCTGAATGAGCTATACGACTCATGACCAGCTAGTGTTAACCTGAGCCATTCTAATGCCTTGTTTTTTAAGCTTTTCTTAACTATCATCATCCTAAGCTCGTTTGGTATCCTTTTCACTTTAAAATATTCTTCCATCTCTTTAACAAAGAGTTTTGGATCGTCTCCCTTCTCCTCGTCAAATGTAGGTGGTGTGATTTCATGTAATATGCTGTTGGTGTAACATGTGTTATGTGTTGTGTCATTGTTTGGTTGTGAACCTCTTTCTCTGTATGGTGAGTCAACATTTTGTACATTACTCAAATAACTCTCATCTTGTACATTACTTACATCTAAATCATCTTGTCTTTGTAATGCCTTCACAACATCATTTACGTTAGCCAAACTTTCTTTCCCTTTTTTCATTTCTTCACAAATTGATTTCAAATCATTCTTTATTTCTAAGTGGCTTTGTTTCATAGCATTTATAGCATCCTGTTGTGAAAGCATCACATCATTCATTGTCTTAATTTTAGGAATTACAATTTGTTCTACAGTTTCATTAATAATGTCTTTCTTTACTACCTCAATCTCTTTCCTTAATTCCTCAGTTATTTCTGCTTTTACATTTGTTATCTTACAGTCTACACTTGTATTACATTCTGTTATTTCATCCCTACATCTAGCAATTTCTCCTTCTAACACAATTTTATTCTCTCTCATCTCTGATTCTATCTTTCCCATCCTATCTCCTACAATTTCTATCCTAGCTTCTAAGGCTTCCTTTGTTTCATTTAAGTTTTTATGTACTAATTTTAAATTAGTTTCCATTACTTTCATATTTTCTTTACACTCCTGTCTTCCTAATTCTATTTTCTGTTCTAAGTTCTGTCTACCTAATTCCATTTGCTGTTCTAAGTTCTGTGTACCTAATTCCATTTTCTGTTCTAAGTTCTGTCTACCTAATTCCATTTTCTGTTCTAAGTTCTGTCTCACTTCCTCCAGTTTCTGACCTATACTTTGACCTAAACTTTGTTCTATGTCATGTTTTAATTCTGCCCTATTCTGTTCCATGTCCTGTTTTAATTCTGCATTATTTTGTTCCATTTTCTGACCTATTTCTTTTTTATTATTTTCCAAGTCCTCTCTCACTCCCTCTATTTTCTGACCTAAACTTTGTTCTAGTCTTTCAAACATCATCATCATTAACCTTTGGTCTTTGCTTATTTCCGCCTGTTCCTCACTTTCTAATCCTTCCTGATAACTAGGCCTATCTGCCCCTTCCCCCACTCCTGTTTCTATCTCTTTTCGCGACATTTTAATTCCTTTATCCAATTCACTTAATGTTGAAAGTCCTGCTACTTTGCCACTTCTGAGTAGCATTAACCAATGGAAATAAAATGTATGTAAAAACAAAAATTTTGGATCCTACTTTTTTTTCCGTTGATTCTTCGTCCAGTTATTTACGTCTCCTGGGTAGTTGGCTTCGCCAGATGATCTTCGGTGTTTTTCCCACGTTGATTCTCCGTGTATCGATGTTTTGTTGATATCAGACGATGGTCTAATGGCGTCTTTCTCCTGCACGATGAGATAGCGTCATTCGATGTTAACACTTCGTACTCGTAATTTTGCATTCCATTCTAAATTCGCGCTCCACGTTGGGCAAGCCATTTGAGGCGGGGTTTTATTAAAAGATGGACAACACATATCAGCGTGAATATAGCAGCAGGAGTAATGTTTTTACTAAAAGGTGGAAAGTTTGTTATAGTAGACGCTACTCTTATTTTCAGGGTCGATGGTTAAAGAATGGAATGCACAAACCAACGTTCTTTTATCACAAACACATTTATTCGTTATTTACACTTTTTATCACAATTTCAGTTAGTTAACAACTTTTAAAATTCGATAGCGTCTACGCTGGTTAAAAGTTTGGGTGTAATTTACATGTTCACACGCCATCAGCAAAAATACACTTCCTTTCACTCTGAGCTCACAGACGCCAATGAAAAGAGTCCAAGCATCCTATGATGCAACACCGCCATTCTTATGTATTCATCCGCGCAACAATTCTCATTGGTTGAACTCAAAGTGACGAGAAGACATTGGATCTTGAATATTAAAAGAAATAAGTCCCTGATACACCCAAATTAAAAGAATTAAAAATTTACACACTCTTACAAAAATATTTACATGAACAATTTTCTATTAGTCAATATTCATTCTCAATGTCAAAGTATATTAATTTTGTCCACTTGTGAATGGACTGCATACACCATAAAATTCAATGCAAGAAGATAGATAGGAACATGTTCAGGTTCCCATGTCAAGCGGTTGGCATTATGTCCGTCTTTGATGCTAGAGGCCTTTAATGTCAGGCAACTAAGCTCTATGGATGCTGGGCTCGTTTGAACATCATTTCACTCATTTCAGTCATCTGATCTGACCTACCAAGGTAAGGATCAACACACTTGCCCCATCTTGGTGCTGATAAGAGCCTGCTACCTGACTAAAGGTCAGCTTGTCACTCTTCCCATACAGTCCATCATTCACTCACCTAAAAACTTTGTCCAGTTATGTCCCTCCAAATGAGATTCAAACATAGGCCTATGTAACTAATAACTCAATAATTTTAAAACCCCAATTATTTAGCAAGGTTGTAAGCTACCAATCATGACTAGCAAATATACAAAAGAATAATTTGAAACAAGGTTATGCTTTGTTTTCTGTTTTCCTAGCTTTATATTTGAATGCCACATACTGCTGATGGAGAATTCATGAAGTTTGGACTGTGGTGTCCAGCCATGTTCGTTTCTAGCGCGCAGAGCGACCTCGTAGTCTCCTGGTTTCAGTCCTTTAAGCACATACTTGAGGGTATACACGTTTCCTTCTGGATTCTCTACTTGTGGTCCTTCCGTGGTCCATTTGTCATTTGACTGAAATAAACAACCTTATATTAATTTTCAACATGCAAATTAAACAAACATTTGTTTCATATAATTTCAATTTTAACCCTTAATTGGTAGCTTGTGAAAATATGGTGTTAATAGTAACATCCGTCTAGGAGTCTGAGATGACCAAATCTTGCATTTTATGTCCACTTTAGTGTAACTAACAGTTTAAAAGCTTGATGGATTATTAATACCAATATTTTAATTCCGTTTACATCATATGTTACAATCAATTACGCAGAAATACAAAATTATATGTTAGCCTTTGTGAAAAAATGGCACTAACAGTATCCACTTTAGTGTAACTAACAGTTTAAAAGCTTGATGGATTATTAATACCAATATTTTAATTCCGTTTACATCATATGTTACAATCAATTACGCAGAAATACAAAATTATATGTTAGCCTTTGCGAAAAAATGGCACTAACAGTAATGTCTGTCGAGAATAAGATGACAAAAGTTTGCATTTTATGTACGATTTAGTGAATCTAACAATTTCAAAGCTTAATGAATTATTAATACTAATATTTTGATTCCGTCTACATCATACGTTGCAAGAAATTATGCACAAATTTACAAAATCCAATACTAGTATATTAGGTAGCTTTACAGTAATATACGTCTGTGAGACAATGTGGCTTATGTGTGCATATTTATAAAATAATACTATTGTGAAACCAAGACAGTGACATCCACACAATTCAAAGTTCAACTCTCAACCAACACATACCTGAAATATAAGATCAAATTAACGTTGCGCAAGTGCCAACTATGCATTGAGAATCGCCTGAGAGATGGATATTACCATTTAAAGGTTAAGGACAGCATATAGCGTCCAGTACCTAAATATTTGGCTATCACTATTACTTTTGTGTGTACAGTTTGTCTAAAACGTTGTGGCGCTCCATATATGCAAGTGAGGAGAAATGCGGAGAAGTGTTGAGAGTGGTGGGGAGCAAGTGACTAGAAGGTTATCAGAACTTGGAGACAGTCACATATACAACGCATGAACTTACCACTCTCATGGCAACTGGAAGATTGGCCCCCACTTCTCTTTTATGCAGGTGGACTGCTCAGTGCTATTACGCATCTTTGCTTAGGGAGTGGGGGAATAACAGGACGATTTAGGCAAGCTGTATAATGTAATGAGTAATGTAGCTATTGCTATAAACTTTTACCTCTATTAAACTGATGTAGACAGGAAAATAAACTTTCTTAAGTACAGTTTGTATACCCGGTAATATATGACAAAAGGTAGAGAAAGCCACATGAATATAATACTTCAGTTTTTTCTTACTGTTAGTACAACTGGGGGGTCAGCCCAACAGTGGTCTAACCTTCCCCGATACACAATTTTCAATATTGACACCAACTACCAGGTTTTCATGTGAACTACCCTCCATTTGGACCAAAACCCTTACTTATATTAAATTTAAGCAATTAACATATTCCCTCAGACAAAAATCCATGTTGTTTGAGTGCAACTGCACTCTAACCATAAATAGCCAATAAGAAGACAACAAAAAGGAAAGGATAAGCACGTCCTGAAACTTGGCAGTGTTAAGCTTGAAAATATGTCAAACCCAGACCAATAAATCCAAACAAACTTAAGGATATTGATTCTAAAGTAAGAACAAAATTAGAATTTAATTTAAAAGGTGAGTTAAATAATAACACTGAACAACACTTACAACGTATTTCTCCGGGATGCGTTTCGAAGGTAACCTTATTATTTAACTCACCTTTTAAATTAAATTAATTACAACAACACTGTTTTCAAACTTCTATGAAAGAAAGATACAAAATTAGAAACTAAAAACCTCACTTATCTTAGTATTATTGCAAGTTCTTTGGTGCAAAGCTGACAATGTTTCAAGTTGACTCCAACTCAAAATATTGAATTTGAATTTATTGAGTGCTAATGCATTTACATCTTGGGCTGCCCTTGAACTTGGGCCCTGGCGCTTTTGTCATAGGCAGCCTCTTAACATTTCTTACATATATTTACATTTTGAAGTGTGCTGTTGTTTATTACTTTTGCTAAAGTGTCCATTTATAGTGCTCCATTTTCATAAAATTGTTATTTTCCTCTGAGCTAGGAACTTCAGCTAAAATTACATTTGACAACAGAGGTATGCTCAATGTAAAGTGCAAACTGTTGCCCGACACCTTCAAAATCTTAAAATTAATAATCACAGACAATAACTCTTCACTACACTTTGGCCTTTATCTCTGGCACATTATATTCACCAAGCTTATCCTTCCCCCAACTCCCATTTAATATAACACCGTATGTACTCTCACCGAAGACAATTAATAACCCATATTTCTAAATTTTGTGAAGAAACAAGATACAAACTTAAGGATATCAATGACCTTTTAAAATATGTCCCACCAGTTTATTATACATTTTACAATAGTTTGATTTCTGAAAATATTACTCAAAACTGTGAAAATAAGATGGATGGTGAATTTTTTGACATGCCTAATTATATTAAAGACATGCAAATAAACCTGTAAACTTCATACTTCCAAAAGCTTGAGTGAATAAAACAATTTCATTACCTTTCAACATATTCTAACCACTTAATAACAGCATGAATTTCAAAATTATTACTGCTTATGCATGTGAAAATGAGATGGACAGTGTAAAATAATTTTCCATATTAGAGATACCTAAATGTTCAGCATATATGAAACAAACACATTTAATGCTCTTTAATATGTCCTACCATTTAACAATAGGTAGGTACTTTAAAGCTTTAGAAATGTAGTAAGGATAAAACATATTTCATTTTATTAATAATGGTACATATTTACTGCAAGATTTTTTTTGCATGGTAGGACAGAAGAAAGAGTTTCAATGCAACAGTGGTCCAATGCAGAAAAAGATTTGCAGCAGACCACAAAATCTGTTATATAACAAAAGTATTTTAGCACTTATCGGTGTATTGTTGTTTAATAAGCTGAGAAAGCATCAGTGAACAATCACGGTGATTCAAATGAGCTTTTCCTTATCCTAAAAAAAAACCAGGTGTGTTTAACTTTAACCTCTTGAGCGACGGCCATTTAAAACGTCCGGGAGCCAAGAACTGCTACCCAATATCCAGCGCAGGGCATTTAAATTGTTAAATGTGCTAAAAGTGCTTTGTATATACACAGCTGTATTTTGTGTAAATATTAAGTTATTTTAATGAAACAAAGACTGGTATAAAACTTGTTATATACCGTATACATGTACGTCATCAGCAATGTTGAGTTGCATTTAAAAACCGTTTAAATGGCACTATTTTGTTTCACTGTGGTGAAAAGTTAACTTTGCTCTGTCGAATGCATCTAATATAAGTTCTCTGAAAGAAACAGTAGTCGACCTGAGTCATCAGAATACATCATGTTTGCAACTTTTGCTTACGCGTGTTTCGTAACTTAGTAGACTCCGATTCTTTCTTTCTTGAAGTACATACATATACTTTCCTGCTTGTAGCTGAAGGGAAAAGTGGTATAAAAAGGTATTTTTGCACCAACTGGATATGTTGTTGGTAGCTAATGCTGGATTTCTGACAATGAAGTCATTAATCCTCTTGCTCTCCAATATTTTTAAATATTGAAGAGACTTAGCAGTAAATGTAACTGCTTTTTAGAGAGCACCATATTTTTATGTTTTGGCGGTCACATCACTCTCTCACAACCCACAGAATGTCTGGAGGACCACACCTGTCATTGGTTTACGGGTCTCACCATATACAACTTTTTTTGGACCACTGAAATAACTGTCAAGAAAGTGATTTGATGATGATGCAGTAGTAGATGATGATGCAGCAGTAGAGTATGGTGTGTACAACTGATTGTGCACATGTTCCTCTTCTTTTTTCAAGGGCGGCATAAAAAAATTGCCAATTTGATGATGAAAATGTCTGCCAAATTTGGGAGACTAAGTACAAAAATAAGGTGGTTGTTTTCTTTTGTTGATGGATTCAATAAAATCATAAAAAATAATTCTGGATGGTTTGAATCACTCTTGTACATTAATCATTAGATAATTCTAACCCACTTACCTTACGTGTCCTGTACAAGACTTTGTATTCAGTAACTGGGGAGTAGCTGACTAGAGTCCACTGTACAACATAGTTGCTCTCATCATCTGCATCATGGTAACCATTCACAAATTCAGGCAGACTGGGCTTTCCTGCAGGCATGAAAATCTAAACATAACATCTTCAATTTACATACATCTATCACTCAACTTCCGGAACATTCACCTGCTCCATATAAGCAAAATGCCATGCCTAGGTCGTTCATCCAAGCTGCAGAAATAAAGTACTGTTAATTTTGTGACAGCAAATTAGCATAGCTTCAGTGTTAATGAGTTCTAGGTCTTCTCTGCATGTTTGGACAGCCATTTTAGCATCAACAATGGTAAACCTTATTTTGCTCACTTAATGGTGTGCTACCTGACGAATTTGCATGAGTGGCCAGATGTCAACTTGGCACTATTCAAAGGACTACCATTATACACCATGATTTTTTAATAACCTAATGACGTGAATTTAAATCTATGAAAAAGGAGTTGGAATTGAAACACCTAAACCACTTACATTTATTTGTATTGACCATTTTCAAAAGCTATTTGCTCTCACTTCAGAAATGACTGACTAGGTCAGGAGCTGTTGTTAGTGATATCTAGGGAAGTGTGGTGCACCATGCTGGAGTAAATTACTTTGGAAGTAACAGTTACTAAAGAACTTCAGATGTATGTGTTCTCATATCTGGATAGTAAGCTAAGCAGTAATGGACAATGGGAGGAACAGAAAGCAATCAGATATGCAATGGTAAAGGGAAGAATGGCCATGACAGCAATATGAAATTGTTTGTATCTGATACCAGTTGTATTATTAAATGGCTAGGAAGGTTTTATTAGCCTTGGTTGAATCTAGATGGATTTATGGAGGTTAGGAAAGGTAAGTGTGAGATGATTAATGATGGAGAGAGTATTGAAATATTATTTCAAGTGCAAGAGTTACCAGATACCAACATAGTGAAAATATGCCTCATATATCAAAGAGAAAATATGAGTATCACACCTAATAGCTGGCTGAGGAAAATTAGGGAGCAGTTTGTTAAAATGGGTTAGGAGATTGCTGGGCTAAAATTGGATTGTTTGGAAGAGGTTTTCAGAAAGAAGTGAGAACAAGAATGAAAGATATGGATAAACAAATTTTATTGGCTCAGATGAGGGAGTAAAGTGCACTTAAAAATTATTTTGTTGTTTAATGACGCTGTCAATTGCCAGGATTGCAGCACTGTCACAGGTGTGCTGGAATTTCATCCCGCAGGAGTTCTTTTACATGCCAGTAAATCTACTGACACGGAGCAGTCCTTTTTAGGCACACTTAAAAACCATTGGTGTGGGCTGGATTTGAACCTGCGACCTTGGGATCAGTAGACCAGTGTAAAGTACACTGATGTACTGCATGGAAATAAAAGATATCTCAGGAAAGGAGAAATACTTGTCAGCTTGTGATTATTATTCATTTATGTCAACAAACTTACTGTTGGTGTTTTTAAACACACAAGTCATCTGTGGGCAATGTTTGAGAGGTGCAATTGGAACTGAAAAATTCAATACCACAGCTGGAATTTGAACCACAGATCCTCCGCTCACTAGGTGGGTGCTCTAACCACTATGCTAGTGTGACAAACTGCCAGAATGACAATGAATTTTTCAGATCCGATTCTACCTCTCAAACTTGTCAGCTTGTTCAAAAAATAAGAGCTTGGTTTAGATTAGGAGTTTGGAAATTATGGGGAATGTGAGGAGAGGTTATTATGGGAATGTGTCCAATTTATGGGGAGAAGGAAGATCAAGTTCATGTTATCCTTTACTGTAAAGGCACTAACTTTTGGAGGGAAGATTCAATAAATAGGAAATGGTTATTTAGGAATAAAGAAGTTGTAATTAGAAAGAGTTTTAAAGACCAGAAGCAGACACCCAAATTAGCAGAGTTTTTGTGAAAGGTTAGGAGGAAATGGGGATGGTTGGTTGAAAAATATGGAACCAATTAGGTTAGATGATAAAGGGTATTTAAATGTGACTTAAGCAGGATCTGGCTAGCTAGGGTTAAGGCCAGATTAATAAGGTAATTTGGTATAATATGATATAATGGACATTTTGTATTTTTAAGAACTTATTATAAATTGTATGTAATTTAATATGACTGGCAAAGAGTCTGGGCTGAATGCTTAGTCATATAATTGTAATAATTTAGGACTAATAAATGAAGTAGCTGACTACCACTTACTTCTGAACATCATACTACAGAGGTAAATTACTATGCAAGTTGTATATTCTAGAAGTAACACTGGAGAGCTGATATTGGAATGATTGACTGGTAAGGTTAATATTTTTATAAAGAAATGACAGGGAGATGATAAATTTATTGCAATGAATAATTTCCATATGTTAAAATTAGTGCATAATGTAAGTAGCATAAGTTGCAATTTTGTCAGGAACAGTTAAAATTTGACCACGTCTTCTTTCCAATTCATGCACCCACTTACAGTTAATTGTAAACATTCACATTTGTTCTTGTTCTTATTTCCATTCTTGCTTATAGTGAATTAACCTTATAGCTTTGGTCCCCTGTATCTCTCTTGTACTTAAAGCAAAATATGTAATTAAACAATTTCTGATTAACCGAAGGCACAATGAAAAGTGCACATGCACCATAAATGCAAGACTTTAAACTCATGTTATTTAACAGAAGTATTCATATAGTCACACAATGAGCTACATAATGCAAGAGTTTGTAAATTCCAATGTTTCAAGAACGCAAGAGAAGCACCAGATATAAAAAGATGGAAAAATCAGCAATGGTCCACAGATCATCAGCTAAAAGTAAAACCTAAGCTCTTAAAGGCCCCTAGAAAACCAGCATAACTCTCTGTTTGGGAAAAATTATTCATACATAAAAATAAACTTTGATGTCCCTTATGAAAAGTATCTGAGAGTGCAATATATCCATCCAGGAGAAAACACAGCAGTGAATCAAGGCTGAACATGAAGACAATAGTCACTGAAACATGTTCCAGTAAGTTCTGGTGTAGAAAGTCAACTTACAGTAATAAAAATTACAAATTTTTGCAAATAAATCCAAACTTTAAAGCCGGTGTACCATGGTTCAAATTTTTTGACCAAACTTTTTGTATCCAATGGAATTGCACACCAAAGAAACAGTACCTATCACACTATGATGCATTTTGGTCCAACAGAATGACAGTTCAAGTAGCAAACATGAGAAATAAACATGGCAGATGCAAATATTAATTTAGCGATTGGCATATATTTCCATGTGTCTCAGTAGGAAGAAAAGCTGCCTTAGAAGTGAAAGATATTGTCATGGCTGCAAAGAAGAGAACAGGGCACGGGGTTGAGGAATGTTGGGTCTACTACAAACAGAATTGAGGTTAGAGGGCCCAATGATTTCTTGAAGAGGGAACAACTGCCAGTCGAGAAACCATAGAGAATGAAGACACTGGTCTTCAGAATGCGTCCAGAGAAGAGTAACGTAAGTGAAACTTTAAGTATCTATAGGTCGACAGATTTACTTCTAAAACTCTTTCAACTGTTGTCATTGAACGATTGGCCATATGATCTGTTACGTAGTCTTATTGAAACAAGGCAATGTCACACTCCCTATCTGCTAATTCTCTAAAAAAGATGCTAAATTACATCCACGTATGTACAGGTGTCAACAGTCAACTCAAAAAAAAAAAAAAAAAAATAAAGAAATATTGCCCTTATAACTCAGGACCTAATATTGTTCGTGGAGTAACCCTTCATGATGAAAAAATTGGTGTATGGTGCACCATTACCGGAGAAAGATTTCTCAGAGCTCCAAAAAGCGATTTCTATCCCAGGGGTAACTTAAAACAAAGTGTACAAGACAAGCCCCCACACACTCTCACACTCTGGAAGAATTAAAACAAAATATCCGTCAGGAAATTGCCAGCATTTCTCAATGTGAACTACGGCAAGTGATGGATAATTTCCTAAAGAGGTGCCAAAAATGTACATACGACAGTGGCCCATTTCAGCATTTCCTTTCATAACATTAGTAAATAAAGCCTTTAAAAGTAGTTTTAAAAATGTACGGTTTCATCTGTGCCTTTCTATGATAGCGGCAGATGGCACCAAGTGCGGAGGATGCAGACAGGTGAAACACTGTGCAGCCCCTTTGGAGGTTTTTTGCTCTCCCAGTAGGAGAGTCGGTTAAAGAAATTGAATGAATGTAACATTTTTTACAACAGCTTTAACAGCAATAAATGTTAAATTTCAAATATTCATTTTGCTGATATTTATAAAGTGACAGAAACAGGTGTGGAATTTTGGAATAAAAGTAAACAATTTCTACTCCAGTAGCATCCAACAACTCATTTCCTCATTTTTACTTCAGAAATATTTTGTCTTTACCTGAAACAAATCTCTGAGCCCTTGATGTTCACATTTTGATGGCAGCAGCCAGTACTTTGAAATACTTACAACAGCAGAAAGAAATGTGTTTCATGCAACATATTTTTGGAGTAGTGTTAACCTAACTTCAGCTGTGAAAATAATTGCAAATATATTACTCTAACTGATAACACCTTCACCATAATGTGTTTCAATAAACCATCAATAACCAGATTTGTTTGCAAGCTAACTACATAACCATGTATCATGCAACTACCTGAGGATGGGGTGACCAAAACAATTTCCATGCCTAAAAAATTACTTTCCTAACGCATAATTGTCAAAATTGAGTTCATGCTCAACAATACTGATAATACAGTCTTAATGATACACAAGCTATTCACACATCATTCAAACTTATCATGCAATACTTTACATTTGTACGCTTTTTACAAATTTTGTGTCAAGTAAAACTATATAAGATTTTGCCCCTTCTATTTTGCTTGAGTTGTTGTGGAGTCCACTGAAAAAGATAAGAGTTAAAAAAATCAGAGAGTGACAGAAAAGGTTATTTAACTGTGATTATTAACATTATGTGCACATAAAAACAATAACATTGATTCAGACAACTGGTAGATATGAAGGAGGCTGTTTGAACATTGCAATCAGATATCACAACTCCAAAAGTCAACTTTAGTTTCTGTTTCAGTAAAACTGATAACATCTCTGTTCTCTGCATCTTTGGAATGCATAGTCAATATTACCCAGAGAGATGGCCTTAGTTTAAAAGCTTCCTTCCTCAAGCATTTACCTTATTTCTATATTTTGTTTCAATATGTATGTGTAGTTATTATTTATTTATGCCAACAAGCTTACTGTGGTATTGATTTTTAAGTTCCAGTTCTCACTCTCATATGTATATGTGTAGTTTTAAGTCAGATCACTGAAGTATTCAATCCTACAAGGGCAACTTGGATAGTAAGTTCCATTTATTTTTTTAAGGAACCCTGCGTTATTCTTAGAACTTTTATTATGCACAAGCAAAATGTATACTTATTATAAAAACTGAATCAGTGTTGAAAACTTAACATCACTTGCATGTAAATATTTATCTTGAGTTTAAATTGCTCCCATCATCAAAATTACCCAACTGATTCTTGTGGATGCTTTCTGATGTGTGATTGTTTGAGTTTACATCTAGTGGTGAACTGATGAACTTCCGTAATGGATTTGATGGTGGTAAATCAAAATTCATTAATCAGAGTTTGTTTTTTATGATAAGAATTGAAGCCGAAATTGTGAACACCATAATTATGGAAATAATATTGCTTCACATGGCAGAATTAAATAGTCGGGAAATATTAAAATCATCACATATATAAAAGGTACAGACCTGGGAAGATTGTTCAGAGTTAAAATTGTCAGAAGGGACACCTAATGTTACAGACAAGTCATTAGGGGCAAGCGTCAGGTAGTCACCCTGATACATCCTAAGACCAGTTTTCCTGGAAATCGCTTAGCACAGGTGTGTTGAACGGGTAAACAAGGGATGGACAGGCACGCTTCAGTGAATCCCTGTTGCCACTGGAGAGATAATTAGGAAGTGAAAGGCAGTTACTTGTCTCCCAGATCCCCGAGTAAGCAGGTCAGTCATGGGACTTGCCTTCCGGACCACAAGCAGGCAGGTCAGTCATGGGACTTGCCTTCCGGACCACGAGCGGGCAGGTCAGTCATGGGACTTGCCTTCCGGACCACGAGCGGGCAGGTCAGTCATGGGACTTGCCTTCCGGACCACGAGCGGGCAGGTCAGTCATGGGACTTGCCTTCCGGACCACGAGCGGGCAGGTCAGTCATGGGACTTGCTTTCCGGACCACGAGCGGGCAGGTCAGTCATGGGACTTGCCTTCCGGACCACGAGCGGGCAGGTCAGTCATGGGACTTGCCTTACGGATCCTCGAGTGTGAGGACACATTACATTTTACAATAACAATAGTGGAACAGAGGTGGTGAGACCGCGTCAGAATCTACTCTCAAGTATCCACCTCTGCAATGTATTTTGTAACTTTTGGACACCAAATCACATCACGCTGAACATAACACTTTTAAAAGCTACAAAACATGTTGCAGAGTTGGACACTTGGGAGAAGATTCTTATCCTAAAAAACAAACTCCGATTAATAAAGTTTGATTTTCCACCACCAAATCTATTATGGAAGTTCATCAGTCCACCACTAGATGTCAACCACATATTAGACAACATCCACAGGAATCAACTGGGCAATTCTGATAATGGGAGCAATTTAAGCTCTTGAAACCAGCCATGATAAAAATTTACATGTAAGTGATGTTAAGTGTTTCAACACCAATTCAATTTTTATAATAATTTAGATTCACATCCTACCTAAGGTTTTTTATCAGTTATTATAAGTGGCAAAAGACAGGGTGGTACCTTAAGCTTAGGCCAGTAAGATTGCCTTCCCAAATTTGCTTTCCCAATATCATTTAATGTATCGTCAATCACCACCTCCTGTGGTATCATATGAAAATGGATGATTATATACAGCAGTCATGTCAACAGGCACTACTGGTGACAAGAGCGCTCTGAATGCAACGGTAGCACACTCTTCAACCTTCAGCTTGCCAAGTGACAGTGCAGTGAACTCCCTCTACCCGACAAGGGACACTGTACCTAGGGATAATCTCGCACTGAACTCAGGTGTATGTAGCCATGGCTCTGTCAAAACCTACATCTTCTGTTTCCAAAATTAAATATTTTGATTCAGCTTGGGCAGAGCAGAATTCATTTGTCACTTGTTATGTCAATATACAAAAATTAGAAAAAATGTTTTGTATTTCTGAGACGGCCTTTTCAGCAAAAGTTACCAAGACTGAAGATACAGCAATTCAAATGGAGATAATCGAGTTGAGATGTGACTGTCGGCTACTGAAAAATGCAACACTCTCAGTGCTATAGAATTCTACATAGACCTGTCATTCATGACATTGCTAGAAGTGTACTGAACTATGCTGAATCAAGAACTGTGCTGCTACCACCACTCCTGTGCACGAACTTACTTTCCAAGTTACCATTGTATATTTACCTGTAGATTGAAGGAGATCATGAAGTAAGGTCTTAATACATACAGAGCATTATGCTTTAGGTGCTTTCACAAGATTTTGTGTATTGCATTCTGATGTTTTTGAGAAACAATCCCAAAAAACTTTTTTATCCTAAAAAATATTTTTAGGCATTTCTCCTTATTAATCACTTAATTTTGCATCAATTTAAAACCTGAACAAATACTCTTACTATTGTAATATACATAATTTCAATTCCAAATGTGCTGTTATATGCCTAAAAGCTGAGCATTTTTACAGTGCCATCTAAACTCTCCTTAATTTTGAATGGTCTTCAACCCAATAGGGATTATTCAAAAAGTTGTCATCAAATTAGTCAACCTGTATGAGTACAGGCTCATGCAAAACTCAGAATTTTTAGTGTTCTCCATCTAAACTAGCTACCCCTAATTTTTAACCAATATCAATCAAATTTTAAATGTCAACAAATTTTCTTCAATTGGTTTAAAATTTTGTTCTTTTACATGCAAAAGTTCAATTTAAGAGAACGGTCTAAATAACTAAACCTAACGCCACAGCGCAACAGCCCTATCCAGGCCAAGGCCTAATGCCCAGCCACTGTGTCCCCCGCCTCTGCCCACTACAGGCGTCAAGAGGGGGTGCAGTACTGGAGGGTAGTACGTCATCGGCACCCCAAACCCTCCCGGCCAGTTATGCTGTCTTCACGACCTACGGCCACTACTTCTTTATTCAAGTAGCTCCTCAATTGCTCCCTCAGGGACCTAACAAGGCTGAGTGCACCCCGGGGATTGAACCGGATCTCCCATGCCAAAGACAGTCTAAATAAGGTACTATCAATTTTGAATCCATTGCTACCAAATATGAAATGAGTCAAAATGTTTTCTATAAATTATAGTACATAAAACGTCAACCCTGTATAGAAGAAACAGCTTATTGGAATAGCCCAAAAACAACTGCGAAATCTTGCCCCCCATTATGGCACGGCCTGGTTATACTTGGTGATATTCCATAAGTTAAGTTGCATTAGTACTGCCATCTGATCGAAAAATGTAACCATGGTAAAGCTATGGCCATAGTTGGTGTTATTGTATCCATTATGTTGCCACAGAAGCCCTTGTTTTTGAACATGTTGCACAGAAGTCAACCGATAGATTTTAAAACAAGATTCTGTTTAGACGTCGTATTAATTAATCAATCTGTGGACACCATTGTATTGCTTCTGTGTACATGGTTTAGTCTTGATTTGTTTTAGAGCAGTATATGCAGTTCTAGTTACTGCCGTTGTTATTTTTGTAGTAGTGCATTAAATATATATGACATTTAGCATTCGGAAGTGACTTTATCCAAAAGTGTTATTGTAGAACAAGATTTGCTGAAGGTGAGTAGGTTCTTATGTTGTGTGGTAATGATGTCCAAGAGCTATTGTTCTAAAGCATGTTACTTTAATCCTGTGATATTTGACGTTAGAAACAATGTTTTATTATGTAGGTTCATAGTACTGCTTTTTGGTCTAATATCGACTGCAGTTAGTATAATGTCGGCTGCATTGAATTCTTGGGATCGCTGATAAGCTGTTTGCCCTATTAATGCAATGGTTTGACTATAAGCTCTTCATTTTAAGTTTTGTTAATTTTAAGTCAATTTCAAACAAATTTTAAATTTATTCACAATTTTCTTCAAATTCTTTAACTCTGTATGTGCGGTAATGGAAAACTGTTAAGAGGCTGTCCATCTAAAGGTCTTTAATTTTGAACACATTTCAACCAAATTTTAAAAGTATCATAAAATCATGAATGTTAAAATGAAGTGACAAATACAACGAAGCATTACAATTTATAATTTCTTTTTTCAAATTACTTATATATCCTATTTAAGCACTTTATGTACAATGATTCACTTAGAAGTTAAAGGATTTTTACCATATCACATTTGAAGAGTGTCAAGAAATTTTCTTCAAACTGCTATGTATAAAATCTCAACGTAGTCTTTGCAAGTGTTGCTCAGTTATTTCATTTGTATGGATGGATGGACAAGTTCTGCATTAGCAAATATTTGAGTTTATTGTTGTGCCTCCTTCCATGAACTCCACCAACAATATAGCTTCTGTCCCAAAAAACATGTGCCAAATGCTTCTTTGTTGAAAGCGATTAGAGGTATTTTTGTGGTTTTGTTGGGGACTTGGTGCGGCCCTAGGAAGGAAAGCTATGGTGAAGTGTGCTGTCGAGTATTGAAAATGGAGCACAAAGATCCAGATTTTTTGGAGAAATTGGTGACAGATCATAGTGTCACTAAGAAGAAAATTAACTGTTCTTTAGATTATGTCCCCAACATTTTACCTAGAAAATTCAAGTCCAAAAGTACTTACTGCACATGCACTGGCACTCAGAAGCAGAATGTGCTAAAATGTGCTGGCAGTCACTAGCAGACAATTTTCATTGCTGCCAACTTTGCTCCTTCAACCCCACTAGTTTTTCTTGCCAACACATGAAACATAAATGCACTCAGATGTTGTCGATCAATTTGTAAAAGGAGTAGGCTAATTTGTTTTTCACATCTTGAATTAATATTAGAAATCATGTTTCCATGCAAAAAAATTTTGATCTGATCGTACTTCTAACAGGATCGGATCCAAGGATTCAGTTCAATCTTTATCCTTGTTTCCAAACAGTATTCCGTCCGTAATGAGAACTCAAATCATTTTCAATTCCCAATGGAAACATATTAATTATTTTATTAAAATTCTTGAACTCATTTTCATGAAAAAAAAAATAAAATTTTCCAGCATGTGTAGTTTTGAATTGGAATAATTTAGTACCACTCTTCCCCTTATATTGTTAGAGGATACCTAACTTTAAGTATGACATTTGCTCTTTCTGCAGTTTTTCTGTTTTGAGCTGTGCAGCTCACAGTTAACTTTCGTCTGAAATTATATTATTGGATTCAGGAGATGTCACAACATGTATATGCATTAAAATCTCCACATGACATTTTTGCAGGAACGCTATCCATCAGCACTGTACAATGTGGTGCCCGTGATTTATTTTTCTAGCACCCTATATCTGCAAATTTTTACTTCCACAATTTGTTGGCAACAAATTAATGGACAGCTAGCAATGTTGGCAGTGCTGCATTTACACGGCAACTTCGGAACATTGTGTAAGCCCTTGTGCATGCCTCCCTTCTTAAGGGACGTAATCTAAAGTGTATCCAACATGAAGGAACATGAACATGAAGGATGCGCAGTGGGGTAAAATTTTGGCAACAATAAGGAATCGCAGGCAGTTGTCCACAAGCAAGTGCATAGTAGCCCCAGACAATGGTTCTGAGATGTAATAATTAAGTTGCCAGAATGGTGGCAGCAGTGTTTTGTCGATAATGGGGAGTATATTAAGAGATTCCATGCACATTGAATCACATTTATTAATAAATAAGGTACAATAAAATGTCACTGTAAATCATTTGTGAACAGCCCTCGTACTACAATTTTGTTCTTCGTGTGCTTGTAATTTACTTTAGATATATTTAAATGACAACTTTTCTAATTCAATATTATGAATAATTTCACTTTGCTGGTTCCTTCAGCTTCAAATTAACCAAGTATATGGAATATGAACCTACAACCTCCCAGTTGAGCCACTGGTTTTAGCAACAAGTTGTTATGAATGGAGATTTATTATTTATTAAAAGTTGAGATGTATCACTCTACAACATAAGAAAGTTGCTGATGCTAGTACCTGTGAGCTCAATCATCTTCCTTGTGATGCCCCTGCTGTTGTTGGCCATACACTCGTAATTTCCAAAGTCCTCCGGCCGTGTGTCGATGATCTTGAGGGTATGCCTGTTGCCCTCGTGTCCTCTCTGGACGCGATTCTGGTGGCTGTTTGCATTGATAGGAAATCCATTAAACAGCCACACAACTTTAGCGCAGGGTTCTGCATGTACAATGCATGTTAGTTCTGATTCATATCCAGAACCAGTGGTTACCTGCATTTTTTCAGCTTCAACTTCTGGTTCATCTGCAAGCATTACAGACATCAGATTCAGTTTATGTGCTACTTCATACAGGTGAATAAACACTTTGGAGAGCGCTATGCATCAGGGGCACAGCGTTCACATTTTAACACAATTGCCTGACTTCTTTTTCCACTTATCACAACAATCCTTAATATGCAAGGTGTTAGGGATATGAGTGTGTAGATTTCATATCATGATAGATTTAAATATGATAAATAAAAAAGTTGTTGTTGTTAGCTAATGCTGGATTTCTGACAGTGAAGTCATTAATCCTCTTGCTCTCCAATATTTTTCACTGATGATATTGAAGAGAGCAATAGCAGTAATAGTAACCGCTTTTTAGAGAGCACCATATTTTTACATTTTGGTGGTCACATCGCTCTCTCACAACCACCAGAATGTCTGGAGGGCCACACCTGTCGTTGGTTTACGGGTCTCACCAACCTGACCGGGAGAGTTATCAAAATAAATTCACCGACCATATCCTCTTAATTACCAATCAGAGGACATATTACATGCCATGACAGGTCAGCATGTTAGGGGTTAAGATTTTATAGAGAACTTAGAGAAATGGAGAGGTTGGAAAAAATAAAGACTCCCTAGCCCTCAGGAACCCTAATAGCATCAGGGTCGGAAGAGAACAAGAGATGACCCAGGTAAGGTCAGATAGAAAAGTTACAGTGAGGAGCAAAACACCAGTAAGTGGAAGTAATGTTCTGCTCAGCTTGGTTACCTTGTGGTCGCTATTCACATATCCCCTAGACGGAGACCCCTGAGTCTACTCAAACTTCTAAAACATGGTTTTTGTGAATTGTACTATCATGTATTAAATTCAGTGTAAGCATAAACCATATTAATTTATATCAAGCATTTAATAATAAATAAGAAAATTATACTACAGTCACACAAATGTTAAGGGGCACTTCCATGAAAATTAAGTGAGCAAATTAAGGAGCATAATATGTTTTAAATAAAAGCAAACAATATTTTGAGATACCATTTTCCACATCTTTTTATTTAAGAATATACAGGAAGAATTATATGTGATCTGAACAGAAGAAACACAAATAGTAGTCTTTTACAATAATGACAGCCTCATAAACATGTCCTTTTATTGTAATGAATTAAAAAGAAATTAATCTTTTCATGTCATAGAGTTAGCCATTTATACCAAAAATGGAAACAATAGTATGCACAGTTTATTACATTGCTTTTGGTTCAATATTTTATTAAGCTTCCGGTTTTTCTTCGTGTTAATGTGCAGTAGAACCTCAATTATACATCACTTGGCTAACTATTTGACTCATTAAATTGCAAATTTTTCTTTTTCTTTTAATTTCTCAAATGAAAACAGTTCCTTGTATTTATTAATACTCAACATTACTGCATAATCCTGTCCTGCCTAAATATATAATATGGTGCATACGATAATCTATAAACAAAGAACAATTCCTTTAACCAATGTTAAAGGTGTCATCATACAAAGTTTCTAAAGGATGGATGGCCAATCAGCTTATAGTCCACAAAGAGATGCAAGTTTGACAGCATCGCCCAGGAGCATTACTCAGCTCAAAGATAAAAAAGTACAATAAGTTTATCTATCATAAAATGTAAAGGAGATAACTGAACATAATTGAATACATTATATGCACAGTGTGGTAACAAAGCAGGACTGAAGAGGTGAATGTTTTGTTTATCAATGCGACTTAAACTGGCTCACACTGGGTGCAATCCAACCTACAGAATTTCTTTGCACCGTGCACTGTGATGACTCTGTTAAGCTTGGCTCAATTTGCCAGCTGTGAACCGAGGAAATGATCAAGCACATATTGAAAGATGGCTTGCTTATCAGTGCAACAGATAGGTGCAATAGAAATACGTAATTATGGAGCAACTTGCTCCAAAGAAAGTAATGAATGCCAAAAGTCCATTTTAAGCAAAGTGGGTCTTTTCTTATTTTTTTGAAAGTAATGACCAGAGACCGCAACTTAGGCAAAATGCCTTTTTAAATGTGTCAAATCTTCAATTTTAAAGTGAATCTGTAAGAATTATACCTTTGTGATTGAAATGCCACAGTTTTAAGCTGCCTTTTTAAATATAAATGCCTGTTTTATGAAATAAATGCTTTTTGTTGTCTTTATTTCATTATTTATCATTATTTGTCTGGATAAACTTAGAAACATTTAAAGAATTCTACAAGGTGACAATTCTGTTGCAGTTGGAATGGACCCTACAATGATGATATATTTTAGATTTGCTCCAATAACTTCTGTCGATGTTTTGCCATATGAAAATGTGTTATCTGACAGAAGACTCAACATGACCCCAGAGAACTTAAAAAAGCATTTGGTTGTCATGTGCAATGAATAAGACAAATCAATACACAGGCCTCTTTAAAAAAATATTTTATTTTTGTGACAGTTACAACATTTTGTTTAAAACTTTGAAGTTCTTCAAAATATGATGACTGAGTTACTGAATAGTGTAATCTATTAAATAAATGGATTTTTCTAATTGCCTTTTATTGTCTGTTTTGGCATTTATAATACCTTTTTCCTTGCCTATTTCAGCTATTTATACTGCCTTTTTGCCTACCTATTTTAATGAGTTATAATGCCGAAACTTCCAGTCTCTGGCAATAACAATATAGCCAAATACCTCATTTAACCCTTTCACTCCATTTACCATCACATAGACAACAGGGCACTTAATCCTTTCACTGTTGAGATATGTTCTGCTTTCTTGTTATGCTAACATCAATAAATTGAATTCAAGTATTTGCAGCCATTTCCTAATGTAAAAATATTAATTTAAAATATTAAATTTTTGCAATAAAATTAGTGGTTTCTTTTTTGAGAAAAAAGCAATATCCATGCAACTGCAGTCAAATATAACCCCATCAGCTTCCATGAGTTCCTTTGCACCAATTATTTTACTTGGGCCCTCCCCTTCCTTTACCACAGGCACATTTGACTGCAGTTGCTAGGATTCGAACTCGCGACATTTGGCTTTGAATGAACAGCCAGTTCAGTGCGTATTGTCCTAACCATCACAGCTACAAATTCTGAAATTTACTGTCATAACACAAGAGATAAAGCAAAATTACATATAACCTCACATAACAAAAAATTGTTTGATAATACGTTTTACTATAGAGGCATTAAATTTTACAACAAATTACCTATTGAAATAAAAAATATAAATTCCATTCACTGTTTCAAAAAACATCTCAAGCAATTTTTAATTGAAAAATGTTATTACGCAACTGACGAGTTTTGAATAAATGAAGCATTCACTTGTATTTATTAACAATGTATAAGTTTAATCTACATGTATAGTATAATTTTTAAGTAATTACTGTTTAACTTTTATAATATTATAATTGAAATTTTAAAATACTGGAGGAATCCATAACATGTATATGTTAAATCAGATGGACAAAATTGAATTGAATTGAATTGAATTGCTTCAGCCGGGGTGCCTCGGAAAGGGATATGAAGACTGGTTTAGGAATTAGAGGATGAATGGCATACGTACCAAAATATCTCAGCAGTAAAAGGGTTAAGGTACAATAATTAAATATGTATGAAAATCATCTGTTCAGACACTATAATAGAGCCCACACAAATAAATGGTGAAATCATAGCATAGGGGATGCTAAAGAACAACAATTAAAGAGAAAGAGATAAAAGATGCTTTAAAGCTTTTAAATTTGCAAGATAGAGCCATAAAATTCACTTTGGAAACAGAAAATAATGGCTGCCTTCCATTCCTAGATTTAAAAATTAAACAACGTAACAATAAATCTACCCATACTGATAATTACATAATAAGTATAAGTTTTAATTCTTTTTCCACACAAAATTGCTGTTACCAATAATTTAATTTATAGGTTAATAAATATAGCCCTTAATAAGGAAGAATTTAACAGAGAATATAAACGCATTATCAACACTGTGGTAATTAATGGTTTTAATACAGATTTGATACATAAAAAGATATAAATCAAAAGGCTGTTAAAGAAGTTTCTACCCTCAAGAGAATAAAACATGATTGAATTTTAAAAAGTTTACTTACCAACCTTGGGCTAGTAAAAAATTTACAAACATTTTTAAGCAACACAGAATAACTTTGGTTCCTCAAAACAAATTTAATATGCAAAATTTACTAAACTGTTCTAAGGATAAAATTCCAAATTATAAAGAATCTAGCATTTATCAATTTAGCTGTGACAGGGTTTACATTGGTAAAACTAAACGTCATTTTGGAAACCAGAATGAAGGAGCATTTTAAAAATATTAAATATGAGCAGATTGATGAATCAGCTGTGGCAGATCATTTCTAGTCATTTAATCATGAAATAAATCCAGAGATTAAATTATTAAACAATTAAATGGACCTATAGGTTTAATAGTTTGGGAAAAGATATTTGTTTTAAAAAACAAGAACCACATTATGAATTTTGAAAAAGCACCAATAGATTGTATTTATAGGTTTATTTTGTTTTCAAAGGTTGGCGAAACATAGAGATATTAAGTGGTTGAGCGTCTGTAGCTATGATTATATTCTAAACAGATTATTGAAAATGTGATGGAGTCATCACGAAACGTATGTCTGGATATTTCAAGAACTTGCAGCAATTACTTAGATAAGTGAAGCTTTTAGTCTCTAAATTTGTTTTTATTTTAGAGGTTGCCAGATCTTGCAGAAGAGCTTTCTTTAACCAAAAATGAGGTTTGTACCAGTGCTTTCTAGATTATTAAAGTAAAAGACCAGATTTGAACATTAAAATGCCAAAATAACCAGTTTAACACTGGTTAGCACACGTAAACATTACACAGTAAGGAAGAAGCAGCACTGAAAGTGCGGAAGATGGATATGGCAAAGTGGGCAAGACAAGTGTAAGGAGAGAGTGAGTGGATGTTTGCACCAAGGCCAACTTTTCATGGTCACATTTGCACCTTGCACCATGCAATGCACCCTGAGAGACTCTAATTTGGGCACAGATTACAGTGGAACATTTTCTTGAAAAATTTTCCAAGTCGACCAACGTTGAAATTTGTTTTCTGTTTACGCTGTTCATATACAGTCATACACATGTTTTTCAAAAATTGGTTTTTTGGGGGCTTAGTGTATCTTAAAACATGTATTTCCAATAAACCTTCAATGTTATATGTTTTGCTTCTCAATGTAGCTTTTCTATCAGACCTTATTACCTTACCTTGGTCATCTCTTGCTCTCTTCCAACCCCGATGCTATTGGGGTACCCGAGGGCTAGCGAGTCTTTATTTTTCCAACCTCTCCACTTCTCTAATTTCTCTATAATCTCTTAACCCCAAACATGCTGACCTGTCATGCCATGTATTGCATATATGCATATATATATGTTCAGCGAACTTATTTCGATAATTCTCCCAGTCAGGTTGGTGAGACGTGTAAACCAACAACAGGTGTGCTCCTCCAGACATTCTGGGGGTTATGGGAGAGCGATGTGACCACCAAAATGTAAAAATATGGTGTTTCTAAAAATCAGTTACATTTACTGCTAATTATCTCCAATACAATTTATGAAATATGAGTTGGGGGAGGGGGGGGGGTAACACATTCCAGAGTTAAAATAGTCCTCCATTCAGATCTCTGGGTGGGGACTACTTTTTGAGAATCAAAACATTATATTAATGGAAGATCTAACACCAGAATTCTTCAATGGAACGCAGGTAGCCTTATGCAATCAAAACGAATACAGCTCAATAGAATTGTATTTGAAAAAAAACAAAGATATATTTTTCATTCAAGAAGCTAATCTAACAAATGATCAACTTAAATACTTCAATTTGAGATGGAGCAGGGGCTGGAGTCACGTGTCACCTCTTTTCAAATAACAAATCTTTAAGTTATGGAACTACAAACTTTGATGGAGAAATTGAAGCAATTCGAATGGCCCTACAAAATCTTTTGTATAGAATTTCACATTATCATCAAACAGTTACTCTCTCAGATTCCAGGGCAGCAATTATAGCATTTACTTCCAAGTTGTCACCAAAAAACCAAACAATTATAGAATGTTAGAAAATCCTTACCCATTTAACAACACTTCAAAAACACTCTTCCAATGGATACCAGCTCACTGTGGACTGAGTGGCAATGACGAAGCTGATTTTCTTGCAAAAAAGGGCACCAGCAGTGTACAGAAATCTATAGTTAATCTTCAATTTTATGCAGGGATTGGTCAATTCTGATTTCAAAAAAGTTATTCCAAAATGTTACTATGTAAAACCAAAAAATAAAAGATGGTAACTACCAAACATTCAAGCCGTAATTCCTGAGTATCCTCGAAAAACGGCAGTTGTAACCTTCAGGTTGATTACAGCGCATGATTGTCTGGCAAAACATTTACAGAATTGGGATATATTCTTCACCACTCTGTCCTCTATGTGATCTGTAAGAGGAAATGGACCGAGACCACCTTCAAATATGCCCGGCCACTTCTAGCGCCCCATCCATCAGTGAAAAATATTGGAGAGCAAGAGGATTAATGACTCATTGTCAGAAATCCAGTATTAGCTAACAACAATACTATATTTTTAGTGGATCACAATACTTCCTCGTCTACCACAGATAAGCAGTAGAAGAATTACACTGATTGGCATATGACATATCACCAGAGAATGGAGGGCACACCTTGTACTTCAAACCAACATGGATCTTTCGCGCTTACCATCTAGGGTTGCCAGGTCTTACCTTTTCCCGTAAGTTGTATGTTATTTGCATTAATCTTACATTTTATGTTTTTTTCCCTCCTGTAAGATGGTTTCTTCTGTTTTTCTACTTTTCAGGGAGAGAAAACAATTTCTAACACCAAAATGCAATTAGTAATGATTGCACTGCTGTGTAACCATATGCTTATTTTGGGAACGTTGGTAACAGTTATAAAATAAAGTTGGCTATTCTGTATGATGAGCATGTTTATTTATAGCCTAGACCCTGGGTCTCCAAACTACGGCCCACGGGCCAACTCCAGCCTGCCAGTGTCTTCAATCTGGCCCACGACTGCTTATGGTTTATTATTGTTTTTTCAAGTTAACTGTGTCATGAATCACAAATTTATTTATTTAATTTTAATGTATCAATTAATCACAAAATAAATACTTACAATATTACTTTAGTCAGTTTCATATTATTACAAATCAACGGAAATATTAACACACATTAAATAATATTTACAATAATATTTGATTACAATAATTCTGTTGCTGTGATACGTTAGATTGAAAAAAGAACTTAATGTTAGTTTGTTTTATTTACTTGCTAGGTAAAGCTTCATGACAAGTATAATAATCAGTCAATTAAATTTAAATATTATAACTAACAGATAATTGAAATGAATCTCGTTAACATTAGTGAACATTCCGCGGTTTAACTCTCGGTAGTGTGTAACGATCCAGCAGAAATGAACGAAGACCACTTGAAGACCTGTGAAGCATTAAGGTCAGAAGAAACTACAGTTCAAAAGTATTGGAAAGGACGAATGCTAATGGCTTCATTGCCAGATGCAAGGCACTAGAAAACAACAATTCTCGGTAGTTATGTTGGCGTAAAGAGTATTGTATATGTGTGTAAACCGAAGTTTCGAATGTACATATATATCCTAAATATCACACATTATTTTTATCCTGAAACTCCCTCAGGGATAGAAAAGCTAAATTAACATGAATGAAACTGTGGGGGGTCCTCTTCTGAAAAATACTAATGAGATTTATGTAACTGTGATTTACCACCGACAATATTTTGCAGTTGTGAACCAATTTTACTTGTACCAATTATAAAGAGAGATTTAAGATGATCATCAGTTAACTTACATATGCAAACATTCTTTGTGTACTTCATTTTGGAGAATGTTTTCCCACACAAGTAAGTTGTACCAAAAACAGAAAACAGCCCACAAGCAAATTTATGCAAATTATCAAATTGTACCAGTGGAAGACTTAATTCCAACAAAGATGAGTTTTGGTATTTGCTTTTAATTATATCACTGCACTGTAAATCAACAATTTCCATTTGAAGTTCCGGGGCTAGAGTTTCAATATCAGTATCAAAAGGATTTTGAAAAATCTTAATTGCATTCACAATGTCATCAAAGTCTGAGAAATGGGTATCAAAATTTATCTTCAAAGCACCCAAAGCTTCGATTGCAAAATGGACAGGAAACTCAATCTTAGTAGTGTGGCTGAATATTTCACACGTTTTAAAATGTTCATATGTTCAATATTCATAAAATGTTCAGTTCGTTCATATGTTTTCCCAAATCTAAACAGAATGCTAACTTCCACAGCCATTTGCTATTTTGTAATTCAGTAAGAGGGCAGTGAAAAAAATTTCGATCTCTGTTCGTAGTTCAAAAAAGCACTGAAAAACGTTTCCGCAACTAAGCCAGCGTATGGCAGTATGATATGGTAAGTCATTTTCTCCAATCTCTTGAATAAACTCACGGAATTGTCGATGATTCAGCCCAGTGCATCTGATGAAATTAACAACTGATATTACTGGTTATATAACCTCAGATATATCCGAACATTTTCCACACAAGGACTGCTGATGAATGATACAATGTAATACTAATGGTTTTGAACCATTTTCATTTTCTACAGCCTTTGACACAAGTGCAACCACTTCTGTATTTTTACAACACATGTTTTTGCCTCCATCAGTTGTAGTAGATTTCAAGTTTTTCTATCGAAGGCTCTTAGTATTAATGACATTTTCAGCTCCCTTGAAATTATCTTCCCCAGTAGTCATGCCGTGAATACTATCAATATCAAGAAGTTCTTCATACACTATACAGCTTTATCTGCTCCTTGAATAAAAATCACCTGAGTAGTACCTGCCACATCCATTGACTCATCCAAAGCTCGAGAAAATCACTCAAGATGTCCATTTTTGTCACACAGTTGACATAATAATATATTTTCTGTGATGTCTTGTACCCTCCGAGCCATGGTGTTTGCTGACAAACTGACAGTTTTAAATAAATTTACCTGTTCGGGACACATTTCTTCGGCTGCTGCAATTACACATTCATTGATTTCATTTCTCCATCGGTGAATGGTTTTCCATGTCTTGCGATTTCAAGAGCCACAGGAAAGTTAGCATGAGTTGCAGCCTCTTGTTCACGGTTGACTTTCGTTAAGAAGGATTGCTGCGATTTCAATCTGCGCTTTAATGTTTCAAATTTTTCTGTCCGCAAACTTCCTGTATATTTTAAGTATTTTTGCAAATGTTTCATTTCATAACGAAGTTTAATGTTATATTCTTTGAAAACGGCTATGGTTTCATTACAAATCAAACATAGCGCCTTAATACAGTACTCAATCACAAAATACTGAAACTTCCATTGATCTTTGAATGTTCTGCATTCACTATGTACTTTTCTCTTCTTTTCCATTCAAGTAAATCACACACAGAAACAAGTCAAATCAAAATACTGTAAAGTATGGGCATTGGTCGGTTCAAAAATGTATTTTAAATGGGGTTACACACTACGTGTACTTTATTTCGCGATAGTTTCTGCCTTCCCAAGGCAGACTGACTGGGGATCTCACTGCCAGCTGCTAGCCATCTTGAAGTGAGTGGAATACACCAGAACATTCTCGAAAGTTACTACTAGCACCATCTGTTAACGAAAGAGGGTTCTATCACTACCTATTTCCACTTCTGACAACTAGATGTCGTCAAATGTCACGGTCGTAACAATAATACACAATTTAACTAGTCTATAAATTACAGATAATGGCAGGAAAAATTGAAACGGTTCTGGCCCTCAGAACTTTCTGGAGTAATAAATACGGCCCTAAGGCTGCAAAGTTTGGAGACCCCTGGCCTAGATCATAGATCACGCAAACTCTTAGCTAGAGGACAAAACTATATTTCTAATATATGCAAGGTTAAGGTAAGTAATAAGTATTTGCTTAGAATAGAACTGTTTTAGTGGGTACTGAAGTTATGAAACATTCACAAATACATTATTTTATCAAACCGGGTTAATTTTATATTGCAATTTTAATTTCAGTTATTTAATTTGCAAAATGAATGTATTTTCACTGATGAGAGAAACAGATGCACTAAGGAGCTGATTGAATCTGAATTACAGGTGGTTGTAAACTTTCCATATTCATGTAATTTTTTTTTTTTTTTTTTTGAAATTGAAAAACGTGTTGCACAATTGTTTAAAAAATCTGAAAATAAATAACAGTAGAAGTGCATATGACCAAAATTAGTCTTGAAAATTCTATTTTTGGCATTTATTTATTTCAGTAAAGAAAAATCTTACTTTTTTCATAAAAAACCCTGGCCACCCTCTAACCACCCCAGGATAAAAGGATGATGTGGAGTAGACTCTAGGCCACAGCAAGGTCAGCTGAGATCCCTAAAAATTCCCAGCTTTATGACCTGCAGATAAGTCTTCCTTCTGGACCCACCTGAGGTAGGTCAGACAAGGCTGCCATCTGGTAGGGCCAAGAAGAACTTACCAGTGAGCAGCCATCTGTCCAACACTGAGCCTTAACCTACATTGAACATGGAAGCAAAAGTCAAATGATAGGAAATGAAGTTTGTGGTAAGAAAGAAAGCAGACCAACATTTGCCCTCTCAACCAGACAAAACCACAGGCAGAGTGGCTGGCTCCAGGAATCAAATCCAGGACCTCCTGAACAGAAGTCTCACATGTTACCACAGAGTCATCTCTCGGTAATTAAACTGATTACATTTCTCATAAGTTCATTGAGCAGGATGGCTCAGGCAGTAATGTCTGTGGCCTGCATTTGGGAGGTTGCGTGTTCGATCCCCGTGGCCATGCACTCTGACACAAGATTTTCCGTGGTTTCCCCATGTCACTTAGGCAAATGCTGGGGTGTACTATTTCATACCATGGTTTCCTTTCCATTATTTCCCTTCAATCCATTTCCTTATTGTCTTTTAGGTGTACTTTCACGCATACAGTGTTGGCAGTGCTGGGCAGACAGTGCAGATGATTGCACTTGGTAACTGCCAGTAACTGCTGTTCTCGGCACTAGTGGCATTTGGCCGGCCTAGTCTTCCGTTGGAGGGGGGAAGCTCAGTGCAACACTGGAACTACTAGGTGTTCTGTGCTGGAACCGCGGTGTGATGACTGCTTGGCAGCGCCTAGCGGTGGGATAAAGAGATCTCAGCATTTGTTACAAACTTCTGCGCATCTCTGTGGCCTACCTCTATGTGGCACCTTCAATTCCCCCATTTCATCCCTGTCTCCTGGGGGGTGGTATCCACAATATTTTTGTGTAGATCGAAGTGAATGTGGTGTCCCCTCTTTGTCTGTACCTTTTAGCCTTTTTCATAAGTTCACGCCACACCACTGCTGTAGATATTATCAAAGCCTAACCTAGTTTGTATACTTACAATAAACACTTATTTCAACTGTAGCAGTTGCTGGGCCACCTTCTCCGTTGGAAGCAGTACATTCATAGATACCCGAGTGTCTGCGATCAACAGCCTCCAACACCACCACATTACCTACTGGAATCGTGCCAACGGACTGCTTGCCCTGAAATCAATCATTCTATCAAGTATACATTCATTAAACTTAACAACATTATTATATTTCAGAAAAGGTATTGCTAATTAACATTCACTTGTGTAATATATAAGATGCAAAAATGCAATGTACAAAACATTGGAGAATAGAAAGGCAGTACCAAGGTTAACATTTTTAGGTTAGGAGCACATGGTCACAGATACAGCATAATAACAGGAGGCCACATAAACATAACTGAAGTCTGATTTTATGAACCATCTTCAGAATGAAATGTAACTCACATGAGAAATATGTATGTACCATCTCAGCTGGATGAATAATGGTACACAATGAGACACTACATGCTTGTACTGTGCTGAACAAGATGGTATTACTAGTAGGCTTCACAACATACACACCTGGCATGTGTTTTATTTACATCTGACATATCATGAACACAAACACTAACAGAACAGATTTAATCTCGATGCACATATTGCAGTAAGGAAAATTTCTGGTACCTAACCTCAAAATGATTGTTCAGTAGTGACTTTCTAATCTAAAATTTTTGGTACATTGTTTTCGCAGCATCTGTATATCTTGAACACTTAACTTTTCACATGATCTGCATATTTTAACTAATGGTGTGCAAATGCTGCTCTTTTATTGTCCAGCTAGCCTAGAAAACAAGCAAGCTCACTCATCTTAGGCAATCTGGCTTGCTTGCTTGCTTCATTTGCATATTGTGCCACAACACAGCAGTTCAAATGTACCTGTAAGTTGTTTAATATGAGCCTAGCATTCATGTTATCAATCAATGGGGTTATCTATTTCACTTGAACTGAATTAGAATGAAGATGAAAGAAGGGTTAGTTAAGTCTCCAATTCATTGTATTAGTTCCAGATAAAAATAAAAAGATTACCTGTTTCATTTACTAGGTAGGCTCATGATTTGATTAACTAGGGAGTAATTCCTTTTGGCTACTGATGTCAAAGGGTTTGTACTTCCTACGAGCTAAGTATTTGCATTTTAGGATAATATGAAAGGCTATCACAAGTTCTGTCACAACTATAAATGTGGGTAGCCCAACAAAGAATGACACTATCCAAAATACTTACATAGCATTCATTAACTATAATATAGTAAATACAAAGAACAGATAGTTACTCAAAATGTCCTCCTCTGGAGGCCACACAGGCTTTCAAATGCCACAACCAAACACCTATAGCAACGTGGGTGACATTTATCTACAAATTCTGCACTGTTCGCTTCAAATCTTGTTTTAGGGCCTCCAGATTTCTGTGTTGTGTCCAGCAAGCTTTACTCTTCATGATTTCCCATATTTGGTAACTCGCCAGATTCAGTTCTGGAGTTCCTGATGGCCAATCTTGGTGCACTATAAACTCGGGAACATTGTCCTTAAGCCGTTGCTCTTGCAGGGTTCTAGAGTGAGCCAGTCAGTGTATGCATTTCTGATGTGATGAAAGCCCTATTTTCCGAACAAGTTTGTAACACACAGCAAGTCCTGATACTGCAAAGAACTAGATTTTTTGTGTTTGACCCCCCCAGAGAGTGAGCTGTCCAGAAGAAAAGGCTGCACTGGGCATACTATGTTATGCCGCTATGTCACTGAAGAAGGTGAAGTGAATGTAAAGACAAACTAATGTGACAGTAGACAGTGGAACTAGATCACATTAGTGAAGTGACAAAGTGAGCTAGGCAAAGTCTCAAGTTGAACTAGATCATTAAGTGTTTGTGAAAACCGAGTTAAGTGACAGTTTGAAAACTGGATAAAGTCACAATATGATCAATGTGCATGAAGACCAAGTTGTGAACTTTGATGTTACTATGGATGTGGATAAATATATGAATTTGTTCCAGGTCATTCCCAACACTGAGGAAAATTTGTCGGCCCATGAGGGACCCAAGTTTTTGCACCAGTTACAGGAGCTAAATGGCTCCAGCAGTGGGAAGATTTTGCTATCATACATGTTTTTTTGTTCTTTGCCTTCCACCAATACAACAGCAAACCACTTTTGGTTTGCTTCTTTACACTTCCTGTAACACATTCTTTACCAGTTTTTGTGGATGTGTGTTACATTCCAGTGTGCCTGCTTTGCTACTGTTCTGAGTTGACACCTTACGGAGGCCACTTTGGACCATCTCATATTAGACTTTCAGAGAGCTGTGCACAGCGTCTTGATGTCAATTTACGTTTCATAAAGTTGGGTTTTCTGGTGTCATTTAATTACTTGTCACCGATAAACAAATCCTCAAGGCATTTTTTGTCACCTACAACATTGAAGTTTTATAAGTTTTAACATTTCTTCTTTGTTTTCTCCTATGTTTGAACCAAGACTGCATAGTAAAATCAGGGACATGCAACGGCAGACCAAAGATCCTCTTGGCCTAAAGGTCACCAGGGTATACCACAATCCATGTGAATGTGGCAGGCCCTACATTGGACAGACAGGAAGAACCGTGGAACAACGCTGCTAAGGGCATGAAAGTTCTATATGTCTGATGTATCCTGGAAAATTCGGCCTTGCAGAACACTGCACTGAAGGACACAGACCAAAACTAAACATAACCACCATCATCTTCAAGACTACAAACTACTGGGACCACTTTATTATGGAAGCCATAGCCATAAAGCATGAACCCAACAATATCAACAGGGACAATGGCTCACAGTTAAATAGCATCTGGAGTACAGTGCTCAAAAAACAGTCAGACAACTCTACCAGATGGCCAAAGACCAGCACTGGTTTTGTTGCTGGCATGCCTCCCGTAATGGACCAATCACAGAGCCTTGGCTCAGCAGAGACATGTTCCATGCACCGGGCCTGGGCCAATCCCATTGCGGCCTCTTGCCTATTCCTTCCACCAGACTGACTATAAGTATAAACCGAACAACAGTCTCCACATCATTCCCTGATGATGGGAGCAACATTAGCTCTTGAGAGCTTAGGAACTCTTCCAGAATTCACCAGGCAGACAGGCCAAGAAAAGTTATTTTCTCCTTTGTATGTAAGCACATCTGAATCTATGGGTTTATGTGTGTGTGGGTATTTGGTGATACAGGCATACAGTTCTGTTCCATCTTAAGTTTCATGTTAGGTTTTTCTAAGTTTTGTTTTGCTTTCCTTTTATTTCCTTATGATGCTGTTTAACCGTTCTGGATTGTGCATTGTTTTTTTGAGCAACTGGCTGATAGTATAAGTGGTTTATAGTTATGATTTTATATCCAATTTGCACTTGTACTATTGGTAAGTCTCCCTGCAGTGTCCAGCAGTTAGTGGAGCCACATAACCTTTGAAGTCCTCTGGGCCAGGAGGAAGGGGGGAAAAAAAAGCAGCAGCTAGAGATGCACGCAGGGCGCTGATGACCTAGTTGTTGAACACCCTTAAACCTAAACTAACTACAAAAGCATGCTCCTGCAGAATGTTTTTGGTAAGAGTCAACATCCACTAATTTCCACATTACTGTCCATCTCGCTGTATAAAGTTGTTCTTCAGTTGTTCAGAACTGATCACATTTGAAATCACACCAAGTAAGTTTTCACATGGAAGATACTATGGTAGATTAATAATTTAGGAGAGCTTTTATTTAGAGTTAAGAAATGTACATGGTTGGTTAAGTATGTGGAAGTATGTAGCACAAATAGTTGAAAATTATAATGTAGAATCATACACTATGTTTCCATGCGGAATTCAACTCCATTTGAGTCCATTCCCATTTCAGAGTTTCCATGTTGAATTCAACCCAGAAATGAGATTGATTTGATATGCAATGTTTTCTGCATATTTCAACAAGGTTTTGAGCTTAGTGAATGTTTTTGAGAAGAATATATTGTGAGATTATAGAAACAACTAAAGTGACTGTTGTTTTGTTTTATTACACCACTTTCACTAAGAAACAAGATTACGAGCAGATCAGATCCAGTGGTTGAGCTTGTTTGAATCTGTTTCCATGTGGCATTCAATTCAGAAAAAGAACTCCATTCAAGTTGAATTCGCCATGGAAACATAGCAATAGGTGGGAGAAACAATGTATGGTCCATTAACAATAGTCTTAGGTAGTTTCACTAAGTTTACCATGTTTGATATTTATGACATTGCATTTTAATGGATTGATATGCAAACCAATTGCAGCCAAGTTGCTGGTAGTTAAGTCTAAAAGTCACTGAGCAGATGTTTCGTCCTTTGCTACTAAAACAATATCATCAGCAAAAGCCATGGCCGATACACTTTTTACTTCAGAGCTAAGTTGAAATCCATGCAATTTTGCAATCTCATGGTCCGTTATATCTTTAATTGTGTTATCAATCGCTAAATTAAACAATATAGGAGAGATGGGTGAACCCTGGGCAACTCCTTTTTGTAGAAAAATAGGCTATGTTTTGTTTATGCCACATTCTACTGCAATGCTATTACCCTGAATGAGATTCAGAACTAATGCTCTCAAGTTGTTTGACATATTGGTGCGCATCAGGCATCTCTTGATATGTTCATGACCTATGCTATCATAAGCCTTGGAGATGTCAAGGAAAACAATGCAGCAGTCCTTCTTGTTAGCTTTACAGTTTGTCAGATATCCATTGATGATTGATGTATTTATATGACAGCCAGGGAGTGCAACAAAACCATGTTGATAAGTGCAAAAATCGATAAATGATCTCAGTTTTCTGTCAATTACTTTTTCAATAACACGTCTGATTACAGAAAAAATTGATATTGGGCGCCAATTAGTTAGTTCATCAGGGTTTCCTTTTTTGAATATTAGAACTGTTCTTGCAGCCTTAAATACTTCAGGACATTTTCCAAATTTCAGCATCACATTAGCTAAAAGACACAACAGTTTAGTGGTTTTAAATTCTTTTAAAACTTTTACAATGAATCGATCAGGACCCGGAGACGTATCCACTTTAATCTGGCTAAGAGCAGCATTAATTTCTGCTTCCTTTATTTCTATATCATTCTTTGTACATACCGCTGCTATCTCTGTTAAGGGAGTTAGTTCATTCTCCTGTTCAAAAATATTTTGAAAATGCTGGTAAATAGAAGATGTTGGAATGTTACACTGGATACCATTTTGATTTTTCATGATATTCCTGACCACCTTGCGTCATTGATTATAGTGCAGGTACTGAGAGACTTCATATTGATACTTATTTTTTTTTTGTATTCTTTTTTGTGTTTAGCTAGTCTTGCAGGATTTTTGGTATTTGAATATGAATTGCTCTGAGGTATTTGTTTACTTTTTCGTGCATTATAGTATCGGATGGCAGGATGTTTAGGGCCAGAAAGGAAGGATAAAGCTGTGACTAAAAAGCTGACCACTTCTTGGCATAGCGACTCAAATGATTCTATATCAGATTTTAGTATTATGGTTTTTAATTTTTCCTCAAACTTTGTAATGTCACCTAGTTTTTTATTTATTTGTTCATCCTTATGCAATGTATGAGTTTTTTGGATCTTATCATTTTGAGTGTCCAGCTCATTATTCTCCTCTTGCGTGTAAGAATTTTTTGTTTGCTGCTTATATTTGGAAGCTATCTTTGTTCGATAAGCATCAGGATGTGCTTTACTTATATGAATAGCAACAGATTTAAAGGATTTTCCACAGATATGGCAGCATTTTTCTAGTTTGTTGCTATTGCTCATTTCGAGGTTAATACTTGAATCACATGCCACTGAATTGCCAGAGTTATTTTTTGGCATAAAATCGTCTATTTTACTAAGTAAGACGTTCAAAGCAGAAATTTGTTATTATAAACTGCTAATATAAGTAATTAATAAGTATTCCAATAGTAGAAATACCTGGTAACTATGTAAGTAAATAAACCACAGGCCTCCAGTTAGATCCACTATTAAGATCATAAAATTGTGTGATCATTAAGTCTTGTTCCACTAATAATTTAACACTCACAAATAAATCCTCCTATGTTTCAAGTACTTAATGCACTTGCTCTGGTATATGGAAGAATAGCTTTCATCACAACACATAATAAATGCCCAGCAAACAAAAGTACACAATACCAGGTTAGCAAATTTCTTCTTTGAATAGTAAATAAATAAAGGCAGAGTATAAAAACTATCAATGTCACACAACCAAAGCAGGGAAACTTGGAGCTTTAAACAAGATTTTCTATTAAAACTGACATATAAAAGTCCTAAATCTCAATATTATTCCATAGTTTCTCACATGGAAGATGATACTAATCTACGGCCTCCTGTGTTAGGTGGGAGCGGGTTGCACTGCCTTGGCCAACTTTTATTTAGCACAACCTGGCTATCCACAACAAATACTATTAATTTTTGACAACGGAATAATGAATTAATGTCTGATTGCAAACAATCAACAGAAGCCTCAAATTCAAAACACTAGAAACCTGCATCTACCCAACTCTACTATACGGATGCCAAACATGGTCAACAACAGCTAGACAGATGAACGCACTACAAATATGCCAATGAAATATGGAACGAATGATATTGGGAATATCTAAGAGAGACAGAGCTTCCAACGAGTCGCTGTCCCAAATGTCTTCAACAAAAAATGTCACACACAGACCAAACAAACTTAAATGGAAGTGGAGAGGCCACATCGCACGGATGAAAGACGAAAGATGGACATACAAAGCCACCATGTGGGGCCCGCACACATGAGACCAACACAGAGGCAGACCAAGAAAGAGGTGGGCAGACTTCTACAAAACAAAAGCAGGTCAGCGATGGTGCAGCATAGCACAAAGCAGAGGAACATGGAGAATAATAGGAAGTTGACTACAAAATGAAGACAGTGCCAATCTACACATAACATCCCAAGTTGACTCTAAGTGATAGTGAAATCAACCTAAACCAGACATAGAAACAATAGACACAACCTAACGCAAAGTAGCTCGAGCCTCCCTCTAGCAGGAGCCTTTGCCCTTTCAAGGGACACATTAGGCTATTGTTGTTATTGCTGACTGCAAACTTCCAAAATGCAGCCCCCCCTGAAAAAAGTCTGCAGATGCCCATGTTTCTCACAGACTTTATGAAATACAAATGCAACTTGAATTTCAAGATATGTATTCGCTGACACATGATGATGCCTACAGGTGAATTCTTAATGACTGTGTTTACAAGAAGATGGAGGAAGAGGAGAAAGAAGGAGGGAGGTCGGAGGAAGGAGAAGGGAGAAAGAAGAAGAAGAAGGGAGGTAGAGGAAGAGAAAGGAGGGTGGAGGGGAGGAACAGGAGGAGGGTAAGCATGAAAGGGAAGAGAGGGAAGGAGAAAGAGGAGGAAAAAGAGCAAATAGATGTAGAAGAGGATAAAGAAGGAGAAGATGAAGAAGAAGATGAAGAAGAAGAGGATGAAGAACAGGAGGAGGATGATGCTTTTTTTGCGGATTACGAAAATACAGTTAGGCTGGGTTTCTTCTGTGCATCCACAACATTAACAAAATGGAATACTTTGTTGACATCGTGGTCAATTTATTATAAAATACGTTGGATGGGTTACAGGCTCTCAGATTGCTCGTATCTTTTCCTAAACCCCCATCTGAAGTATTTTCATTTCTTTCCTCTCTACCTATTTCATACAAGTGGCTTAGCTTCAACTTTGAAAGTCAGCTCCATTGTTTCTGAAATATTTTAAATCGAGCCAAATTTATAACAATAAAATTCACGAGATAAACACTAGACAAAAGAGTAACATCCATCATCCCAGTGTAAAACTTTCTTACTTTCAGGACGGTGCATATTATAAAATCATAAAAATATTTGGGCTCAAGTTTAGAACAGCTCACTTTCCACTTGCCAGCCAGATTCTAAGTCCGAACTTACTTACTGCGCATGCGCCGATAGTAGTTTCACAATCGCCCACTAGATTTCACTGCATGACTAGCAGATGATTTTCTCATCTGCCAACATTGCTTTTTACACTACAGTAAATTTCGTTGCCAACACATTAAACACAAATGCACTCACTCGCGTCGTTGCCGCCACAGACATACCGCTATGGAACCCAGGACCAGTGGAGATGGAACCAGCAAAGAATCTTCAGCTGGCAAATTCTCGTTTATGACATCTCTATAATCCAGGGATAGGTGCTAAAAAGGTATGTTTGTACTTGTAGTTTAATGCATTCCCAAAGGAACTTGTAATGTGGACACATGTCACAAAACACATTGTGGGCAATTGCACTAACAGTTGCAAGTACCTTTAGGCGACTGACCACCCAGAATTGCTCAGAGCGTGATTTGTTCAGAGCCAGATCCTGCACCTTCACTTGGAGTCATAGTTACTCGCTGAGGGACATGGTTGGAAGCAGCTGCGTATTATGCAAGCATTTCTGAAAGTTTAAATCAGTGATTGATGAACTAAATAAGCATGACACTTCAATTTAAATTCTTCAGAACTTACTCAATGACAGTACACTAAAATATGAATTGTCTTACATATCTGCAAAATTTAAGTTCTTGTTTTACTCTATCAAAAAGTTAGAAACATGAACAGGCTTGTTAACTGAGAGAGCTGATGAAGTGCATGACATTAAGAATAAAAATGGTTCACTCAAGGTTCCAAAAGTTGTTGTTAGCTAATGCTGGATTTCTGACAGTGAAGTCATTAATCCTCTTGCTCTCCAATATTTAATATATTGATAGAGCAATAGCAGTATAGTAACCAATTTTTAGAGAGCACCATATTTTTATGTTTTGGCGGTCACATCGCTCTCTCACAACCCCCAGAATGTCTGGAGGACCACACCTGTCGTTGGTTTACGGGTCTCACCGACCTGACCGGGAGACTTATCAAAATAAATTCACCGACCATATCCTCTGATTACCAATCAGAGGACGTATTACATGTCATGACAGGTCAGCATGTTAGGGGTTAAGATTTTATAGAGAAATTAGAGAAATGTAGAGGTTGGAAAAATAAAGACTCCCTAGCCCTCAGGAACCCTAATAGCATCGGGGTCGGAAGAGAACAAGAGATGACCAAGGTAAGGTCAGATAGAAAAGTTACAGTGAGGAGCAAAACACTAGTAAGTGGAAGTAATGTTCTGCTCAGCTTGGGTACCTTGTGATCGCTATTCACATGTCCCCTAGACGGAGACCCCTGAGTCGAAAAATATTATTATTATTATTACCTTTTTTCTGGTGGTGGAGGGGAGTATATGTGATTAAGTTTTGATTTCAGTATCTAACGGGAGAACAAACCAGTTCCAAACCAGCTGTCTGCACCCTCAGTGCTCATTGCCTTCTGGTGCTATCATAGGAAGCCATGGATGAAAACATTTTTTAAAACTACTTTTAAAGACTTTATATGTATATAGAGGCAAAAGTCAGAATTAAAAAAAAGTTATAAAATTATTATTTATTTATGCCAACAAACCCACTGTTGGGTCTTTAAATACACAAACCGTGTGTGGGAAGGTCTGTGGTTCAAATCCCAGCTGTGGTATTGAATTTTTAAGTTCCAGTTCTACCTCTCAAACATTGCCACATGGTTTGTGTATTTAAAAACACCAACAGCAAGTCTGCTGGCACAAATAAATAATAATTACCATCTGAAGGTTATTTAATTCCAGGACATAAAGTACTTGCAATAGTAAGTCACCATTGGGGTAATTGTCTCTGATGTGAAACCTGTTGTTGTTGTTAGCTAATGCTGGATTTCTAACAATGAATTCATTAATCCTCTTGCTCTACAACATTTTTCACTCATAGAGCAATAGCAGTATAGTAACCGCTTTTAAGAGACCACCATATTTTTATGTTTTGGCGGTCACATCACTCTCTCACAACCCCCAGAATGTCTGGAGGACCACACCTGTCGTTGGTTTACGGGTCTCACTGACCTGACCGGGAGAATTATCAAAATAAATTCACCGTCCATATCCTCTGATTACCAATCAGAGGATGCATTACATGCCATGACAGGTCAGCATGTTAGGGGTTAAGATTTTATAGAGAAATGGAGAGGTTGGAAAAACAAAGACTCCCTAGCCCTCGGGAACCCTAATAGCATCGGGGTCGGAAGAGAATAAGAGATGACCAAGGTAAGGCCAGATAGAAAAGTTACAGTGAGAAGCAAAACGCCAGTAAGTGGAAGTAATGTTCTGCTCAGCTTGGGTACCTTGTGGTTGCCATTCACATATCCCCTAGATGGAGACCCCTGAGTAATCATCATAAAATATAAGGCAGTGCATATCATAGTATTCATAAAGACATAAAGGATTTGCAACTCGTCTATCTTATGTAACTGGATATATCACAAAGTGATAGATTTCATGCATTAAGTTTGTAGCTAATGCAATGTAGATCTCGCTAAAACACACAATTTATGTTCAAATAATGTTTTTGCAAAGTGAACCACTCAGAGATATTCCTAGTTATGTATGTCAATTTCAGAAAACAAACTCTTTTCAAATACAACAATGTTGATCAGTTTTGTGTATGTTAGCCATGCAAAGAGAACAGAATCTCAAAGCTTTAAAACATTTGACTATCGCACAAAGCCCACTGTATTCTAACACTCCCCCCTGCACCTACAAGGAAACAAGCAATAAGATAATCTCTGCAAATGTTCATCTCAACCAACATGAAGAACATAAAGGAATAAGAGTTTGTAAGAATGGTTAGTACAAGAGCAGACAAAAGTTTTGTGAGTGCAACACATCAGATTTCTTTTTGTATTATGTTGGTCGGTCTCAGTTTTTTTTTTGGTCAACTTCTCTAACCTAGTCATTCATTTCCTGTATGTCACTCTTTTCAGAGGCAGTGAAATGTACTTCAACTGGGCCGGCAACATCATTCACATTTACTATACCTGTAGTGCTTTATCTTCATCAGTCAGACTGTCTGGACCAGGAGCAAGAATCACATTAGTTGTATCACAAGCATCATGATTTCATTGGAAAGGTTATCATCACTTATAGTAACCAGCATAATTTCTTTGAATATGATGTCAATATTGTCACATGCCATATCTCTGAATGTAATCTAAAAATAATAAAAGGCAAAGAAGAAATAACTAAAACTTGCAGATTATGATTTACATTTTTTGTTAGCATACAATTGCAATTATCTTCCTTTCATAGAAGTTTGAAAACAGTGTTGTTATAATAAATTTAATTTAAAAGTTGAGCCAAACAATAACACTAAACAACACTGAACGCGCTTCGGAGGCCAACCCCCCTCCACCACCAACCGGACAACAACAGGGCCTCCATGGCACTTCATGATGCGATTGGCGATGCTTCTTATGATAATGGTTCAAGGAACTTGCTGAAAATATCTTTCTGGGGAAGTTAAATACTCGATTTCTATTTTTTTAAATTATTTGTTTCCATGTGGACAGCTCTTGTTTTCCAGTTATGTGTTTGAGGACTTTTGGTTCTGGCTTTATGTCATGATTTTTTGTCCAAAAGTGACAGGCAACTGCTGATTTTTCTAATTGTTTACTCTTGATGTTCCTAACGTATTCCTTGGATCAAATTCTGCATTTCTTTTGGTTTTTCCAATGTATACTTCATTATAATCACTGCATTGAATTTGGTACATGCCAGATTTTTTCTTAGGTGGAATAGCATCTTTGATGTTTGAAAGCAGCAGGTTTTTTATGCAGTAATGGTTTACTGGTGCTAGCTGAATATTATATTCCTTGAACACTTTTTTAAATTTATCAAAGGCCCATGGATGATATGTGAATTTTTTTAATGTCATTTTTGTTTCTGCTGCTGTGAGGGTTGTAGTTTCTTTTAGTAATTTTTTCTTTTCTGCTCGTTTTACTTTTTTATCTGCTAATTCTTTGGTGAAGCCGTTTTTTGTGCTATTTCAATGATTTTGTAATATTCTGTTTTGTATTCCTTTGAAGCATCGGCATCCGCACCATGAAATACCATGGAAACCCAGCCACCGTCCGGCCGACAATGGAGGAAAGTCAACCTCCGAAACACGTTCTGGAAAATTATATATGTAAGTGTTGTTCAGTGTCACTACCCGACTCACCTTCCAAATTAAAATACAATTGCAAGTTTATTCCCAAGAATAATAGCTATGAGACATATGTACTTTAGGAATGCATGTGCTTACATGTTATTGTTGCCTCAAAGAACACAATATTCAACACCGGTTGAGTCTATTTCAAACAGAAAAATTGTAGAAGACAAATAACACAAGTGACAGAACCTTACATACTTGTATTACAGAAGTAGCTGTTACTAGCTGTTGCATTGAGCTAGGGTTTCCGTGTGCTGACGAGAGATAACAGTTGTGCCCAGTGGTCTATAAATAGATCACGTGACTTTAGGATCATATTTTCACAATTAGCATTGCTTACACTGGCATATTCTTTCTGTGATGCAATAATACAAACCTTTATCGACAGTTTATTGTATTAAATACAGGAAGTTGAGAGGGAAACATAATAAGGAAGGCAACAATAATATGCTTTCACAGGCATTGCAGTCATTTGCAGCTTATTATTGTAAATTAATAAACTACACAATATTCTAGTTTTTAAGAGACCGTTATGTGTTCACATAATCAGATAACATCAATATAACATACATGGTCAAAATAACTTGAGAATTCATGTAAACTGAATAAAAAATCTGATGTGTTCCACTCACATGACCTTCTCCACTCCTGCACTAACCATTCCTACAAACCTCCATGTACCCTCATGTTAACAGAGACGAACATCTGCAGAAATTATGGCTTACTTCCTTGTAGGTACAAGGGGAACATGGGAATACTGCGGGCTTCGAGCAACAGTGAAATCTTTTAAGTTCCATTCTCTTTGCATGTATAACATAAAACATGAATGACATTCCATTTGACAGAAGTATAACTTCAAAACTCACACAAATAACAAGCAATATCTCCGAAATGGTTCAGTATACAACAAAAATTATCTGGACATAAATTATGTTTTAGCAAGATCTAGATCTCTTGCATAGCAAGATTTGGTCCATTTCCCACAGTCCACCAGTTATGCAAAAGTCATCCAGAGCAAACAGGACCACACAGGCTACAGGCACAAAGTTTGATATGCAGTTCATTTGGCAGAAATATCTCAAACATACAGCATTTTAATCAAAATCATTAGAGCCATTTAAAAAAAACCAAAACTTTCAAAAATATTCCACATAAAGGGCACTTTAGGGTGGAAGAACCCTCCTCCAAACCCTCGCGTCGCACACCTGAAAGGCATTAAACCCAAATGCCAACTTTGGTTTCCAACCGATCTTTGGTCTTTGAGTTATGCTGTCCACAGACACACACACACACACACAGAAGTTTTTCTAGAAAAATCTTCCCGGATTAAGGGTGTGTCAAAACATTTTACTGGTGAAGTTTCAACATCAAACTTTTGTGTGGAATACAATACTTCCTCCACTTTATGTAGTAGAGAAAATAAAAATAGTATCTGTAGCAGTCTATAAATGGTCTGCTGGGCATTAATGTGTTAAGAAAGTTTTACATTCTAAATTATGTGCTCAGCCAGAACCAAGAAAGTATAATTCCTTTAATACACAATTGCAGGTACATGTAAGATCACTGTATCACTTGTTCACATTGTATTCTGCATCACTCATTTGTTATTCGAATTGTCATCTTGGTGAACTATCATGTCTATATTGATGAATATAATTAAAAGAGCTGTTTCTTTGCAGCTACTGTGTAGTGCTTAAGCCAAACCGAGAAGTAAGTATAACAAAATAACATTACACTTGTTTTTAATGTGTTCAGATAATATTTTTCTCCTCATATGGAAGCACGTTTGTCCTTTCTCTAGCACGTGTAATAAGTAGAGCAAGTATTGCGTTTCACACAAAAGTTCCATATCAAGATTTCACCCCAAATCTGCTGAATACAACAAAAAGTGTATAAAAGGTCTGTGTGTGTTGTGGTGGGGGAGAGGAGTTGGGTGTGTGTGTGTAAACAACATAACTCAAAAATCTGATGTTGCACTCACATGACCCTTGTACTAATTGTTCTTAAAAACCTCTACTCCTCTCTCTACTTCATGTTAGTCGAGTTACATATTTGTAGAAATTATCTTATTACTAATTTTCTTGTAGGTGCAAAGGGAATATGGGAATACAGTAGGCTTTGAGCGATGGTCAAATCTTTCAAAGCTTTGAAATTCCATTCCCTTTGCAACCATCAATACAAAAAAGTGAATAAAGACCTTCCATTTGAAAAAAGCTTTAAGTATTGCAAAACTTACCCAAATAACAAGAAATTCACTTGGACATAACTTATGTTTTGATGAGGTCTACATTTTTGTATAGAGTCACTCGGTCTATCTCTTATGGTTTACCAGTTATGCAAAAGTTATCAAAAGTAAACAGGACTACATAGTCTATAGCCAGAAAATTCAAAATATACATGTCAGTAAACGTATGGCATTTTAATCAAATTCATTAGAGGTATTTTGGGGAAAATCAAAATTTTTTAAAAATATTCCCTGTAAAGAGTAGTTTAGGGTGGAGGAAGTTATTCCCTTTAAAAATTGAGCAAATTGTTTGTACTGCTTTGAAAATGAGTTGGATACAACTTGAAATTATTCAGCATATGAAGAACTTGAAGTATTACCAAGTGAAGCTTTTAGTTTCTAATTTTTTTCTTAGTTTAGCTTACATACAATTTTCTTCTATTAACACTATCAAACGCCTATTCAATATCAATGAACAATATGTATAGATTTATCCTGTATTCATAATGCTTTTGCAAGATTTGTCTCATGGTAAACAAATGGTTGATGGTTCTCCTGTTAGGTCAAAAATAACACTGGTATTCCTCTATTATTGTCTATGTTATTCACTTAATTCTCTCATTAATTATTGTTGATAATATTTTGTACACTGTATTCGAGAGTTAACTTCTATAATTATTATATTCCAATTAATTTCCTTTCTTAAAAATTGGGCAAATTGCCCAGTGCTCCATTTTATCGGCATTTCCTCCTTCCAAATCATTGTAATTATACTACATAGTGCTTGTCACATAGATCCCCACCATAATTCAGCAACTCTGTCCCTCCAGGTACTTTATTGTTCTTCAATCTTTCGACAATTTCTCAACAATTTCCTCTGTGGGTGGGTCAATAATATACCATTCTTCTATCCTATATCTATTCTCATTCATTCCCTCTTCCTCTAATTCTTTCTGTTGACTTCATTTATATCATTCAACAATTCTCCAAAATATTCTACCCGTACTTCTACTACTTTCCTCTCATCTATAAATTTCCCATCTTTACTTCTGCATCCATTAATTCTGGGCTGAAGTCCTCCCTTCATTTTATCTACTGCTCTACAAAATTTTCTGATTTTGTTCTGTTTGATTCCCCAATTGCTTCCATTTGACTTTGTATCTGCCTTCTCTACTTCCCCATAGTTACATGATTTACAAGAAACATTTTAAGTATTTTATCCATATCATTCCAGCTATCCTCTACCTCCCATACTTCTATACCATATGATCACATAAGAGAACTGTATATTCTTTCATACCAAGCTACACTCATGGTTGGCATGAAATATAAACATCTTTAAAAACCTCATTAACATTCCTTAGCTAAGGCCAAACTTTCCTGCTTCTCCGAATGGGTGTAATTGCTAAAACTTATTTCCAAATAAATATTTTTGTTACCTCCTATGAACCAGTTTTCTTCCTTTTCAGAATTCTTTGATTAAAAACCACAATTTTAGTGTTATTCTGACTCACATTTAGATACCATTCTTCGCAATATCTGTTCCTATAATTGCATTCTTCAGTCCAATTCAGAAAAAGATGCTACTATCAAATAATTCACATATAGCAATCTTGGAATCAGTCTTATTTATTATCGGTAGGGCTCGGATTTTTAGGTAAATACATAATTTTATTGAGTCCTAATTTGAACTTGAAACTAAGTTTAATGTTCTGGTTATTTACACCACAGCAACTATTTTAAGTTTTATTGCACATGAAAATTCATATTTTCTGATTTTTCATGCAAATAAATATTTTAGATATTCACATAAATAACACAATAATCACATAGAGGAAACATTTTTTAAATAATTTTCACATAAATCATTTAAAAACAGCAGCAAATTATTTTTAACAAGTCACCATTCACTTCTTTAATGCTCAGTTATGCAGACTGGATGTCACAATTTGTTATTCATTGTGAAAGAAGTGATATGTCAGCTATAGTGTTCCTTTAGTTGGAAGAAAATATAAACATCCTGGTTACTCTGGCAACATGAGCAAGATAAGAGCAGGGAATTCCTCCACTGAAACTGTTATCGTTTCACAATCCGGCTAGTATACACACTGAAACTGTATAGTCCAGTATTGCAAACCCGTGGGATTAGTCCTAAACTGTGGGACATTTTAATAAATTTTTTTAGGAAGGAACAAAGGGACTTTTTTGAAAAATCCGATATGAATATGGGTCATTTAATAACTGCTACCTCTGACACAGTGTAGTAATGGTTATGGTACATACAACAGCAAAGATAACCACTTCACATGACACACGCAAACTGTCTTTTGTGTAATCAGCAGTCAGCATCTCCCTATGGACACAATAGGTACACAGTAAGAGACGTGCACCATTACCTATAGGTGTGATTTGAATATGTGTTTAGAGAGTCACGTTTCCATAAAAGGAAAGTTGTATCTACTGATAGGAGGACCAAGCATTTCAATAACTTAAGTCCTCATTTTATATATACCTAACCCAGTACTGCAAGGGCGCTAGTAAATCTGATGTGAAACTGCCTTTGTGGTTTACTGGGAAAAATACGAACTGGTTTGAGAATTCATTGTCATTCTGGCAGGTTGTCACAGTAGCTTAATGGTTAGAGCACCCACCTGGTAAGCGGAAGGTCTGTGGTTCAAATCCCAGCTAAGGCATTGAATTTTTAAGTTCCAGTTCTACCTCTCAAAAAGTTATAAAAGGTTGAAAAGCTAAAAAATTCTGATTTCCAAACTTGAGCAGGTTAAGGTTTACCCCTGCTAAAAATTTAAAAACTCTTTCGACCACTTGTTTATCATTGGCCAGGACCTCTACAAGATGAGTGAGTTGCAGAGTCTCCAAGGTGCACTAGGGAAACACTCGAGCAGCATGTGACGACCAACAAAATGTTGTCACACAGTAGAGAGGAGCAGGGTCCCGTTTAAAAGGTAACCATGCATAAAATTGATGTGGCCAAGCACAAACTGAATATACCACACAATTGCTATGCTACAATCACCCTGTAATCTTAGGTTATAACATAATGCAATTAGGAAGCTATTAAACAGAAATTTAAAAGTATGTTTGAAAAAAAAAGGATGGATTTCGTACTTGTGTAAAATTGCCAACGCTTTGTTAGGGGAGATAGACTTTGGCAAGATTGAAAATGTGTGTGCCAGTTATATTCCTTTGATGAAATATGCAAGACTATCTTCATACCATGTTGAAATATCTTCTCCCAGTATCATGTATTGCTTCAAGATAAGCAACATTGATTTTTGATAGAAAAATTGGAGAAATAACTATGATTTACTGCAACAGCGAGTTGTTTTCAATCCACCACTGCCTCAGCATATGATTTTTACTTTCTCTACTGGTAAGTAGAAGGAAGTATTGTACTCCACTCAAAAATTTGATGTCGAGATTTCACCAGAAATATATGTTTTGAGACCCCCTGAATCCAAAAAAAGCATTTTTAGAAAAAGGTGTGTGTGTGTGTGTGTGTGTGTGTGTGTGTGTGTGTGTGTGTGTGTGTGTGTGTGTGTGTGTCTGTCAGTCTTTGTGTCAGACTGTGGACAGTATAACTCAAAAACGAAAAGTCGGTTAAAAACCAAAGTTAGTATTTAAATTTAATGTCTTTCAAGGATACAACAAAGATTTTGAAGAAAATAGTCCCACCCCAAATTACCCTTTTCATAGAAAATTTTGATTTTCTTGAAAATGGCTCTAATGATTTTGATAAAAATGTCATATGTTTAAGATATTTGTATGACAAATGAAAAGTATATTTTGAATTTTGTGGCTATAGCCTATGTGGCCCTGCTTACTCTGGATGACTTTTGAATAACTTGCAAACCATAAGGGATAGACAAAATCTTAACATACAAAAATGTAGACCTCGCTAAAACACACGACTTATATCTGAATAATTTTTTTTTGTAGAGTAAACCATTTCGGAGATATTCCTTGTTATTTGTGTCAGTTTCAGAAAGCTTGAAACTTTGGTGAAATGGAACATTGTTGTTCCTTTTTTTATACATTAAGCATGCAAAGAGAATGAGATCTCAAAGCTTTAAAAGATCTATTGCTCAAAGCCTACGGTATTCTAATATTCCCCTTGTACCTACAAGGAAATAAGCAATAAGATAATTTGTACAAATGTTTTTTTCAACCAACATGAAGAAGATATAGGTATGAGAGTTTGTAAGAATGGTTGGCACAAGAGTAGAGAAAGTCTCATGAGTGCAACACATCAGATTATTAAATATAATTATTAACATTTTTGTAATATTGAAATAAAATATTTTTACATTTTTAATGTATATTTCCTATATTTTTCTTACATAAAAACTAAAATGTTTAATAGCCATTTAGCTTATAAAAATCCATTCACCAGTAATTATTCTAGCCGGTTTCTTAAATGGCAAGTGGGTAAGAGTTTGGCTCTTGGGTCAAGCTGCCTCCTTCAAGTGCTGTCACATGCTGTTGATGGGCCAGGGAGGGACAGTCCACCCGGATAGGAGAAAGGCCGGATTGTCAGTGGCACCCGTCAATTTCACAAAGCGTAAGCTATTTACCATACATTTTAATTAAGGAATAATGGCTCATATGAAGCTGAGATTTAGACATGTTATTTCATAATGTCAGTTCTACAGAAATGCACATGCAAATTATTTCTTTCAATTGTGGTGGATATCGACATTTCTGCTCTCTAGCACATTTTTATTGAATACTTTTACCACGATGTCTTGCTCACTGAAATGGTTGAAATGATGTTCATGTTATCTTATGATTTAGGTTTCAGGGTACCTACTCAACTACTTGGTCATCAGCATCCTTACAAAATGGATCATGGCAAGAGCCAGAGATAAATTTCAATATAAAATAAAATGACTACTAAAAAGGAAAATAAATATATATGCTAACTCAGATGTTCACTGCAAACTGGCACTGATAATTTGTAACTAGGATTTTCCTGTGCCCAAATATAACTGTTATGTGTGTTAAACATCTCTTCTCTTGTGAAAACCTTCTCGTACATGTCCACAATTTGTGTTATAGGAAATCTTTTTCAATCAATGCTTTCTTCTGTTTTTAATGTACATATTGGTCTTCAGTCACCAAGAACTGTTTAACCATCCAGTTGATTGATTCCATTTTTGATAAGTTCACACAGATGCACATACACATTTACTTCCTCACTCATATTTCCAGGCACATACACACACTTGCACATGCAACCACAAACATCCATGCTTGAGGCGGGACTCAAATCTGCAATCCTCTGCATAGTAGAGCGCCAAAGACATACGCTCTAACAACCATGGCTATGAGTGTCTGCATCAATACATGCTGGAGAAACTGTAGTCTGGCTGGAAGATCAGCTGGCCCCAATGCTTGAGTTCAGGTGAGATGATATGTACAGTTTGTTCACCAATTCATGGTCTCTGGGAGGAATTCATCGATGCAGTATGTCAGTAAACAATTATTGCAGGTATATAAGAGATATCAGGAAGCAGAATTTGTGCCTTTAATGGCACTTACGATAATATTGCTAACCTTGGAATGTGTATTCACACTATATCAAAGCAAAGAAGTCACTCAAAATAATGAAACTGAAATGTTATTTCTAGTTCATGCAGTACATTTAGCTTATAAAATGTAAACTATATTTTCAACTCCTCTGTCTTTCTCTCACTGATCGTTTTCTACCTTTTCTATATGTTTTCAAAATCCCTGTCTGTTTTGGTCTCAAGTGATATGCGCTCGAGCATTGCGTCATGCAATTTCGATAAGGAAAAGTCACCTGTTACATTTATTTCAATATTGGTTTTACTTTGGCCCAAACTAGTTCTATGGGATTGAGATCACATATGGATGGGTACAAGCAAACGACAGTGTGGCCCAATGAAACCTAAAATGCATCTGCTTTAGAAACCTCTTTAGATTTATTTGTTTCAATCATCCTGTAAAAATCTGTTTTACACATGGAACTGCCAGTCTGAACCCCTTTGTTCTGCAACCACAGTATCATAGCAGATTTCACAGCACTCCTAGGTGGGGAGTTATCTACTTCAACGCTCCTCTTTTTTTTTTTTTTTTACTTCCGAGATAATGCTAGTGACTTGTCCAATTTTTAACTGGAGGTAAGTTTGCAACTTAACCAGCAGCAATGTTATTTACGAAGGTTACAAAACTTGGGTTACACTACGTGGAATGTCTCTCTTCTCTTCAGTCCCCTAAGACCATGTGCTGGTGAACAGACAGTATATAATTGTTGTTCGTGCACAGCTCTAGTAACCAAAGACTGACTTGTATGCATCACATATTGTATAATATGCTGTCAAACTGAAAGCCCTTCCAGTAAATGAGGCTATTTAGTATATGCTATTAGCTGTCATTCCTAACCAGAAACACTAAGTCACAAAGTGTATAATATGCGATGGAATCCCTTACCATGGGTATTCACATGCATAACCTACTGAAAATCAAGACACATTTTACTCGACTACTTAACAAGACATGACCCATTCTCTCCACACTGACTTACCTAGCAAGACTGAACGGACGAGGACAGAACTGCACATAAACTTTTACCTTCATTCAAGACAAACACACTATGCAACTACACACACACAACACCCATAGACACAAACATAGCAAAGCTCATGATAAAATACATACATAATGCACACACCAGACACTACAGAAGAACACTAATCAACACCGCACAAAAAATGAAAACAATAACACAAACACAAAAAGACAGAAACCCTCCTCTCATAACACTAATTGATGTATACGACAAATACCAGCAACAAGAACAAAACAGACTACAAGCACACTTACAACACTCCCAAAACATTTAAGCACACAATAAACACAAACACACAAAATAAAAACACACACATACAAACGCAAAAAAGTTACCGATGAGCTGTAGCAGTAGACATATAAACCCAATAAAAATCCAGCGACAAAGCCAATTCCTTCTTGGGTAGAGGACGTGCCACGCAGCTAGAGATGATCAACACACACTATCTTCATCAAACACAAAACCCACAACACCAACACACATACACACATACACCAAAGAAATCTGCCACACAACCAATCAAAAACACAAAAACTAGGCTGAAGAGGGGTGCCCCTGAACAGCCAGGGCATGTTGAAAAACATGCCCAAATAACATTTTCATTCCTTCATTCATACCATTTAAGAAACAAAATATTGGTTTTAGTTCAATAATGATAAGCAATGTTAGAAACAGAATACAAGAGATTCTAAAATGCATAGAGAACAAACCATAAGCAATATTGCAATACCAAAGGGAAAACAAGGACCTACATGACAGAATTTCATCTAGCTTGACATGGTGTGTGAAAAACAATGTCCTATAGCTTGGTAACAAGATGTTTACAAACATTCACTATAAGAAAATACTCAAATATAACCCCTGAATTATGCCTTAAAATTATTGGGTGTTATTCTCACTCACCTTGTATGTAAAATAAATTGTTTAATGTTCGTGTTCTTAAACTGACTAGCCATCCATAACAAGTTTGGAACCTCATTTCTTCCATAGTTTAATTTTAACAACATTTGTTAAGGGGTAGTAAGGGGTAGTGATGCACCTCCTATAGCCTCTCCTACCCAATTCTCATCCTCATCCTGTCCATGGTGCACTCTGCTTTTAACAGATGAGGCTCTGGGGAACGAACCACAGGGGTATAACTGTTTCATCTAAAATGGAGGAAATGTCGTTTACATATGTGCTGGCCTATCACAGCACAACAGTGTCCCTCAGAGGCACATGAGGGGAAGGTCGGTGGTTCTAAGTACCACCTATTTAGTCCTCCCAGCTAGGTCCGATGGACCCATTGACCAACGATAGATGTGGTCCTCCTTGCAAAATGGGGGTTTAAGTCAGGTGATGTAACTGCCACATTGTAAAACTGGTGCCCGTTAAGAAAACAGTTACATGAAAGCCACATACATGAATATGAGTCCTAAAGATAAACATTCCGGAGTTAAAACTGTCCCCCAATCGGATCTCCGGGTGGGGACATCTTTAGGCAAATTTCATCACAACAATTCCAATACTTTAAGAATTCTGCAGTGGAATGCAGGAGGCATGTCCCAGCCTAAAAAACAAGAGCTAATGAAAATATTAAAAGACCAAGATATAGATGTCTTCACAGAGCAAGAAGCCAATATATCAGAAGAACAGGAAATATACTTTGAAATGGATCAGTACACTACACATATACTTCCAAAGGCTCGTCAAATAGCAAGTGGTATTCTTACAGGAATTAAAAGAAATATGAAAGCTACTATCCAAATCCGAAAAACAATGGAAGAACAAGATAAATCAGAAATAGTTAAAATTGAAGTATGGAAAAGTAACTACCACTATAGAATTTACAGTATCTACAATCCTCCAGACAATACACTAGATCTAAATTCTATTCCCATAGAACCCAAAAGTATTTTAATAGGTGATTTTAATGCACACTCCCCTAGGTGGGGCTACAGAGATATGAATTCAGCAGGAAGAGTCATAGAAGACCTATTAAACTCATCAACAATGGAATTAATATTTAATCCAAATGATCCACCCACTTACCTTCATTATAATGGTTCAGGTACAAATCCTGATCATCTGATGGTGTCATCTGACATAATTGACAATACAAAAAGAGAAATAATACATGACCCAGGTTCAGGCCACAGAATCACCATAAACTCCATAAGAGGTCGAATAAATAAAAGTAACAAACCAAAAATTAAAACTTCTTGGAATTTTAAAAAAGCAGATTGGTCCAGTTTCCAAAATGAGATAGAAAGGAAGTGTAATATACTGTTAGAATCACAGTTCAAGTCAACAGATGAAATGAATGAAAAAATTTGTGAAATATTATTGACAGCAGCCAAAACACATATCCCCAAAGGAAAGTTAAAGAAATATAGCAAGAGTCAAAGCCGAAAGAACCAAGTGTCCAGAAGATATACAAAACTGGAGAAGAAAAGCTGCCATTTTTAAGAAAGAATTAATTACAGCAAAGAGGGCCAGTTTCACAAATTTTGTAGAACATATGGACTATAGGAAAGATGGAAATAGAATATACAAATTCCTTAATAAAACAAAATTATCAAAAAATACAACTGAACCATTAAAACATAATAACAAAAGCTTAACTAAAGATAGGGAAATAGCAGAATCCCTTAACAAGTTTTATGCTCAGTCACAAAGATTACCCCAAGCATATAAAAAACAAGATAAAACTATCCAAAAAACTATCAGAGAAACTAATAAGTCAAAAGATATACGAAATGATATTTTTATTCAGGATTTTAATGAAACTGAACTAGATTTAGCAATAGAACAATTACAGAACAAAAAATCTCCAGGGCCTGACAAGATCCACCCAGAGTTTATTAAACACCTTGCCAGGAAAGGAAAAGAAATCCTACTTAAACTGTATAACACATGTTGGAGAATGACTGTGCCTTCTCATTGGAAAAAAGCCATTATCATCCCGATTTTAAAGAAAAAAAAACCCTCAAACAATATTAATAGTTTCAGACCAATATCTTTGACCAGTGTTATTGCAAAAGTGATGGAAAGAATGGTGGCATCTAGACTTAACTGGTTCCTAGAATATTACAACTTAATAGTTCACAGACCGGCTTCAGACAGAATCATAGTACAAGTGAAAATGTACTCCTACTAAGCCAAGACAACAAGGAAGCTTTCAATAGAAAGGAGGATACCTTAGCAGTATTCATTGATTTTAAATCAGCATATGACTCAGTCTAGAGAAACAAATTAATTGAGAAGTTGCAATCAATAGGTGTGAAAAGTAACATGCTTAAATGGATAACTCAGTTTATTTCACAAAGATTTTGTGCCACAAAATATAATACCTACATTTCCAAATATAAACAAGCACACCGAGGACTTCCACAAGGTGCTGTTCTGAGCACAACACTCTTTAACATATATATATAAATGATCTTACATCAATAATAAAAACTTTAGAAACCAAAATTGCTTTATTTGCTGACGATGTAGTCATTTGGACTTCAGGCTTTCCAAAAAAACCTGAATTAATTAAAGACAGAATAGAAACAGCCCTAAACAAAGTACATGAATGGAGCTCCAAAAACCTCGTGACTATCAATGTGGAAAAAAACAAATTATGAATTATTTACACTAAAATACAAACCAGTTAATATTAACATAAATTATAATGGTAAACCACTCAAAGCAGTTGATAATGCCAAATACTTAGGCATCACTTTCGACAGATAGCTAAGTTGGAAAAGCATATAACGAACATCTCAGAAAAGGTTGAAAAGAAACTGCAAATCCTGAAAAGGTTAGCTGGTGTTAAATGGGGCTGCTCAAGGAGAGTCCTTAACACAACATACAAAATGTATGTTAAACCAAACCTCTTGTACTGTTCTGAAGCTTTAATAACAGCAGCAAATTCTAACATCAGTAAACTTGAACAAATACAAAATCAGGCTCTTCGCCTAATCACTGGAGCAGTTAAATCCACAACTATTGATGCCATGCTTGCCTTAACATGGATCCCATCTATATCAACAAAAATAGAAGAACAAGCATTGCTCCAACACGAGAAAATGTTACGGCTGCCAAACTCTAAATGGACAGAAGAGAACCTCCTCCCTTCAATCCCTAAAACTCATAGTAGTTTCCTAGAAAAGGTAACACAGATTAAATCCAAATTGAACATTCCTAACACCAGAGAAAATTTATTTATAAGAGAAAATCCATTGGAATTATTGCAACCTACCTTCAGTTTGGAATTAATAGAGGAAATAAGTAAATCAGACACACCAAAAGAAATACAAAAACTTCTAGCTCTGGAAACAATCAATACTAGGTATCCCACAGAAGAATGGCTACACATATATACTGATGGATCCTCCAAGGAAAACCTTAATGGAGCTGGAGTTACGTGTTCACATTTTTCCTTTTATCATTCTGTTGGTAGAGACACAACAAATTATGATGGAGAAATAGAGGCTATATGCATTGCTCTCTGACAATTATTAAATCTTCCCTTAAATAAATTTAACAAGGCAGTAATTCTTTCAGATTCTAAAGCTGCAATTCAGGGAATATGTTCAAATACTACAAAGAAGTCAACAAAAATTAGAGAATGCTACAAAATGTTAACACAACTCCAAAAAGTTAATAAGACTGTTCATCTCCAATGGATTCCAGCACACTGTGGAGTCATGGGGAATGAAGCTGCAGACTCACTTGCAAACAAAGGCATAACAATAAAACAAAAGTCTAAATTCAATTTCCAATATTCCTCAATAAAACGCTTGATCATTAAAAAATTTTCTCATTCATACCTACAAGAAATAGAAACAAATGCCAAAGATAAAAAATGGATTACACTACTTTCCAACCCAGATATAATCCCCCAGAGACCAAGGAAAACAGCGGTTGCAGCCTTCCGACTATTGACAAATCACAACTGTTTAGCAAGTCATCTCTACAGAATAGGTATCTCAGCCTCACCAATATGTGTCCTGTGTAACGATCCAGCAGAAATGAACGAAGACCACATGAAGACCTGTGAAGCATTAAGATGAGAAGAAATTACAGTTCAAAAGTATTGGAAAGCATGAATGCTAATGACTTCATTGCCAGATGCAAGGCACTAGAAAACAACAACAACAACAACAACAACAACAACAACAACTTTTGTTAACAGTGCTAGTGGTAGTTGGAGGGCATTGGTAGAACACATCCAACATCTCTGGTTTGTTCCAACCTTCTTCCACGTAAAAATCAACTTTGGAAAAATGAGTGTCATAACCTTGTTCTGATGGTTAATCAATTGTAAATTAATGAGAATATTGTTAAATATTTAAGGATTAATAAGGGAGTAACAAAATTGCTATCTAAGCTATGATAATCCTGACTAAAACTTCAGAATGTAGATGTTTGAAAGCTTGGTTAGGGAAACATCAATTATTCAGCTACAATTCTGCAAAGGGTTAATAAATAACCAGTGCTGAGAAAGCTTCAAGTCATTAAAGAATTTTTGTGTGTATACAAGGAAACAGACTTTAGTATAACTCAGTTTCTAGTTGTGCTATGTCTTCAAATTTCTGGAATGTCCCACTTCTGTGCCACATATTTCATATATACAAATGGTCAACTTAAATAAAGCACAAATTTATTACTTAAAATAAATAAACAAGCATATGAAACACAGTTTTTTCAGTCCCCTACAGTCTGCCAGCTCTTTACAACACAAGAATGTTTATTTTAAAAACTGACAAAAAGGTACAAACTGTACCTTAATGTATAACAATGTCAAGACGTACATTTTGGTTGTACATTAATATTAAGCTAATAACATTAAAAAGAGTTCTTCTCTGCACAGCATGATCAAGTTTTTAAATATATTGTTCCAGATATGCTAGTACGGAATGCATACACATTTTCTCAATTGGCAAGACTGAGAAGTACAGCTGTGCACCTCTTCACCTAGAAGTCATGTGTTTCACTTCTACTCTTCAAATAAACTGCTCCAAAGCATGCTGGATGACCCTGACTGCCACATCTTACAGGGAAGTAGTAACAGGGGCACACATTGATACCTGAAAAATCAACAATTATCAATGATAAAGTATTAACTGACTCAATGGGAGAAAAATTAGTTTTTTAAGAAATGGAACTGGTGTAACATTTAGAGTAATGAAAATGAAGGTTAGAATATAGTAGATGGTATAGAAATTCGACAGGATGAATCTACAAATCTTTTGGTATTGAACTGAATAAAAACTTAAAATTTCATTAATAGATTGAATGTGTGTACAACAAAATTAGTAGAGGTTTATATCTGTTAAGAAATTTGTTTATGTACATGTATAATGATATATTGAAAATGGTATATTATGCCATAATACATAGCCAACTTAGCTATGGGCATTAGTGGTATTACAGCATGAATAGAGTATTAAAATTACAAAAGATGTGTGTAAGCACCATGTTCAAGCTAGGAAACAGAACATCACACAGTTTAATTTTAAGAAAGGAAAGGATTTTAACTGTTATCTCATTGTACATGTATAGACATTACTTGTACATTAAAATGAACATAATGTAAATAGAAATTAGAGGTCAACTGAAAAACATCCTCTATTAAAAGAAATTATATACCATAAGAAATTGCCAAAATATTTAAAAGTATTGCATGGTTAGACTTTTAAAACTGAACTAAAAGGTTTTTAGTAGATAGATGAATATATAGAGCAGATGAGTTGTAAAATATTTGACAAAATTGTGGATAATTATTCCTTGTATTTAACAACAAATTTATATTGTTACAATGCTTGAAACATATTGTATGTCTATAGGTAAATAAACTGTGATACTTATTGTTATTATTATTCTTATTATTAATTAATTTGTTATTATTTAGTCAATCAAGAATCTGTAAAACAAAATTAACATGCAATGTCCAAAGTAGAAAAATCTGATATGTTGTACTCATAAAACTTTCTCTACTCACTCTTCTACAAACTATTCTTACGAAAGCTTATTCTCCTATCTACTTATTGTTAATAAAGACAAACCTTCATTACTCATTTACACATTTTGTTGTAGATGTATGTTAAATGGGAAGAAATGAAAACAAGTTTGAAGGATTGCACACCACTTGAGATTCTGCAAACAATGTGATGTAACACTCCTCCACAGGTGTTTTGATCCTTATGACAGTTGATAATAAGCACTTACCACAACAAATATTTCATTTAATAAGTGGTTTGGCTTTAAATGATGTGTAATTGCTTTAAGAGATAAAGCTTAATCATAAAATACATGAACTTTGGCAGAAACGTATTCATTTGTCATTACAGTATGTTTTGATACTGTTAACACCCAGCAGTCTACTTATAAAGTGGGTGATTTTGGGACACTGGATGAATACAAAGGCAAACAAAATATATTGTTGATATGCTGTATGATAAACGAATACAATACATATGTTTTTCTTAATTTTTGAGAAAAACAATTGGTTGGATGTTAATGGGTTAATTCCTCTATAACAGAGGCTTACAGGAACCAATCTGGGCAATTACGTAACATCCTTTCCCATGGTGCAGCTGTTAGTATGCATTTTGAGCTAAAGCAGGGGGCTACTCATCAAATGGAACTGGGCAGTCTGATGAGTTTAATGACTGAATCTGGTATTCTTCCTTTGCTTACCAGATTCCCTTTTCTCCTTTCCTATCCTTGACTGAACTCTTGTTTTCTTTCACCCTAATGGTATTAGAGCACTCAAGTCCTAAGGGTTGATTTCATACACTTATCTTGGAATTCTTTACTCTATGTGCTGACCTGCAATGGCATAATGTTATCCTCCATTGGCAAGAGGAGGAAAGGTTGATGATCAGTATACTGATCTCCCAGCTCATTGACCAACTGTAGGTGTAGTCCTCCAGACACTCTTGGGGTTGAATGAGGATGATTTAACTGCCAACTTTCAAAAAGTGGGTCTTGAAAGAAACGGGTGAAATCTGCTCATGAAAATGAAAATGTTTCCCAAAACAAACCATTCCTGGATAATAGTCCTTTTATTTTTTTTTAATTTATTTATTATTTGAAGTCGCTTCAACATAAAAGTCATATCGCGACTAAACATTGAGGGAAAAAATGGAGGAAACATATCATGAAGTTTACAATGAGTTTAAATATTAAGTTTGCATGCTTTGATGAACTTGATTATTTTCTTATGATACTGTTGATCACCCAAAGCTAGCTGAAGGTTCTCAGGAACTCCATACTGAAGTCGCTGGTGAGTGTATCTTGGGCAAACAGTGAGCAGATGCTGAACGGTAAGAGTAGAATCACACAGAGTACATTTAGGAGGAAGTTCACGGGACAGAATGTAGGAGTGAGTAAGCGCAGTGTGGCCAATGCATAATCGGGTTATTAGCACCTGGTCTTGCCGGGTTAGTGTTGTAATTGTTGTGGAGAGGTTAGGTATTGCACAGATATCATGCAGTTTGCTGTTGGATGTAGTTGTCCAATGTCTTCCATCGGTGTAGGATAGTTCTTTTAAGATGCCGTAAATAGTCTTCATGAGGTAGCTTAAGATCTGGTAAGCTTGGAGGATGCTTGGTAGCTTCTTTTGCGGCAGTGTCAGCAAGATCATTTCCTGGTATGTTACAGTGAGATGGTATCCATGCAAGATCAGTTGTTTACCTGATGAAATAACTTACCAAGGTGTGGCAAGGAGATCGTTGTTGTATAGCCATTAATGCACTAAGGGACTCTGTGTATATAATGAATGATTTGAAGTCTCCATTCTTTGATATATAATCCATGGCGAAACGTATAGCAAACAGTTCACTAGAGAAAATGGTGAGAGTGTCTGGTAGACTATACATCATGGTGTGGTTAGGAGCAACCACCGCACAGCCATTATTGTTGTCACACCGGGAACCATCTGTATAAATTGGCTCAAAATTGGCATACGTGTCACACAATTCTTTGAACAGCATGGTAAAACAAGATTTTTGGGTATGAGCCTTCACATACTTTGTCAAAGTGGTGTTGATGACAGGTAATATTATCTCCATGGTAGTTGCCTAATGGAAGCTAATATAGCTGATGATCAAAAAACTTTTACAATATAAGAGGTTATTCAACATAAATCATAGATAGCTAGTGGAATATTCACAGGTGTGAAGAAGAATTTACTATAAAGGTTCATAGTTCTCAAAGAAATGAATGACAATGATAAAGCTGAAATAGCACATATAGATCTTTAGAAATGGAATTAACACTTTCCAGTGTACTTTAGATATAACCCAGCTAAAAAGATACCAAAATTAAGCTTGTTCCAAATAACACATGTATCATTATTTGGGATTTTAATGTAACTCAAGTTCTTGGGGATATAAAAATTCAAATGCTGCAGGTAGATTAGTAGAAGAATTTATAAACACAAACGACAGAGCTAATTTTCAACAAAGATCAGAACGGTACCTATTTACATCACACAGGTTCCACATATAATCCAGGTATTCTTTTATCATACTGGTTTACAATGAAACATTTTCAAGAATGGAAATGAGCATTTATGTATTTTGAGCCCCCAAGCATGAATATGTTATTTGTTTTTTGTAGAACCCTCAATTTTAAAAATATTTCATTATATAAGAATGGTTATAAAAAGCAATTACGTAGAGTTCTTAAAACTCACCCAACAAATTTTTGCTACATCTGCATCTACATCTGTGGGGAGTACACTATTAAATCATGCAGATGACATTTGAAGAAATAGTAAGATCTTTATTTCAGGTGAAAGTTAGGTAATCAGGACCAAGAATTTACACCACATATTGTCTATATGAACTGTTCATCTTGTCTTAATGGCTGCATGAAGAATGTGTTTTGCTATTGTGATGATATGGAGGGAAGTGACCAATCATGCAGATGAATGCTATGTCTTCATAGTTAAACTAGTAGGGAAGAAGCACAAGGATAGAAAGATCAAGTATCCCTGCATCAAGTCAACTGTTTAATGCATACTGCACAGTTCCTCTTTACCTGTACCCATTCCTCCAGACACATAGTCATTCAGAAATGAAACCTGGGTCGAAGCTAGTACAGACACAGAGAATGCAAGCTCTGATTTCGATTGTGAAGAAATATCACATCTCCAGACACAAAATGTTTGGCTGACCGTGTTAGGAACTGAATCTTGGTAGGCACAAATGGAACTTTTGGGTTCACTACTGAAACAATAGAATCTACTACACAAGACAGTAAGGTTTGTTGCTTTTGACATTGTTGGGCTCATATTCATGTATGTGGCAGACTCACTTGCAAAGAAAGGCACAACAATAAAACAAAAGTCTAAATTCAATTTCTCATATTCCTCAATAAAACGCTTGATCATAAAAAATTTTTATCATTCATATCTACAAGAAATAGAAACAAATGCCAAAGATAAAAAATGGATTACACTACTTTCCAATCCAGATATAATCCCCCAGAGACCAAGGAAAACAGCTGTTGCAGCCTTCCGACTATTGACAAATCATGACTGCTTGGCAAGTCATCTCTACAGAATAGGTATCTCAGCCTCACCAATATGTGTCCTGTGTAACGATCCAGCAGAAATGAACGAAGACCACTTGAAGACCTGTGAAGTATTAAGATCAGAAGAAACTACAGTTCAAAAGTATTGGAAAGCGCGAATGCTAATGGCTTCATTGCCAGATGCAAGGCACTAGAAAACAACAACAACAACAACATTGTTGGGCTGCCTTTACACCATTCTTTGTCATGAAAGGCTCCCTCTGTTCCTGCAATGACATTAATGTCTGTTTAATGCTATGGGAATGAAATATTTATCAGTGGAATGGCGATTATTTGTTGGTAGCCCCTTAAACTAGCCTCAAAGCAGTACTCCGTTGCAAAACCAATGTATATCCTCCTGTTCCCATAGCTTATGCCACTAAAATGATGGAAACATACAGCAGTATGGAACCTTTGTTGAGTAAAATTCAATATAACATCCACAAGTGGCAAATCTGTGCTGACTTAGAAGTAATTGGGTTACTTACAGGATTACAATCTGGATCTACAAAGCATTGATGTTTCCTTTGTGATTGGGATAACCATGATCGTAAGAGTCAGTACAACAGAAGAATTTGGCCTGCCTGTACATAAATGGAACCTGGTTGCAAGAACATAGCAAAGGTTCCATTGGTGAAATTGAAGGACATTTTGTTACCACCACTTAAAATAAAACTTGGACTTATGAAGTAGTTCATTGTTGTAATGCACACAGCTTTGAGCCCTCTTGCACTGGACTGCTGGAATTCTTTCAAAAAGTGTTCTAATTTGTTTGGAAACAATAGAGCAGACAATAGAGATGTGCTAGTCAACAAACTACTATAGTCTCACCGTAATCTTGGTTGTAACAGTTAAAAATGCACGTTCTTCACTAACACTTGTATTCTTTTCCCGCTGGTGCTCTTGGAGAAGTCTACAATGAACATGGGAAAAGATTTCATCAAACCGTATCTACATTGAAGTAATGCTATCAAGGGCAATGTACAACAAGTACGATGGCTGACTACTGTTGGACACTACTGCAGAATAATAGTGGCACACATAAGAGGCTCAGCAAGTGTCCAAAAATTTAGGTATGTATGAAGACATATTTCATTAGCATTTTATGGTCTTTGTGTAGATATATTAGCATTTACAGATGAAATCATATTGTTTAAGCATCACAAAAACCAATGCCAGATTCCTGTTCAGCAGGTTTAAATACATAAAGATAACCCATTTTTGTGCTCCAAAATTTTGCAATGGTGAATTTTGTCAACCAGTGTAATCATCAGATAAAGCTGAAAGAACAACCAGAAAGGTATCTGAAAGTATGGGCTATAATCATAAAGCAGTAATAGCTTATATTGAATTTAGCAAAATACAGGATGGAGTACAATTAAAAATCTTGGAATTTTAAAAAAGCAAGTTGGCAAAAATATGAACAAGAGTTAGATGAGAGGTTATCTGATATAATCAAAGTTTATAATATTTGTTCAGACAGAATTAATAATGAACTCAGTCAATTAGTACATCAAACAGCAAAAAAATACATATCGAGAAGCAAAGTTAAAATGTATAAACCCTTTTGGTATAAAGAATTAGAAAACATGAAAAATGATCGAGAGCAGTCCAGGCAAAAAGCTGAGATCAAAAAAGATAGTTAAAATGTGCTTGATTGGAAAAAGAAAACAGTATCTTTTAAAAAATGTATAATCAATGCTGAAAGAAATTGTTTCAACAAGTTTATTAACAATATAGACTTTCATAAAGACTGTGACCAGCTCTAAAAATATATATCACCAATTAACAAAGAAAATACTCCAAAACAAACATTTATATATAAAATTAGAGAACTAATTGAAGAGAAAATGATAGCTACTGCTTTTAATACAACTTTTGCATCATGAAAAGTTCCCCCATTGCACGTGTTTGGAAGAATGATGCCACAGGCAACTGGGTGCAAGATAATAAAAATCTGATGTGTGGCACTCACATGACTTTCTCTTCTCTTGTACTAACCATTATTACAGACTCTTGCAGAAACTGTGCTGCTGTTTATTTCCTTGTAGGTGCAGGGGGAATATGCAAATACAGTAGGTTTTGAGTGATAGTAAAATTTTTTAAAGCTTTATGGTTCACTCTGGAGAAAACTTTATTTGGACATATACTGCATGTTTTAGCAAGATCTACATTTTTTGGAAAGGGTAGACTGAGACTGAAAAATTGAATGCCATGACCGGGATTTGAACTACAGATCTACCGCTTACCATCCAATTGCTCTAACCACTAAGCTACCATGGCCAATGTGCCGATAAGACATTAAATCTCGCTTGCTCGCATTATTCCCGGTAAACCACACAAGAAGATCCCAATTTACTTTGAGATAACATACCTTAATGGCAACTTAATGTCATATCGGCATGTTGGCCATGATAGCTTAGTGGTTAGAGCAACTGGACAGTAACCAGTACATCCGTGGTTCAAATCCCTGTCATGGCATTCAATTTTTCAGTCTCACTCTACTCTTTTCAATTACGTCCTACACATGGCTAATGTGGTACATTAATTGACCTTATATTTGGTTATACTAGAAGCCCGGGACATAAGTACTTACAGCACTGTAAGTCGCCAACCAAACAGTAACTGGTAGATCCGTGGTTCAAATCCCGGTCATGGTATTCAATTTTTCAGTCTCACTCTACCCTTTGCAATTACATCCTACACATGGCTAGTGTGGAAAAAACATTAATTACATCTACATTTTTTGTATAGTAAGATCTGGTCTATCTCTTACCATTTACCAGTTATGCAAAAGTCATCCAGAGTAAACAGGACTGCATGGACTATAGCTAGAAAATTCAAAATATACATTTCATTTGCCACAAAAATATCTAATGTGTAGCATTTTAATCAAAGATGTTAGAGGCATTTTCAAGAAGATCAAAATATTTTAAGCATTTTCCATGTAAAGGGTAGTTTAGGGTGGAGGAATTTTCTTCAAATATATCTTGTCACATCTTTGAAAGACATTAAACTTAAATATCAACTTTGGTTTTTAACTGACGTTTCGTTTTTGAGTTATGCTGACACACACACACACACACACACACACACACACACACACACACATACACACACACACACACACACACACATACACACACACACACAGGCCTCTTTTATAAATGTTTTTTGGATTTGGGGGACCTCAAACATTTATTTCCAGTGAAATCTTCGACAATGAATTTTTGGGTGGAATACAATACTTCCTATACTTACAGCACAGTTAAAAAACCATCGGTCTGGGCCGGATTTGATCCCATGACCTTGGGATCAGTAGGCCAATGTCTAACCAGCTGAGCCAGCCAGATCGATGGAGTTGTGTGAAGAGTATGGTTTATGGCACTCCTGTAATGTCAGAGGAGGACCTTATGACTCAAGTCCATAGAGTGATTGAAAATCTTCAAAGACAATCACATGTATTGGGTGTATGAGGCTCACCACCACCAATATAGGCTCTGCAATGATGTAGGAGGTACACAGTTCGAAGCCTGTTTGTAATGTAGACAGCTCGATGTTGGGTTTGTTGATGAAATGTGAACGTACACCCATCTCACACTTGGATGCACTACAGCATCCAAACTGTGCATTTCCAGACAGGGGTTCCTATTTGAAAACCAATCAGTTTGCCATCTCACACAACATACTAAGCACTATCAGTGTTATTTGGGACAACTGTATATGTTGCATAGTGTTGGGCTTATTTTTTACCCTTGGGGGAGGCCTACTTTTGTTTGACTGAATTTAGAATTTACATCCTTATACCTTGTTGTACTCATTCTCTGTGCTAAGAAGACTTCATGCCTATTGAAGGCTGCTTTGATTTCATGGGTGAGTCTCATGGTTTGTTGAGCAGTTAATCTGTTAGCTCAGCTTGTCCAGGTTCAAGGATCTGGTATGTTTTCAGGCAAGTAATGTAAGTAATGCACTCAAAAATTCTATGTCAAGGTTTCACCAGAAATATATGGTTTGACACGCCCTAAATAAAAAAAAAGCATTTTTAGAAAAAGGTGTGTGTGGGTGGTTAAGGGTGGGTGAATGGGTATGTGGGTAGGTGTGGGTCTGTGTGCATAGAAGTTCTCACATGGGAACAACATACAAAGAAGTTAGAAGAAAAGTTGAGCAGACTTTGTTACGCATTCAGAATACTAACCCATGGAGATGTTAAAAATAATATACTTTGGATATGTACATTCAATAATCAGTTATGGAATTATTCTTTGGAGCTCAACATCTAAATCCTTAGCAATATATGAAATGCAAAAGAGAATATTAAAAATAATTAAAAAGGTTCCCTTAAGAACAAATAGCAAACCAATATTTCAGGAACTCAATATATTACCTATACCCAGTATCTACATTTATGAAATAGTACTCTTTATACTTAGAAATAAGTCACTATTTGCAAGTAATTCAGATTACCATACTTACAATACCAGGAATAGCAAAAATATACACGTAAACCATCATCGACTTATTCAAAGTTTAAATTTTATATCACATAAGGGTGTTATCTTATATAATAAATTGCCAGATAAGGTAAAAGGATTATCCAACAGTAAATTTAAATCAACTATAAGGAATATACTATTAAAAACAATGCCAGTGTACCAACAGAAGAGTTTTTAGGCAGCAATGTTAATGAAATTGTGAAATATTTGTAAAGATATAATATCTGATAGATCACAGTAGACACTACTTGTAAACATATGATAGACTACAGTAGACACTACTTGTAAACATAAATTTTTTATATAATTGTTTATATTTGTACATAATTATGTAACAATTGTATCATTATGTTAGAAATAAGTTTGACGAAGCCATGAATATTCTGTATTCCTACGGTGAATAAAACTACTACTACTACATGTAAAAAACATAAATCAAAGACCATATGCAGTCTAAATACAAAATTCAATACCTGAGTAAAAACACCTTTTAAGCAACCCACACACTTCTCTCAAACAAAATTACCCATTATGTGAACATTTTTTTATTATTTTTGTTTAATTAAGACACCCCAGATGAATATATTTGAAGTATTGACATAATATATAAAGTGTGGCATTCTTGAATTTTCTACAAATTAGCATTTGAGGTTCTCATCATTCTCAATAACTTTGATGTGACTGGGATCTGGCAAACCAAACTATATAGTGTAAAACTTATTGAGGAAAAAAAATACAGAGCTAATGAAGCATTCAGCTTGTATCAAATAATTATATCATAGCCCTAGGCATCTGGAAATATTAATGTGCACGTTGGACTGAAGCCTATATTGTTGCCATCTATGAATATTTCGAAATTATAAGGAGCAATATGGTTTTTTACATGAATTCATAAAAAATAAGAGAAAATTGGTTGAGCTATACTTTAAAATCAAGGGATTGTGTAGAAAATATATTACCTTTTTACCTGTTTGTTTCAATAAATTATTACAAAGTAGATTTCTATTGATAATTTATCCACTTTATTAACATCACTATTAATAATTCTGATTTTATACTGTATAAAATGTTTGTGTTACCTCTCTCTAAAATGTTTCTCCTCTTTTTCCAATATAGCCTTGATGTTGCTGGGAACAAGGCTTGAATTCTCAGACATACAAGCCTTTAGCTGCTCCTGTAAACAGTACAATTAATGTCTAAGTATTGATTGCAAACATTACTTTTCTTCTGCAACACACTGAAGTGCATTGTGTTATCTCTCTCTAAGTTGTTTCTCCTCTTTTTCCAATATAGTCTTGATGTTGCTGGGACAAAGCTTGCATTCTCATACACAAAAGCCTTTATCTGCTCCTGTAAACAGTACAATTAATGTCTAAGTATTGATTGCAAACATTACTTTTCTTTTGCACCACACTAAAATTTATTTCCACGCAGGCAACAGAAATTTCAGCTTCAGTAGTTATATTCCATTCTGAATGTTTACCAACAACTCCAAGGAAAATGAAATAGAACTACAGAAGAAGCCTGGAATAGCATGGTTTCAGATGTGATGCAGGGGAAAGAATGTCCCCCAAAAATATATCCTTTTTATTACTTTCTCTACTGGTAAGTAGAGGAAGTGTTGTATTCCACACAAAAATTCGATGTTAAGATTTCACCAGAAATATATGTTTTGAGAACCCCTGAGTTCAAAAAAAGAATTTTTAGAAAAGCTGCGCATATGTGTGTGTCTGTATGTCTGTCTGTGTGTGTGCCTCAATCTGTGGACAGCATAACTCAAAAATGAAAAGTCGGTTGAAAACCAAAGCTGGTATTTAAGTTTAATGTCTTTCAATGATGCAACAAGACATTTTTGAAGAAAATTCCACCACACTAAGCTACCCTTTACATGGAAAATGTTTTGAAAATTTTGATTTTCTTGAAAATGGCTCTAATGATTTTGATTAAAATGCATATGTTTGAGATATTTTTATGACAAATGAAGTGTATATTTTGAATTTTCTTGCTATAGCCTATGTAGTCCTGTTTACTCTGGATAACTTTTAAGTAACTTGTAAACCATAAGAGGTGGACAAAATCTTACTCCAAAAATGTAGATCTTGCTAAAGCGCACAATATGCATCTGAATAAATTTTTTTGATGAGTGAACCATTTCCGAGGTTTCCTTGTTATTTGTGTCTGTTTCGGAAAACTTAATCCTTTCATGAAATGGAACATTGTTGTTCATTTTTTTTTATACATTAAGTATGCAAAGAGAACGGAATCTCAAAGCTTTAAAAGATATGGCTATTGCTCAAAGCCTACTGTATTCTAATATTCCCCTTGTACCTACAAGGAAATATACAATAAGATAATTGTTGTTGTTAGCTAATGCTGGATTTCTGACAATGAAGTCATTAATCCTCTTGCTCTACAACATTTTTCACTCATAGAGCAATAGCAGTATAGTAACCGCTTTTAAGAGAGCACCATATTTTTATGTTTTGGCGGTCACATCGCTCTCTCACAACCCCCAGAATGTCTGGAGGACCACACCTGTCATTGGTTTACGGGTCTCACCGACCTGACCAAGAGAGTTATCAAAATAAATTCACTGACCATATCCTCTGATTACCAGTCAGAGTACGTATTACATGCCATGACAGGTCAGCATGTTAGGGGTTAAGATTTTATAGAGAAATGGAGAGATTGGAAAAATAAAGACTCCCTAGCCCTCGGGAACCCTAATAGCATCGGGGTCGGAAGAGAACAAGAGATGACCAAGGTATGGTCAGATAGAAAAGTTACAGTGAGGAGCAAAACACCAGTAAGTGGAAGTAATGTTCTGCTCAGCTTGGGTACCTTGTGGTCGCCATTCACATATCCCCTAGACGGAGACCCCTGATAATTGTACAAATGTTTATCTCAATTAACACAAAGAATATATAGGAATAAGGGTTTGTAAGGATGGTTAGTACAAGGGTAGAGAAAGTTACATCAGATATTTTTTATTTTTGAAAGTTGAGTCAAATTTTCTTCAAAGAACGGTACTAGAATATAACTTTTGCTGACTGCATTGCTAAAATTTCCCAAAATAATTAGACATGCACACAGAAGATATTCTGCATGTTAGTAAAGTGATAAGCACCATAAACAAGATGATTCTTTGTATGGAGAAGCAAAATGAATTGAGCAGTATTCACCACCATCTTGCTACAATCAAACAAAATGCAGACAAGAAAGCATTGTGAAGTATGCCACCAAATGAACTTACTGATTTCTTTAAGAGAATGTAAAATTGGGTTAGTGTAAAATAGGTACAGCACAATTGTATGCACTGTATAAATTAATAAGATCAGTTGCAGGACTGGAATACATTCCTAGCATAAATGTGTAATTGTATTTGAAAGTGGTGAACTCTACCACATAATACATACTTTATAATGCACTGTAATTTATTATTGCATAAATTTTTCCCAAACCTCTGTGGATTTGATTTTTGTCACTTCTAAGCTCATAATCCAATATACAGCAGAATCGTCATAAGGCAGGGCTAAAGCATGTTCCCCAACTGCATTATTTCAGGATTCTACTGTATTTTGAATTACTACAAAATAATTCAATGCAATTCATGTCATATTTACCATTTTAATTACTTATAATTTTTCTCTGGAAGTAAGTAAGATAATGTAATGATTCTGCTGCCCTGTGAATTGTAAAATCAGAAGATCAAAATTTATAGAACTCAGACCTAAGTGGTGTAACATTGCTGGTTCCTAGGGAAGTCACAGTGTTTGGTTTACACTAACCATCAAAATATTAAGCTCATAGTGGATGGGGCAAAGATTAATATTAATTACAAAGATCTCCTTGAGATGCTTATTTGTGACGAGAAAATTTAAAACTGTGTGACGGGAAAATGTGATCTGTGTACTCGAAAGGAAGCCTTTGATCATGTGATTTCTGAATGTGGCAACAATTATGAGCCATCAGAGAATATAATCTATAAACAACTGGGTTGCAAATGATTAAGTTGAAATGATATTTTATTCCATCTAAAGAAGAAATCTTTCACAAGATAATTCTTATTTTATGCCAACCAACTTATTACTGGTATTAAACACACAAGCCATATATAGGCAATACTTGAGAGGTAGAATCAGGACTGGAAAACTTAATGCTATAGATGGGATTTGAGCCATGGATCTTCTGCTTCACATGTGGCTGCTCTAACCAGTGAGCTACCATGGCAAAGTGTGACATTAAATTTCCCAACCAATTCATATTTTCCTGATAGACTACAAGGGAATCTCACACCTGAAATAGGTACCCCAAAGGCAACTTACATACTCTCACACATGCATTCTGAAGCAGACTATTCCTGATTGGCTAGAAAACATGTCACTCTAAGGTCGTTGGATACTTCTCTTCTGCACAACCACCTTATTTGTGATGGTAGCTCTAATTTACAGAAAATCAAAGAAAAGAGAGAAAACTGATACTATGCGCCTGTGACAAGGAAGAGCAAGTGGTTTTAGTTAACTGTAGTCAGGGATAAAAGGGAGGATGGGGTGAAAAGTTTAGGGCTTAAGTCAAGTAGGAATAAAAAGGAAAGTGAAGTATAGAAAGGGCGTGAAAGTGAATCATTATGTTGGATGGATTTATTAGCAAATGGTTAGGAAACTTAGGAAAGAAAAAAGAGGATAGGTAAAGAATAAGGTTATAATGAACTTGGTGGTTTAATGATGATGGTGGTGGTGGTGGTGATGATGATGAGGATGATGATGATGACGATGACGATGACGATGACAAATTTTATGGAAAAGGAAAGCAAGAGGAGTAGGTGAAAAAGGGGTGCAAAATACTAAAGTAATAACAAAAGACAAACTGAAGAAAGTTACAAACATCAGCAGCAAAGCAATTAACAATAGCGCACATTAGTAGTAAGGAATCTTGGAGGCTGTCCAATGACAAAAGGGCAGCCCAAGATGTAAATGTTTCAGGACTCAATAAATTCAGTATTCAATGCTACAAAGATAATATATTTCTCAGCTGGAGCATTGAGTTAATATAAAAAAAGAACAATTTCATTAAACTCTGTTGTCACAAGAGATATTTCAGTCTTACTGCAGAATAGAATTACTTCACATCACATGGGAAAAATGCTTGTGATGGTATTAGAGGAACAACAAAATGGGAAGTGACAAAGGCAAGTCTGCAAAAAACTGCCACTGATCAAATTCTGGTAATGTTGCTGCATACAGGTTTATGAGGTAGTAACGCAGGGCACCAGTGCATGAGAAATAAAAGTAGCTAGTGATAGTAGCACATAATTTACATGACAATGGAATTATGCATTTAGCAATGGAGGTAAATTACAGCAATACATATACAAGGTGATGTAGATATGAAGAAGGCAGAAAATCATACAATACATTCCTTAATTCGACCCAAAACATCTGCCAAATATAACCCTAAGCACTGCAGTTACAGGATAAATTAGGATCCCTTCATATTACTATGAAATTAATTCATGAATCACATAACCTGAAATAACTATGAAATTATAAGCTTATGCAATTGTGCAGTTAGTAGATAATCTTAAACGTGAATACATTTCATAAACATATGCTTATAAAATAAATACAAAGTTGTGTTTTAGAGGCAAAGATTATATAATTTGAAATAACTATGAAATTATAAGCTCATGAAATTTTGCAGTAGGTAGATAACATAAAATATGAGTATATTTCATAATGCACAATTATGAAACAAATACAAAATTTTTATAAGAGTTAGATGTGGCAGGTGATTGACAAATGGAATGCTTTAAACATCCGGTTTTACTGGAAATGATTGCCACAAATTACTGGTGATTACAATGCTATTTTAAATGTGAATTTCGATTAATAACTAACAGCTAAAGGGAATGAGGAAAAAGAAAAACTTTGAAACACTTTCTGCAAATGTTTTCCCTTTTCTCCTTTATTTACATTCTCTCTGTAATTATGTTCTCCCCTATTAAGATCATACTTCCATTCCATTGTTTCAGTTTTAGATTATGCTTCCATTCCATTACCCTTCCTCTCTGATTCACAATTGCCAATCTCTTTGTGCATTACTGGAAATGTAGTGTATTTCTTCATGGTCTAGTGAGATCGTGCATTAATTGGCCTGTATGTGGCAACATTACCCATATTCTAATCCCTACAGACAAAAAAGGAACAGAAATTGCATACATATATGTCAAAGAGTAGATCATTGCTCGTTAAAAAGACTGAGCAGAAAGATTTTACAAATGCCAGTGGCTTCCCGAAACACGACCATTTCGCCAATGTGTTCTAGTTTCTGAAAGCATGATGAGGTGCCTGGTGCAGGGAAGTGGCACCCCAGAGCCCAGTGGGAAACCACTACAAAACACCTCCTGAGTATTAGCGGGAAAACCATTACTTTCAGGGTTGGGAGGAAATGCCCAATCCCTACCTCAAGAACTGAGGATCTACCCAAGTACCCTGGGGATAAAACAGAGACCTTAAGTGTTGAGCTAATCCCCCACCTTAAGCAAAGTTGGATTTGAAAGGAAAATATGAGCTTCAGAAGAGTCAAGGTACACCCATGACCGACAATAGTGGTAGAACAGGAAAGTTGAAGAAGAAGAACAACAACAAGATGATGATGATGATGAAGAAGAAGAAAAAGAAGAAGAAGAAAGAGAAGAGGAGGAGCAAGAGGACGAGGAAGAGGACAAGGAAGAAGAAGAAGATGAAGAGGAAGAAGAAGAAGAAGAAGAAGAAGAAGAAGAAGAAGAAGAAGAAGAAGAAGAAGAAGAAGAAGAAGAAGAAGAATGAAGTGCCATTTGACATCCAAGTCCAAGAGCAGAAAAATTCAATGCCATAGCTGGGATTTGAACCACGGATCTTCTACTTCACACATGGTGGCTAGAGCAGTTGCACATGAAGAAGAAGATCCATGGTTCAAATCCTGGTTATGGCATTGAAGTTTCCACTCCTGATTCCACTCCTTAAACATTGCACACACACACACAGCTTGTGTGTTTAAAAACATCACCAGTAAGTTGGTTGGCATAAAAAAATAACAAAAGCTGTCCCATTAACTCTCAGGACAAAAGATATTATTGCCTGTATATATGATGAAAAGTGGTGGCTAGGAGTGATTAAGACATTAATTTCTAGAACAGAGATGTCTATATTAAGTTCTACCACCCATCTGGACTAGAACTTTATTCAAGTTGTCAAGTGATGAGTACGGATGCCACTAAATAAAGTAGTGAGAAAGCCGAACCCTTCAGAACTGTCTACAACTGAACGGTCATACAATATGTACCCAACATTATGAGAAGATATCTCAAAGCTGCTGTATTAAACAAATACAAACATTAAAGTAATGTGAGCATTTCATTTGAAATATTAAATTTGAAATATTCTATACATTAACTTTTGCTTATTACCATAAACTAAATATTAAGTGGAAAAGAGTATATGTTCATCTTCCTATATGAAATGAAAGAGCATATGTATCAAGCTTAAAATAATTTCCTTATGGAGTATTTGTTAACAGGTGCTAAAACAAAAGATGTGTTTAGTCAACTACTGTCCCATTCAACTATTCTTTTGAAAGCAACAGTTTTAGAGATAAGTCAATTAATAACACTAAACAATTCTAAAGTTCAAGGACATTTTAAAGTAAGTGATGTTTAGTGTTATTAATCGATCTACCTTTACATTTAATTGATTACAATAAGAGACGGTGCTGTGGCCAAGTGTTTAGAGCATCCGCCTACCACTTATACAGCCCGGGTTTGATTCCAGGTATCCACATGTGTTATTCATGGTGAATGAAGTGGCGTCAGGACTGGTTTACTCTGGGTTCTCTGGTTCCCCACCACTCATTCCACCAATTGCTTCATCATCACCTTTCCATTCATTCATTTTGTCTGCATTTCATATCATCCTCCTCCTCCTCCTCACTATCATACCTGGTACTTGGCTGACCACCTGCTTCCAGGTCTTCACTCTGTCTGGTCGATAGGTTCCTCTACTCCCCAACAGGCGTCTGACCCTAGGCACTGGCTTGTAAGTCCTAGGAGGTGTAAGTGCTACATAAGGGGAGATTAATCAGGTAAAGAAGAAGAAGATTAAAACACTGTTTTCAACACTTCCAAGAAAGAAAATACAGTAAAACTCCATTTATATGTTTCCCAGGGAACCAAAGGAAAAAAGCATCAGTGTGAAAAGCACATAAATGAAAGTCAGTAAATAAAAATTGGAAAATTTATACAGCATATGGGGTATAATTAAGCAGTGAAGAACAAGAAATAATAGGATTGTTTATCTATAATTGGCAAAATGAAACAATACAAACACAAGAGAAATACACGCATATAAAAATAAATTTGTACGAAGAAAGTTTAATCACTTTAGGAAGTAGTCCATTATCTTGGCTGGTTTTTTGTTGGCCGCAGCCATGGCATAAACAGTATCTTAAAACCAGTACAATTTGGCCATTATTTCCTCAGAAACATTACGATGACACCTTACAAAATGTTTGATAGCCCATAAAGCACTAACAGCATCAATAAAATCCACCGGTTCATGGTACAGCTGTTCAGTAGATGGAGCCATCCCTAATTTCTTAGCAATTTCTATGCATTTCATATTGCCACTTTCCTTCACTACATTCAAAATGCATAATTTTTCAGCAATCATAATACACTTCCTTCTCTTTTCATCCATGTTCACTAACGAGGTTAATCATACCTGAAGTCAGAGCACAATCAACTGAAGTGAGTGTGGTTGGTATTTCACAATTTTCCTTAAAATAGCTTCAAAGTCACTCTCACTTCCATGCTGAGGGATGTTTTCCAAGAAATGCAAGTCAGAAGTTTTGGCTTCAAATATTTATTCAGAATTTAAAGAACGAAATTGTCGTAAATGTATAAATGGTGTATTTTGCTCTCAGGGACATAAGCTATGATTGCATAAGCACAAAAATCATATAAATGAAAGCCATATAAAGAAAATAATCTATCATAATATATCATAAGATTTTGCAGAGACTGTCCCCCCCTCCCCCCCCCCCCCAAAAAAAAGCATAAGTGTAGAAAACAGATAGTGTGGAACATATCAAAGAAGCTTTAATGTAATGTTTACAGTGCTTGTGATCCATAATTTTACCCTTAAAACTTGCTATGGATGAATCTCTTTAGGGTAGTGTAAGTAAGGAACAAAATTATAGCTTATATTATGTTTAATATCATGGTTTTTGTTTTACTGTGCAAGGACTCACCAGAGCAAAGGGATCCAAGTTACTGCTAATGCTTACAAATGAAGAAAAAACTATGCATCAGGTTAAAAAAGTTATGGTTAATTCAAAACCAGTGTTTTGAAAAATAAAATAATGGTGTTTTTTACTTATTGTTGGTACTTTTAAACCCACAAGCCGTGTGTGGGCAATGTTTGAGAGGTAGAATCAGAACTGAAAAATTCAATGTTACAGCTGGGGTTTGAACCACAGACCCTCTGCTTACCAGGCAAGTATTCTAACCATTAAGCTACTGTGACAGCCTACCACAATAACCTCCATCTAAAGGATATTTAATACCAGGACATAAAGTACTTATGATAGTATGTCACCATTGGGGTAATTGTCTCTGAGGTGAGATTGCCAAATCAGATTTTCACCCAATATTAGACCCAAGAATTTGGTAGCTTTTACATAGTTTGTAGCTTGTTATGGAAGCTTAGAACTGTAGGTTTTTCCTTTATTTAATATTAACATATTTGTGTTGAACCAAATGAGCATATCTTTTAAGGCGACATAAGCACATTTAACCCCTCCATGTTCTCCTTCAAAAATATACTTGTATCAATTGCAAAAAGTGTTACATTTATGTCTTTCACATTATTTACATTATCTGCCAAACCATTAATGTATAATATAGACAAACTTTATCCAAAAGTGTTATTGTAGAACAAGATTTGCCAAAGGTGAGAAAATAGTGTTTTGTGTCGTGACCATTTCAAGGCATATTGCTTTATTTGCAATTTATTTATTCATCCACTGATCATTTTACATGACATGGGATATATCATATATAGCACACTATAATTAATACATAATTATTATACAAAATACAATAGTACAACCTTGTATCATTTATGTAGTTTACAATGCTTATTACAAGATATATCATTAAATATTTACATCTAAACATAACATTCATTATAGTTCAGCAATATTATACAAACATTTATCTATTAGAAATGATTTTAGAGTAGCTTTAAATTTTGAGTCTGTCCTATTTTTAACTGCTAATGGTAATTTATTATATAATATAGCTCCTATTTTATATGGGTCCTTATTGGTTTGACTTTTATTCGTGCTCACCCTATGGTAATCATTTGCACTTCTTGTGTCATATTTATGGCAGTCTTTATTGAAAATGTTAAACTTCTTTTTTTCTTTAACAAGCATAATAGTTCTGAACACATAAAGTGAGATCACAGTTAGGATATTTTGAGTTTTGAATGTTTCTCGACAGGATTGTCGAAAATGAAGATGGTATATAGTTCGTATGCATTTTTTTTGTATCTTTAATAATCTGTCCATGTTGGTTTTACTCGTTCCCCCCCAAATTTCAATTCCATATGTTAAATGTGGGTAAACGATGCCATAATAAGCTGATTTTAGAATATTAATGTCACCATATTTTGCTAACTGTCTCAATAGGTACAGTCCTGAGTTCATTTTATTACAGAGTATTTCTATGTGTGTATTGTAGGTTAAATCATCTTCTATGTGTACTCCCAATAATTTAAAGCATTTTACTTGTTCTAATGCAATATTGTTAATGTTTATATTCACATTATCTTTCTGAAATGTCATGACTTTTGTCTTCCCTATATTTAATGTTAGCCCATTATTTAGTAAGTACTTTGATATTTCACAGACTGCACTGGTCATTTTTTCTTCTAAGCCTTCTCGACCATCATTCCAACATAATATAGATGTATCATCTGCATAAGAGATCACCTTGCTGTTCTCCGGTTCAGGTAAATTATTTATATAGATAAAGAATAGTGTAGGTCCCAGTACTGATCCCTGCGGTACCCCAGACTTTACTATGTTATAGTCCGATTTAACAGTGTGTATAATATCATGCTTTTTCCAGTTTATTTCTGTACATTGGACACGGTTTTTAAGATATGTTGCTAGCAATTTGTTAATTTGTTCTCTAAAACCATAGTGTTCTAATTTTGAAATTAGGTGATCATGAGATACTGAGTCAAACGCTTTGGAGAGGTCTAGATAAATTCCTGCTGTATTTTTCTTCGAATCTTTCAATTCCAACAGTTCATGTACATATTCTGCTATAGCCGTGATGGTTGATAATTTATTTCTAAATCCATGTTGAAAATTATTAAGGATACTGTTAGACTTTAAAAAATTATTTATCCTTGCTATAAGTACTTTCTCATACACTTTGCTGAATACTGACGTCAGTGTGATTGGTCTGTAATTACTAACATTTGTGTTTGAACCTTTTTTATGAATTGGTGGAACCACACTAATTTTTAATATTTCTGGAAATAATCCCTCGTTCATAGAGTAATTTATTAAATATGCCAATATATTCAGCAATTCTTGCTTACAGTGTTTTAGTACTATGGGTGACACGCCGTCCCACCCAGAGGATTGTTGATTTTTAAAACTGCTTATTATTTTGTCTATTTCTTCAGCATTTGTCTCGTGTAGAAACATGCTGTTCATAACAGTTTTATCTTTACTTACTTTCCTGTCTATATTGCCAATTATAATATTATCATTAGTATTTAAAAAGAAGGTGTTAAATAATTTGCAAATTTCAGAAGGGTCATGTAACATCTGTCCATCTTGGTTCAGGCTTATGTTTGAATGTTCGTCTGTTTGGGGTTTAGCTTGCTTGTTTATAATTTTCCATACTGTTTTTGTAGTATTACTGGAATTCGTTATTTTACTTCGTATTTGATCTATGTTTAGATTAAGCAACGCTCTCCTGTATTGTTTTTTTAACCTATTATATGTGTTAATGTATGCACTCAGTCTGTTGGTTTGACAGAATTCATACATACTTCTCATTTTATGTTTTAAATCTATTAGTTCAGGTGGCAGAATTAATTTGTCAGCTGTTTCATGGTTAACTGTTCTTTTTGACTGAGGGCATGTCTCGTTGAAATAGAAAGTAAATATTTGCATAAAGGTCTTCCATTTCTCATTTGTATTGCATGCATTATATACTTTGGCCCATTCCTCTTTAGCAAGTGTATATTTAAGTTTATCTTGGTTACATCTTCTTTTATCCCTTATGTACTTATACGTAATGTCTTTCATTTGGCTAAAACAGTTATAAATATCTATAATTTGCCCCCTATGGTCTGACACATGGAATTCATTATTTATTGTCGAAACTTTGTCTTCATTTAGATTTGTTATTATGTGATCTATTGTGCTGGTTGAGTGATCTGTGATTCTGGTGAGCCTATGAGAAACAATTTTTAGATTGAAGCTATCAAGGATATCTCTTAGATGCATGTTATCCGCCTCAATATTAAAGTCGCCTAGGAGTATAACGTGTTGATTAAATGCAATTTTGTGTAGCATATTTTCCAAATGGGTAAGGAATTCTTGCATGCTTGAGTTAGGGGATCGGTAAGTGCCAATAATGAATACTTTCCCTAATTCTGTGCTTAGTTTTACTGCAGCTACCTCAAAGATCATCTCTACACTTACATTTTCTACCCACTCTATTCTATTTACGATAATATCTTTCCTGGCATTCATTAAGATACCGCCACTTCTGTGCATTGTACGACAATATTGGGAAGCTAATTCATAATTTACAAGTTTTATTGAGTTTAACTGTTCCATTCTTAAGCCATGTTCTGAAAATACTACGATCTGTGGATTTGTGTCATTTAGAACTGTTTCTAAAATTTCAATTTTATTAGAGATGTACTGTGTGTTTTGGTGGTAAATTCTAAGAGTAGAATTTTTGTGCATGCTGTTTTTATCATAGGGTGAACACGAATTTACAATTTGTCACTGAATATTGTCTACTTTGCCAGCTGAATCAATTACATAAGGCTTTTTACTGGTAATAATTTTTATTTTCTCTGAGAGGAGTGACGTTAGGTGCCTCTTTCCTTTATTGTTCAAATGTAAGCCATGTCTGGTATGGTTGTCACGTGATAGATGGCTGATATCAACTACATTAACATTTGGGTACAGTGAGCACATTATTTTCATCTTTTTGTTTGTTTTCCTAATTTCTTTATTAACACATGAATTATAGTTCAAATCATACCTGTTAGGAATGTTTACCACTAATATGTCCGTTTTCCTTAGTTTCTCTCTTTCCAGAACTTGATTTAGAGCGTTTATAGCACTATTTGCTTCATTCTTGAACACATCGTTTGCACCTGCCACAACAATTTTCACTTCTTTGTTTTCACTCTTTTCACTGCTACTAGATATATTTGATGTAGCATCCACGAGTTTTGCGTTAGGCTTCACATAACCCATAACTTCACTATCACTAAAGTTTTCACCTATGTTTATCCCTATGATATTTGAGATTAGCACTAATGCATCTATTTTAATTAACAATGGCAATTTTGTTTCCTTTATAGGCTGTGTATAAATAAGATGAGCAAGAGAAAAAATAGGAAGGAAGCTTTTCATCCAGTTAAAGATGAAATATATGTAGACCACTTTTAAATGCAATTACATACCAATTATGCTAGATCTGCATTCCAGCCCTGCAGCCAATCTTAATTTATACAGTGCATACAATTACACTGTACCTATTTTACGCTAACCAAAATTTGCATTGTTTTAAAGAAATCAGTAAGTTTTCTTTGGTGACATAATTCATGTTTTTTCTTCACGTATTGTTTGAGTGTAGTAAGCTGGAGATAAATACTGTTTGATTCACTTTGCTCCTCCATGCACAGAATCATCTTGTTTATGGTACTTATCACTTCACTAACATGTACAATGTCTTCTTCCTTGTGCATGCCTCGTTACTTCGGGAAATTCTTAGCAATGCAGTGGGCAAGGTCAATGCTGGGAATGCAGTAGCCGCAGTGACCAAGGTCCACGCTAGGGGTAGCAAAAAGTATATTCCAGTAGTGCAATTTGAAGAAAATTTTAAACTCAACTTTCAAAAATAAAAAATAAAAGTACAATATATTTTTGGGGGACATATCTTCCACATGTTTAATTCAAATCTGTGGTATTTCGGACCACATTATTTTGGACTTCTTCTGCATGATTAAAGTTAAACTTAAATTTATCTCAGCAACTTTGAGGTGCATTCATAGTTTCTCTGCTAAAGTAGCATTAGGAATGGTGCTTCTGAATTAATCCATAGTGAATTACATATGTTGGGTATTTTATCACAACATATGGGCAAGCTGCATTTGTTTTCTTCAGTGGATTTGTGCATTATTAGGATAGGAATGTTTCTGTTTAAGAATGGTATTAAAACCTAATGTCTTTATCCCTATCTTTATAACAGCATGGGTCTTGCACAGTGTAATAATTAACAATGGGGAGCCATTTGTCAAACCTGGGGAACACAAGGATCAACCTCGATATGTAACTGGTATAGATGGTTTTCAAGTGCAAATATGCTCGTGCACATTAAATGGCCACCCTGGCCATGCCCCCTTTCTGCTGAACAAGGAATGCTTTACAAAATCTGTCTATTGTGGCTCATTTCACATAAACAATGTGATGGGTTTGACAGGGTGACTGTTACCCATTTGAAATAGTTGTCATTTTGTATCCTAAATGTCACTACAATATAGAAGTAGTTGGGAAATGAATAGCTGTGGTGGTATCTTCCAGAACTAACTAGAGTTAGCAAGTTGGGATATGCTCGCAAATCCTCTAACCAGAAGTTGACTGAATATTATACTAAAGCAATCCAAGACAACACAAATGTTGTTTATGCCATGAAATCAGCAGTACGGGCCATACTATAACACTGTTCATCTACTGATTCAAAGCCACTTCACAGCAAATGTCCTACAGGACCTGATTCATGGTGTTTTTATAATAAGGCATTGTTTTTCAGAAAGCACACATACACACACACATGCACGCACACACGCATGCACACATACCACTTTCAGTTAATGTCGTCCAGAAAATAGTTCCTTTGTATCAAAAGCTGACTTATACTGATTTACTAGAGAGGTATCTTAAAGAGAAAACCCAGAACTCTAAATAAAGCCTCCACAGCATGCTTTGGAATAAATGCCCAAAAGAAACATTTGTTTCAAAACCAAAATTAGACATTGCTGCAGCCTTAATAATCTATGAATTCAATAAGGGATATATAGTATTAAGAATTCATTTGAAAAAAAAAAAAGCAAGGAAGACCATATTAAATTGCCTGACTAATGACAAGAAACAGTTGCACAACAGAAGTTGACGTTCTACTCAGAAATTTCAGCACTACCAAAGACAAGTAAGATTGGCCAAAATCAGACAACATGAAGCTTTGAAACTTCCGGAAGACTGTATATATGCACCAGAAGACTTATAATTATTATTATAATTATAATCAGGTTAGAATAATTCAAAAGGCAATTTGTGGCAGGTTTGGGGAATTATTCACTGTCAAATTTCCACACTCTATTTTGCACACACTAATTTTTTGTTATTCTGAAGCTAAGAATCATTTCTCTCCCAAACATATTGATTTAGAATTATGAAATTTGGCACACACATTTTAACAATGATTCTGCATGAGGCTGTGCATTAAATCTGTTGCTATAAAAGATATAGTAAATACTTAGTTTATAAATACCACATTTTTAATTATCATGCTCAATGAATAATATATATTTTTTGTCCTTTATGAAAAGAGGTATCTCAAAACTAATACACAGAATTTAAAAATAGAAGTACTATTGACAGTGAAGTATTCTTTATGTTTGAGGTTATTTTGAGTCACTTATTTACACTCACCTTCACTACTAAATTGCTTTTTTAAAGCGGAAATGTTTTCCGGACCATTAGATCCCATCATCAGCCATTGGTTGACTGACATTCCCTTGTTCCTTTTCTCTGTTGTCTCTATTCTGCTGCCATCTGGTGTTAGGGGCGCAGAGCTTTAACACTTCATTCAATGCTGGTATTTCGAAATTAATAACTTTATTACTGTTCTTGATGATGTATATTTTTTCCCAAATATTCAATTCTATTGGTGAATTAATAGATTTTAACAGTTTTATATTAAGGCCGATGTTGTGGTTTTCAGTCCAAAAATGATGTGCCACAGCAGACTTTTCAATTTGTTTTAATTTTATGTTTCTTTGGTGTTCCTTAAGTCTTATATCCAAATTTCTCTTTGTTTTCCCTATGTAGCTTTTATTACAACTATTACAGTTGATCTGGTAAATCCCCGATTTTTTATTGTATGGGATGGTATTGTTTAGTGGCTTATTAAGCAAGTTTTTTAAACTGTATTGGTTTTGCAGTGCTAGTTTTATGTTTAGTTTCTTGAAGATTTTTTCAAATTTCTTGAAGGCCCAGAGATGGTACATGAATTTCCTAAATTTCCAGTTGTTTGTGAGTGGTGTTAATGTAGTGGTTTGTGAAATTATCTTGAGCTTTTTTGCATTTTTTGACATTTTTCTAATGGTGGCTGGGTTGAATCCATTTAATATTGCAATTTCTTCTATGTGTTGTTGTGGCCTTTAGGGATAGTGTAATTTTGCAGGTTTTTTATGAGTTCCAAGGAGTTCTCAATTCCTAAGCTTTCAAATTTTTTGTAAGTATTTAGTTTCTTTGATAGCCACTTAGCAATATCGTAGGTAGGTGAATTGATGCCGTTAATGATGGGTTTCATGCACACCACATTATGGTGTCTTTCGACGTTAAAGCTCTGTTTACCAGCATCCCGGTGGAAAAAATACCCTTACTTATTAAAAAATGGTTGACTCCGACTACAGTTGACCCCATTGAAATAAATGACATCATTAACCTTACAGAAATTTGCACAAAAAGTAATTATTTCTCATTTAACAACAAATTCTACAGACAAACAAAAGGACTAGCAATGGGGAGCCCACTATCACCGTTTTTAGCAAATATGTACATGATTATTTAATGTACATGAGCTTTTTTGAATCTCATTTAGTTAAAGCCTTTCCACATATATTCAAATTTTGGAGAAGATACGTGGATGACATTTTCGCTATAATCCCCCAGAAACTAAAAGACGACTCTCTAAAATTACTGAATCTACAGGACAGCCATATAAAATTTACAATTGAAATAGAAGACAACCATTACCTTTCCTGGACCTCAAAATTACTAGAAATATAGATGGTATAAAATTTGGTATACATAGAAAGCCCACACATGTAGACAATTACATCAAGTAAAACAATTGCAACCCAATTTCACACCAACTGGCAGCATTTTGAAGCATGATACATTGTTTATATAATGTCCTGTTAAGTAAAGAGAAATTTCTGGAAGAACAACAACACATAGAAGAAATTGCAATATTCAATGGATTCAACCCAGCCACCGTTAGAAAAATGTCAAAAAATGCAAAAAAGCTCAAGATAATTTCACAAACCACTACATTAACACCACTCACAAACAACTGGAAATTTAGGAAATTCACGTACCATCTCTGGGTCTTCAAGAAATTTGAAAAAATCTTCAAGAAACTAAACATAAAACTAGCACCGCAAGACCAATACAGTTTAAAAAACTGCTTAATAAGCCACTAAACAATACCATCCCATACAATAAAAAATTGGGGATTTACCAGATCAACTGTAATAGTTGTGATTAAAGCTACATAGGGGAAACAAAGAGAAATTTGGATATAAGACTTAAGGAACACCAAAGAAACATAAAATTAAAACAAATTGAAAAGTCTGCCGTGGCACATCATTTTTGGACTGAAAACCACAACATCGGCCTTAATATAAAACTGTTAAAATCTATTAATTCACCAATAGAATTGAATATTTGGGAAAAAATATACATCATCAAGAACAGTAATAAAGTTATTAATTTCGAAATACCAGCATTGAATGAAGTGTTAAAGCTCTGCGCCCCTAACACCAGATGGCAGCAGAATAGAGACAACAGAGAAAAGGAACAAGGGAATGTCAGTCAACCAGTGGCTGATGATGGGATCTAATGGTCCTGAAAACGTTTCCGCTTTAAAAAAGCAATTTAGTAGTGAAGGTGAGTGTAAATAAATGACTCAAAATATCCTTAAACACAATACACAGAATACCATTTTTTGGAGTATTTTAATGTCTGAAACACTTTTGTATCTTGTGCCTCACCTGAATAATATTATTCCTAAGCAAGTACAGTTTTTTAAACAAATTCCTTGTTTATTGCTAAATTATGTGACTAACGCATTGAAAATTTATGACAAAAGTTCCTTTTAATGATATGAATATGTTATAAAAACAAAAAATATCAGTACATAGTTGTGGAAACTAGTATTTTCAGTACTAGGTTCCCTTAAGCTCACATATTTTTAAATATTAAGCTGCATTTTCTAGATAATTTTTAAGATTCCAAATTATAAGAAATTAAATTTGTGATGCTGTTTCAGAACACACTTTCTACAATGAACTTTTGTTTGTGGTAGGTACTGAACATTTTATTGTTGTTCCTAACAAAAACTTAGTTTGTATAAATATTTGTATGCAAAGAAATCAAATCTAGGCTTGTAGTTATTTTTAGAATTATTTACCCTTTGTCCACCAGGCTATGGCCAGAAGGACTGTCATGTTCATCTGCTGGTTCCAGATATTATTTGCCAACACCTTTGTAACTTCTTGTGTTATATGATCTACTGTGACATTCCATAACAGTTAATTTAAATCTATATATTGTTGAAAATTTGCAGTACCTTACCACTCTGGTCAACCTCTTGCCTTGTGCATAAAAATGATATGCTAGTCCCCTTTAATTCATACATGCTTATAATAGAAATAACAGAATATCTTGGGAAGTTGTAGGTTTATGTAGTATAACATAATAAATATAACAATTATTACTTACTCACCTTATTTTGGATATAGAACAGCAACGCCTGTCTTCTCCCCTTGCAACAGAACCTAAGTCACTAACATTTCAGGTTCTTAGAAAATAAATCCAAACTTCCGTGTACGAAGTCATGCAAAATTACCTATATGTTGTTGTAGCACGATAAAACCAGCTTATTCCCCATTGTGGAAAAGCTGACTAATATTGCATCAGAGGGAGACATTATTGACTTCGGCGATGTTCTTTATTTTTACTTTCTCTACTAGTAAGTAAGGTACAGGAACTATTGTATTTTTTAATACTTTGGAAGGGGGGGCTAATACACGTAAATGGGAGTATTTCTAAGCAAAAATGTATACAGTTACAGAGCAGAAAGAGAAAGAAAGTGAACTCAAGGAAAGAAACCCAGAAGGCCCAGAAAGAAAACGCCTTCGCCCTGTCGAAAGAAGAATGCCAAAATAGCTTGAGAAATTTGGTCGGAACACCAGAAATGACTTGTGGTTCAAATGATCTTTCAGCACTACCAGCACCTGTTTAGCGATCACCTCACGTAGTATGCAGCTGCTAAGGGTAATTCAACTATGAGAGTGCTAACAGTAATGAATAAAATGATTCCCGGGGACGATCTACCTGAAGTAAAAATACTAAGTGATTCAGCCATTGAGTTTTAGTCTCCTCTTCACACCACTTCGCCAAAATCCATTAACAAACAAAAACAAATTTTGAAATTCAACCTCTCCTAAGAACCAGTGCACATATAATGTGAATATATAAGAAGGTAACCGAAATTTTGTAAAATTAATGTACACGAAATAGCCTAAATATACATACGCGTAAAATTTTGCAATAACATTAATGACTCGTTTCTTAGCAACAAGATTCAACAAAGGTGTCTAGGTTTTGTTTTGTTGTTTTTGTTTTATTTTGTGTTCTGTGCTTCAGTGTCAGGCAGGAGTAGTGCAAGCAGTTTTGCCGACCTCCAAACACAATCGGGCCGTACATGTTTTGGAAGTGGGCCTTATTTGTTCACTCGGTGCCGCACGTTAGTAACTCTAACATTAAACAGGACATTTAAGAAAAGGCATTTCAGAATTAAGGAAAACAATAAATTCTGATACTTGCAGCAGTAAAGTTGTACATACTACGGCTCAAATCTTCACTTGCACATTCATGCATTACACGCATTAGTCAGGAAGCTGTGCTTTAAAATGAGTCATTACTGAATTCTTTGGACCCCTCATGATATTACAACCATCAGAAGTAAATCCAATTACATTTTGTAAAGAAATGTTATGCTCCGTTATATAGTTCATCAAATTGCGAAACAAATGTTCACTATAACTGTGCCTTTATTGGCTGTCTCACAGAGGCCAGCATCACCAAGGTTCCATAATTTAATAACAGTTTTGTTTCAATTTCTTCCAAATTACGAACCACAACGCAAGATGCTTTCACAGTTCCAATGTCTCTACTCATCGAAGAAAGCACTGAACTTAATAGCTTTAAGCTGTTTTCCTAGCTTGGTTTTGCGGCATTTTCCAAACACCACATCTTTTTAACTGCTCCGTGCATTTTGTGCTTTTCATTTGCAAGGCTTGATTTGGAAGTAAGGCCGTTATTACACTCCGCAAGTGGTCCATATCTTGGAAGGATATATTGTATTTCCTAAAGAAACCTGCAACCTTTATTTCTGCCGTATATGCCAATTTATCGACGCTTGAAAGGGTGTCTGACCTAAAACATGAACTCTGCTACTCTAAACGGAAACTAATATCCCTTTCTTTTTGTTCACATGGTTTCACTCTAGTCATGTCTCTTTATATGAGGAAGTTCTAGTGCAACGCTTACAGATCACCCCGCTACGCTTCACTATGCGTATAGTCAGATCAACTTAATGTTTCTCCAGATTCCTAGCATCGCTTCCCCTTCCCATCATCTTCGATACTTCACTTATGCGGGTAGCAATACACAATTGGCGTACAACCAAGGCTTTAGTTACTCCGGGACTCACCGGCTCTGAGTACCGGTAGTTATATGTAGAACTGCCCGATTATGCATTAAATTAAATTATTTTGTTGTTTAACGACGCTGTCAATTACCAGGATCACATCAGCGTCGCCGGTGTGCCGGGATTTCGTCCCGCAGAAGTTCTTTTACATGCCGGTAAATCTACTGACATGGAGCTGTCGTTTTTAAGCACACTTAAAAACCACCGGTCTGGGCCGGATTTGAACCCGAAACCCAGACCGACCCCGAATATGCAGTCGGGGAGAGTGGCGGCTCATGACTTTCGCAGTGAGTGTGCAGTACATTACATCCTCTCTATCTTTACTCTCTGTCTTTCTGTGACACACATCACACAAATCTAATTCGCAATTCATATGGGCAATTGAGATATCATGGTTTGCTATTTTTTGTTTTAAATGACCAATATCACAACAACCATTATTTTTCCAGATGCCGTTTCTCTCGCTCGCAAACAATAAGTTCGGAAAACAGCTTCTCTTCTAAGGATAAACCCGAAAGATTTATCTCCTTCAGTTTCACCATGCTATTCATTTCCGCACTTTCATAGATTGAAATTTTCCGCTATGAGAAGACACAACTGCATGCAATTTGCTGGCAGAAACACAAAGATAACAAACAGTAATAAACACACCGTAACAGAATAACTACTCCAAACTGAAGAATTGACCCTAGTAAATTACGACATGAAGAATCTACCATCCAAAAGATTGCCGAAGGACATCTTAAGTCCTACGATCTAATCTTAAGATGGGAAAGGCGAAAATGCAATCTGTACTCAAAACAGAGAGAATCACCTGTTTCAGTTCACCTCTCAGCGGGTGACTGACGGCCAGAACCCTGGTGGGGATTAGCGCGTAGAATTCGCGCACAGCCCGCTTGTGGACCAATCCCTGCCTGAAATTCCTCCCGTTCCTATAAACACCCCTGTTCCAACAAATTTTTCCCAGTGATAAACATCCCTGTAGTGACACCATCAAAACCATCGCGCAGGTTAAGCCGTATGATGGCTAGGTACTGCGGTAAAGACACTCGAGCGGGGGAAACATCATCTCATCTCCGCTCGACTCGAACTCCGTCTGGCGTCATTTGACGTGCGGCGAACATTCAAAAGAGGTTTGCCCGAAATCTCGGGAGGATGGAAGGAAGGCCATCTTAGCTACTAAGAACCCACCACAGGTGGTCCAACATTCTGCGGCGGACAGCCCCGGGGTAGGCCCTGCCCCGGCAGGACCGACCCAGGGTTCAGCGTACGCGACAGTGACCAGCAGAGCTGCGGGTAGGACTGTCGCGTCGCGAAATAACACCGACACACACCCCAGAGCACAAACACAAGCTCCAGTTACCCAACCAGCTCCCCTTCCACCTAGGTCGGGAAAACGCCGACGCCCTCGAAGGCCTGCTACCGTCTCCAAAGCTCGCAGCGAGCATGGGGTTCCCACGCCCGCCCGCCAGCAGAGGGAGGTCGCGGTCGAAGAGGACCCGGTGCTACCGAGCCCTCCTGTCCAACCACGTCCACAACAAACCACTACCCCTCCCACCCCACAGTTCCAGGACGTACTGGCGTGGTTGCAGCAGTTGTTGGAAAACCATGGTCAGAAGATCTGCGAACTGCTGGTAAGATTCCTCTCTGCCAGCGACCAAGCCAGCAAAATGGCCATAGCCATGGAGGCGCTCGCTCTCCTGACCACCGTCATCCGCACGCCCCAGAATGGCGGATCAGACTAGGTCTCGTACTTCGTTTAGGTTCACGTTCTGGAACGCGTGTGGCTTGGCCGGTCAGGAGAATGAGCTCCACCATTTTGCTGGAGCGCATGCCCTAGACTTCATTCTGGTGTCAGAAACACATCTCCATCAGAACGTCACATCCCGACTCCAGGGCTATCACTGTCTCAGATCGGACCGCGTCGGCCGCCATGGGGGCGGCACAGTGATCTTCGTGAAGAACAGTGTGGTCCACAAACCCATCCAGCTCCCTCCACTTCAAACCCTAGAGGCCACGGCCACTTGTGTTCACCTCGGAGGTGTTGAAGTCCTGATGGTGTCTGCTTATCACCCACCCCAGAGGCAGTTCGTTCCAAACGACTACCTCTCCATCCTTGCCCTACATCCTCATGCCATTATTGCCGGGGACTTAAATGCTAAGCATCAGTGCTGGCATAGCGGCCCCCGTGCAGACGCCAGAGGCAACGATATCATCAGAATGGTAGACGCGGACCCTCAACTTAGAGTAGAGGGTCCCTGGCAACCTACCCATTACCCGCGAGGTCTAGGGCGGCCATCCGTCATAGACTTCGCAATCATCATGCACTTTCCATACCATCTATCACTCACATCGGTCAACGAACTTCATTCAGACCATAATCCCGTGTTGGCCATCATTAACACCCAGGTTGCCAGCCATGAGGTCCCGATCCAACATCGGAACGTAGACTGGGACTGCGTCAGAAGTTGCCTGAATGGCTCCATCCCCGCCAACCCCAACATCACAGACATCCCAACCCTAGAGGTTGCGGCACAGAACACTCTAGATAGTTTGTACAAATGTTTATCTTAACTGACACGAAGAACATATAGGAATAAGAGTTTGTAAAAATGGTTAGTACAAGAGTAGAGAAAGTCATGTGAGTGGAACACATCAGATTTTTAAGAAAGTATCTCGACTGATATGTTCCAAATAGAAAGATAAACCCTGGCAGAAATAGTTCCATTAAACATTTCATCATAGGTACAAGGGGCATAGAGGAAGCCGAATCGATATCCATATGTCTAAAAATCTGATGCGTTGCACTCTTATTCCTATATCTTCTTTGTGTTAGTTGAGATAAACACTTGCAGAAATTATCTTATTGCTTGTTTCCTTGTAAGTATAAGAGGAACATGGGAATACAGTAGGCTTTGAGCGATAGTCAAATGCTTTAAAGCTTTCAAATTACATTCTCTTTGCACGGTTAAGATATAAAAAATTAACAACGATGTTGCATTTGACGAATGTTTAAGCCTTCTAAAACTCACACACATAACAAGGAATATCTCCGAAACGGTTCACTCTACAAAAAAATTTATTCGGACATAAATTGTGTGGTTTAGCAAGATCTACATTTTTTGTATAGTATGGTTTGGTCTATCTCTAATGGTTTTCCAGTTATGCAAAAGTCGTCCAGAGGAAATATGACTACAGGGGCTATAGCCAGAAAATTCAAGATATACATTTCATTTGTCATAAAAATATCTCAAACATATGACATTTTAATCAAAATCGTTAGAGCCATTTTCAAGAAAATCAAAATTTTCGAAAAATTTTCCATGTTAAGGGTAGTTTAGGGTGGGGCTATTTTCTTCAAAATCTTCGTGTCACATCCTTGAAAGACATTAATCTTAAATACCAACTTTAGTTTTTAACCGACTTTTCGTTTTTGAGTTATGCTGTCCACAGACTGAAACACAGACACACACACACACACACACACACACACACACACACACACACACACACACACACACACACACACACACACACACACACACACCTTCGGAGCTTTTTCTAAATTTTTTTCTTTTTGTATTCAGGGGGCCTCAAAGTATATTTTCGGTGAAATCTCGACATCTAATTTTTGAGTGGAATACAATACTGTACGTAGTAGGGAAAGTAAAACTGAACTATTAAACTATTGTTTAAGATAGACATTGCAATTCAGCAGAAAACTATAGGTGATACAATTGAAAATTACATGCAAATAATCCCCATACTTAATTGTTTCTTAAACTGCTTGTAGGGGAAGCTAAAATCCAGCTCTATTTTGTTTGAAAGTTTATTATATTCGGCACATAAACTCAGAAGGGGAGAATTTTTATGGGATAACGTTTTCGGAGTGCTAAATTGAAACAACTGAGGGTTTCTGAAATTAGCAGTACTGATATTAAAATATATTGTGTCAAGCAGTTCTTCAGTAGATACCAGGCCATTTGTGAGTTTATATAAACATAATTGTAATACAAGTATCTGGGAAACCTTGTTTGGATATTTTCCAGTTAATGGTTGTAATATTTATACATTGGTGGCCATACAATTGAGGCATTTAACAAATCACTACGAACAAGGTTTTTATATAGAACTCACTCGACAGATATCGTTGTGTGAAAACCTATTGAAGTATGGCAGTCCCACAAAGTGATCTCTTGTCAAGTTCTTGTGATGGCATCGCTTATAAAGTGTATATATTTCGTGATGACATCTTTAGTTTCAGTAATGGTCACCAGAATGTGGCAATATATAAGTTTGTGATAATGTAGATACAATCACAAACGTAATTTAAACAAAACATTTAATACAATTTACAGTGTTCACTTTATTACTATCAAATAATTACCATGACATCAACAATAAATTTGCATAATGCTAAAAATTCATCCGCCTGGGTCTTATGGGTAGCATGAGTCTTGAACTGAGTATAACTGGAAACACACAAAATAAATCAATCAACCAAAGGTAAATCGGCGATCTTGTTTGTCAAAAACAACCAAGCAAATAACATGCACTAATTTAGAATATACAGAAAACTGTCAAAATGAAACTGGATATCGCAGAAAGAGAAAGTGTCAAATTTACGGTGCAATCAAGGAGTTTATATTAATTTTAAGGTTGTGTTTATAATTATAAAGTTCCTAATTAAATTTCAAATGTTTTTTTTTCCTTTATATTATGGTTTGACACTCCTTTGTTTAATTTGAATGAAACGAAACAGTAAGTAAATTAATAAAAGATTATTTTAAGGTATCTGAGATCGATTCACTTAATCGATTCATTGCTTAAATCGATCTGTATGACCCAAAAATCGATTCTTTGATTAATATATCTTAGCTCGACATCCGTAGAATTGACAGCTGGGAACAGTTTGAATGGGAAAAAGAAAAATATGTTTTTTAAGGTTTTCTGTGCAATGTTTCCAATTTTTCTCTTCATTAGAATCTTCTTCGGAGCTCAACAAATATTTCGAAAAAAAAAATTGCCTAATTTCTCGAGCCGTTCTCGAGTTTTGCACTTACTAAAACATTTATTACTTTCTCTATTACGTAAAGTAAGCAGATGAAGTATTGTATTCCATTCTAAGATTCGATTTCAATATTTCACCGGAAATATACGTATGTTTTGAGATCCCCTAAATCCAAAAAAAGGTATTTTTAGAAGAAGGTCCATGTGTGTGTGTGTGTGTGTGTGTGTGTGTGTGTGTGTGTGTGTGTGTGTGTGTGTGTGTGTGTGTGTGTGTGTGTCAGCATAACTGATAAACGAAAAGTCGGTTAAAAACTAAAGCTGGTATTCAAGTGTAATGTCTTTCAAGGATGAGACACGAAGATTTTAAAGTAAATTCCTCCATTCTAAACTACCCTTTAGATGGAAAATGTTTATATAAATTTTCATTTTCCCGAAAATGGCTCTAACGATTTTGATTGAAATGTCATAGGTTTGAGATATTTTCATGACAAATGAAATGTATATTTTGAATTTTCTGGCTATAGCCCCTGTAGTCGTATTTACTCTGGACGACTTTTGCATAACTGGTAAACCGTTAGAGATAGACCAAATCATACTATACAAAAAATGTAGATCTTACTAAAACACAACTTATGTCCACATTATCTTTTTTGGTACAGTGAACCATTTCGTAAATATTCCTTGTTATTTGTGTGGATTTTGGAATACTTGATGTCACTTTTGCTTTCTCTACTGGTAACTAGGGGAAGTATTGTATTCCACCCGAAAATACTATGTCGAGATTTCACCGGAAATATATGTTTTGAGGCCCCCTAAATCCAAAAAAAGCATTTTTAGAAAAAGGTCCGTGTGTATGTCTGTGTGTCTGTCTGTCAGCCTGTGGACAGCATAGCTCAAAAACGAAAAGTCGGTTAAAAACCAAAGTTGGTATTTAAGTATATTGTCATTCAAGGATGAGACACAAAGATTTTGAAGAAAATAGTCCCACCCTAAACTACCCTTTACATGGAAATTTTTTGAAAATTTTGATTTTCTTGAAAATGGCAATAACGATTTTGATTAAAATGCCATATTTTGAGATATTTTTATGACAAATGAAATGTATATCTTGAATTTTCTGGCTATAGCCTCTGTAGTCGTATTTACTCTGGACGAATTTTGCATAACTGGTAAACCGTTAGAGATAGACAAAATCTTTCTGTACAAAAAGTGTAGATCTTGCTAAAATACACAGTTTATGTCTCAATAAATTTTCTTGTAGGGTGAACCATTTCGGAGATATTCCTTGTTGTGTGTGGGAGTTTCGGAAAACTTAGAACTTTAGCGAAATGGGTCATCGCTGTTCATTTTATATATATGCTAAGTGTGCAAAGACAACAGAATCTCAAAGCTTTAAAACATTTGACTATCGCACAAAGCCCACTGTATTCTAACATTCCCCTTGCACCTACAAGGAAATAAGCAATAAGATAATTTGTACAAATGTTTATTTTAACTAACACGAAGAAGATATAGGAATAAGAGTTTGTAAGAATGGTTAGTACAAGAGTAGAGAAAGTCATGTGAATGTAACACATCAGATATCTGTATTAACATGAAGAAGATATAGGAATAAGAGTTTGTAAGAATGGTTAGTACAAGAGTAGAGAAAGTCATGTGAGTGCAACACATCAGATTTTTTATATTAGCAATGCAAAGAGAACGGAATCTCAAAGCTTTAAAACATTTGACTATCGCTCAAAGCCTACTGTATTCCCATATTCCTCTTGCCATAAACAGTAAGATAATTTGTACAAATGTTTATCTCAACTAACACGAAGAAGATATAGGAATAAGAGTTTGTAGGAATGGTTAGTACAAGAGTAGAGGAAGTCATGTGAGTGCAACACATGAGATTTTTCTGGTAACATTCAAACGGATATCTACTGGTCTCTAGCGCTGCATATGGTGAACCTGAAAGGCCATGTTCATTTAACTAATATTCATTCTTGCAAAATATTTGTTCTGTGTGTGTGGAAGAGAAAGGGACATACACGTGGCTCCTGCCAGTGCTGGTTGCCTTGGAAACAGGCACAAAACTATGACGTCATTGCGGATACGTCATCACGTACAAACTGCTATCTCCCTCTTCCTCCCTAACCGTATTTGCATTTGTTTCTTTATTTATTTAAAGATCCTGAAGGTCTCCACTTCATTTCCCGAGACTGCGCCATTTCTAGTTAGTCATTTTCAACTGTTTGCGTTTTTATTAGATTTCCGCTTCACTTACGCACTATAATTTATATCATCATGGGCGTGTTTCAGTGCTAATAAATTTTTAAAAAATCTGATGTGTTGTACTCACATGACGTTCTCAACTCTTGTTCAAACCATTCTTTACAAACTTCAACTCTTTATCTTCTTCGTGTTAGTCGAAATAAACATTTGCAGCAATTATGTTACTGTTTATTTCCTTGTAGGTACAAGGGGAATATTAGAATACAGTAGGCTTTGTGCGATAGTCAAATCTTTTAAAGCTTTGAGATTCCGTTCTCTTTGTACGCTTTACATATAAAAAACGAAAAACTATGTTGCATTTCATGAAAGTTAGTTTTCCGAAACTGGCACAAATAACAAGGAATATCTCCGAAATGGTTCAGTCTACAAAAAAATCTACTCAGACATAAATTGTGTGTTTTAGCAAGATCTACACTTTTTGCATTGTAAGATTGGGTCTATGTGTTATGGTTTACCAGTTATGCAAAAGTTATCCGGAATAAACAGGACAATATGGGCTATAGTCAGAAAATTCAAGATATACGTTTCATTTGCCATGAAAATGTATCAAACATATGTCATTTTAATCCAAATCGTTAGAGCCATTTTGAAGAAAATCAAAATTTTCGAAAAATGTACAGTGTAAAGGACAGTTTAGAGTGAAGCAATTTTCTTCAAAATCTTCGTGTCACATCCTTGAAAAACATTAAACTTAAATACAAACTTTAGTTTTTAACCGACTTTTCCTTTTTGAATTATGCTGTCCACAGACTGACAGACACATACACACGCGGACTTTTTTCTAAAAATGCTTGTTTTGCATTCAGGAGGCCTCAAAACATATATTTCTGGTGAAATATCGACATTGAATTTTTGGGTGGAATACAATAATTCCTCTACTTGACTAAACGTATTAAAGAAAGTAAAAATGCGTTAGCAGAACTTGCAGTTAGTTATCCTAAAATTATTCATGTCGGATGTTTTGTATATGAATGTCAGTTTGGTTAGGTGCTGTCCTACTGATCCCGAAGTCGCGGGTTCAAACCCTGCCCATACCGGTGGTTTTTATGTATGCTTAAAAGTGACAGCCCCATATCAGTAGATTTACTGGCATGTAAAATAACTTCTGTGGGGCGAAATTCCGGTACACCGGCTTTGCTGATATGATCCCGGTAATTAACAGCGTCGTTACGTTAACCTTTCTCAAATGGAAGATCGTGATTCATTTTTTTAACTTTCTCTACTGGTAAGTAGGGGAAGTATTGCATTCTACCCAAAAATTCGATGTCGAGGTTTCACCGGAAATACATGTTTCGAGGCCCCCTGAATAGAAAAAAAGCATTTTTAGAAAAAGGTCCGTGTGTTTGTCTGTGTGTGTGTCAGTCTGTGTGTGTGTCAGTCTGTCAGACTGGGGACAGCATAACTCAAAAACGAAAACTCGGTTAGAAACCAAAGTTGGTATTTAAGTTTAATGTCTTTCAAGGATGTGACACGAAGATTTTGAAGAAAATAGCCCCACCCTAAACTACGCTTTACATGGAAAGTTTTTCGAAAATTTTGATTTTCTTAAAAATGGCTCGAACGATTTTGATTAAAATGTCATATGTTTGGGATACTTTGATGACCAATGAAATGTATATCTTGAATTTTCTGGCTATAGTCCCTGTAGTCGTATTTACTCCGGACGACTTTTGTATAACTCGTAAACCGTTAGAGATAGACCAAATCATACTATACAAAAAATGTAGATCTTGGTAAAATACACAATTTATGTCCAAATAAGTTTTCTTGTAGGGTGAATCATTTCGGAGATATTCTTTGTTATATGTGTGAGTTTAGGAAAACTTTGAACTTTAGCGAAATGCAATGTTGTTCATTTTTTTATATGTTAATCGTACAAAGAGAGCGGAATCTCAAAGGTAAAAAAGATTTGACTATCGCACAAAGCCTTCTTATTCTAATATTCCCCTTGTACCTACAAGGATATAAGTAGTAAGATAATGTGGAGGAAAGTTTATCTTAACTAACATGGAGATATAGTAATAAGAGTTTGTTAGAATGGTTAGTACAGGAGTAGAGAGAGTCATGTGAGTGCAACACATCAGATTTTTGTATATGGATTGCACAGAATATTGTCACTTTTTGGTTGGGTGTAAAGTAAAGAAGACAGATGTAGTCGGGATAAGGAAACACTTTTATTTCCGTAAACAGTAACTTTGTACACTCATTGCAACAACAAGAAAGTCTTTACCGATTCACCAACAGTACGGCTCCGAATTCGTAACACAAGAACTGTCCCTTCTCCGTCGGGACGACTCCTCAACGCTTCACATACGTCTCTTCTTTCCGTCGGCACGACTACTCAACGCTTCACATACGTCTGTCCTTTCCGTCGGCACGACTACTCAACGCTTCACATACGTCTGTCCTTTCCGTCGGCACGACTACTCAACGCTTCACATACGTCTGTCCACTCTCTGTTGCACTTTAACGCTATTTATATCTCGCAGGCACTATTCTGGAAAGTTCAGTTATTGTGGTGAAATACAAAGCAGAAGATTCCCGAAGTCTCTATCCTTTCCTCTCTTTCGGCAAGCGCCCCAACAATGCGGCCATTCTCTGTCTCTTTCCTTCAGCTCCTTTGCGGTAGTGCCGACAATAATGCGATGGGTGACACTGCTGTTGTCTGCAATTAGATGCGGCGGGCGCGGTGACACTATGTAAGGAAATTAGAGCCTATTTCCTGACATTGGTAAATTGATTTCTAATGGGAAAAAGTGTTCATTAGGTCACTAGAAAGATTTTCAGAACAGAAATCCTTGCGCTTGTGGTGACTCGCTGGAGAAATGATTGGTCCCAGTTCAATACCACGCAGCAAACCTGGATAGTGTTGCTGCTGTCATAAATGAACTAATTGTAAGGATGCCAGTTCAATTTAAGAACTTTTAAGTGACACTGTTATAAGAACTGACTTAGCATACATCTCTGCAAATCTGTTTCCTTTGTGATTCCATAAAGAAAGTTTAATCAGCAGCAAGTCCTTTGAGAGAAGCAGTTCAAGTGGTTAAGGACGTGGAAAAAAATCTGAATGTTCCTTCTGGTCGTGCAGCACAAAACTTAAAAAGGAAATGCAAGGAAGTGTTTGAAAATAATAATAGATTTAACATAATTTGTAAGCTTTCCAATGTAATGGATGGGCAATAAGAAGAAATTATTGACCAGTGTAAGTAACATTCCACATTTTAAGTATTCTAGAGTTAGTTCTTGTGACGTGATGATCAAGACACTTCTTCCTGAAAACAGCGAATCTTTCGCGATGGAAAATTTGAGGAAGCATGCGGTGTTATCAGGTCGCGAAGGCCGCAGAACTGGCCGGGAAGGCTCGGGGCGTTGACCACGTCCCACCCTCCAGTGCTGCATCCCACCAATGGCGCCTGTAGTGGGCAGTGGTGGGGGACGCAGCGACTGGGCGGCAAGCCAAGGGTCTTCCTGGGCTGTAGTGCTAGGGGTTTTATGTGGCGTTATAACTCCACCGAGTGGGATGTCTCTGTGGCCCGCATTTTGGAAGTCGCGGGTTCGATTCCTGTGGTCGATCTTCCTGACCTTGGGTTTTTTGGGGGTTTTCCTGGGTCAGTAAGGTGAATACTGGGAAGAATATTTACCTTACATCCCCCGAATCCTGTCATTCTCTCTCTCTGTCCGTCTTTTCCAGGTTAAAGATTCAGCGGGGTTCTCGGTAGGCTGCGGTACGGTGGTACTCGGCTGAGGGGAGGTGCTGTGGTCAGCCGGCTGCCCTTTCATGTGGACTGATTGATTTTTTGTGGTGGGGAAAAGGCACTTACGCCATAATCCCAGGCAAGCCTGCAAGTGTGTAGACTCTCCGCAATGGCTTCCAACCAGAGCAGCACTACTCACCAAAAACCCCCACCGGAAGTCTGAGGTCCATAGCTCACTTTTGCAGTACCGCATTAATCACCTGCGCATAGCCATCGGCTGATGTGCCGGAAACCCTGCCGTAACAGACAGTCAGAAAGACAGACAGACATACCATAACATTACAGCATTTGATGATGCCTTCCAGCAATAATCTCTAGTGAGTACCACGTGCATTTATGTTAGCTCAGCCGTTCAGATATTTTTGACATTTTCAGAATAAATACTTCCAAAAGTTTAGCACCCAAAACTCAGAGCCTTGCTAATGAGCAATTGCTCTAAACGTAAAAAAGGCGTCGATATGACCTTAGACATTAAAGGCGGCATTAAAACGGAGCAAAAAAAAAAAAAAAAATCCAAAGTTAACTCGAAAATAGATTGTCACTTTATAGCCACTCTGTATAATAACTCACTTTGAAATTTATTTGTACAAAATGATTTACTTACCCTACATGACAAATATTGCGAGGTTTAAAAAAGAGATACGTTATTTCTTAAAGCGTATCAAAATTTGGCAGAAAATATAAAATTAAGGGTACATCGAAGTGAAAGTATTCAAGTAAGAAATTTAATTTTTTGCACAGGCACTACTACAACTAAATAAATGTGTGTACACAGTTTCATTCCAATATCTAAACACATTCATCATATGTTAACTTATTTATATAATTTTATTGGGTAATCAAAATCAGATGTTGAGCAATAGAGTTTAGTTTTTAAAATTGTGGTTCCTATTACCTTTGCAACAAATTAAACGAAGGAAATTTTGATAAAGTGAATAGTTTTTCTTAAAAAGTTTTTAATACCACAAAAAAAATGTTGTTTAACGACGCTGTCGATTGCCAGGATCATATCAGCGTCGCCGGTGTGCCGGAATTTTGTCCGCAGAAGTTATTTTACATGCCAGTAAATCTACTGACATGGAGCTGTCGCTTTTAAGCACACTTAAAAACCATCGGCATGGGCCGGATTTGAACCCGCGATCTTGGGAACAGTAGGCCAGCGTCTAACTAACTGAGCCACCCAGACCGACTTAATACCGCAAACTGTAAAAATGTCATAAAAGCAGCGCATCACCATATTATTTTTTTAAAAAAAAAAGTATAAGCAATATCAAAATTCCAAAGAACATTTTATTAGCGATATTCTCAACTATGTTGGAAAAAAGGTTTAGTTCTGTAGCTAGATTTTTGTGGCAGAAGATATATTTTGAATATGAGAAAGTAACAGAAAATCGTTTCCGAGAAAAATGGGTTTAAAGTTGAAATGAAAGTTGTGGGGATGCCCATTTAAAAGGCAGAGGCGCAGCACTTTAAAAATGGCATCCAAAATATGCGTTCCCCCTTCCCTAGGGGATTAAAACTTCGCAGATATAGTCTTTAAGGTATGGTGCATTTTTACTTTCTCTACTAATAAGTAGAGGAAGTATTGCATCCCACCCAAAAATTCGATGTCGAGATTTCACGGGAAATATGTTTCGAGGCCCGCTGAATCCAAAAAGCGTTTTAGAAAAAGGTACGTATGTGTGCGTTTGCCTGTGTGTGTGTGTGTGTGTGTGTGTGTGTGTGTGTGTGTGTGTGTGTGTGTGTGTGTGTGTGTGTGTGTGTGTGTGTGTGTGTGTGTGTGTGTGTGTGTGTGTGTGTCTGTCAGACTTTGGACAGCATAACCCAACAACGAAAAGTCAGTTAAAAATCAAAGTTGGTATTTAAGTTTAATGTCTTTCAAGGATAATGCAACACAAAATTTTGAAGAAAATTTCTCCACCCTAAACCACCCTTTACATGGAAAATGTTTTGAAATTTTTTATTTTCTTTAAAATGGCTCTAACAATTTTGATTAAACTGGCATGTTTAAGATATATATAACAAATGAAATGTGTATTTTGAATTTTCTGGCTATAGCCCATGTAGTCATGCTTACTCTGGGTGACATTTGAAAAACCCATAAACCGCAAGAGATAGACAAAATTTTATTATGCAAAAAATGTGGATCTCGCTAAAATACACAATTTATAACCAAATAAATTTTTTGTAGAGTGAACAATTTCGGAAGATATTCCTTGTTATTTGTGTCAGTTTCGGAAAACTTAAATTTTCGTGAAATGCAACATCGTTGTTCGTTTTTATATGTTAACCGTGCAAAGAGAACGGAATTTGAAAGCTTTAAAAGATTTAACTTTTCGCTCAAAGCCTACTGTATTCCCATATTCCCCTTGTACCTACAAGGAAATAATCAATAATATAATTTCTGCAAATGTTTATGTCAACTAACACGAAGAAGATATAACAGTTTGCAAGAATGGCTAGTACAAGAGTAGAGAAAGTCATGTGAGTGCAACACATCAGATTTTTTGCAATAAAAATATAAAAAGCGATGTTTTGACCAAGCAGGCTAAAATATCACTTGATTGTTCCCTTAAATAACTGTTTATTCCATTACATATAGTTGGAATGTAGAGAAAGTGAATTTAGTAAGTACAAGGGTATCATGATTATTTAACAAGGGCTCTGTACCTTATCCTTCTTTCCCTCTCTTTACCCCTCTCCAATGACAGCACTACTCATGCTAATGGCTGGACATAGTTATAACTAGGGTTAGGATGTTTATGACATGTCATATTTTTGTCCTTACACCCATTCTCACCACAAATACAAATTAAGCACAAATTTCACATTTTTAATCCTAATTAGACAGTTTTTATTTTGCATATTAAGTCAGATTTTTGTAATTGTTATGGTTTTGGTCATATTTTGATCATATTTGTCATATTTTGTCATATTTTGCTTATGAATTCGATCATTTTTATGGTTTTGGTCATATTTTGATTATATCTGTCATATTTCGTCATATCTCGCTTATGAATTTGAAATGAATACAATTATGCAACAAATGCACTGAATGGTCAACTTAACATTTTTCGGGAAAAGAGTCACTAATAATTTGGTTTGACTGTAACTGGAATTTCATGAAGGGACAATAACAGTGCAGGTACCACGCAGGTACGAAGATCACAATGCCGGCTTATCCTTTCCCATCTCTTCTTGTTGTTTTTAAAACATTTTCATTCCAGTTCACATTTGAAGTCGTATCTGGAAGTATTTACATGCCGAAAGTTAAATGTTCCGTTAGTGTAAAACTAAAAAGTTTTGGGAAAAACATTTCAGCACTGATGGGAAAATTCTTTACTGCAAAGTGTGTGAAGTGAAAGTGACGTCTGCAAATCGATTAAATGTTCAGCAGCATTGTGACACAGTCAAATATGTGAACAGCATAAACAGAGAATCAGTTCAAGAAACGAGACAGAGACTTTTGTACGATGCGACAGCCCCTTCGACATCAAAGTGTCGGATTTCTCAAAGGGCCAACATCCCTCTAAATAAGGTTAATAACAGGCAGTGGATAACATTTATGGAAGAATAAACAAGTCATACAGTTCCAAACAAATCTACACTGAGAAAAAATTGTGTACCTGCGTGTTATGACAGTGCGATGCAAAAAATCAGAAACATTGTAGGCAACAATAGGATTTGGGTTTCAATCTCTTTATCCACTAATTAATAGGTAACTTAATTTTGTAATTAATGCAAATATTCATATGTTATAAGGAAGTGCATAGTCCACAAAATATTGTTTGGAGCTGGTCAAACCAGCAAACAGAAGCAAATTCTTTAAATTTAGAAGTATGTATACCACAGATAAAACTGTAAATCACCTTTAATATTATTAAAATGTGATTGGCTAATTGAATTGCTGTGCCAGATGTAATAATTTGATGTCATTAAAAGTTTTGAATTAAGAATATTTTAAGAAAATACATTCTTTTTAGGTCATATTGTAGGATTTTTTGGTCATATTTAGTCATATTTAAGGGCATATTTGCAGTCATATTTTCCATTTTTTAGGTCATAAACATCCTAACCCTAGTTATAACCAAAGACACGTCGGCGTGAAAGTTAAGTATTGATTATTTCTGATGGCTCACGTAATCGTTACTCATTAAGCTACAACTTGCTTTTTTCACACCAGAAGCTACACGTGGCCAACTGGTCTGTGGTATCACAGTTCGACAAATTTCAGACACTATGCAAATTCACTGAAAAGTAATTGAATTTTAAAAGCCGCTCAAGAAAGGCCGTTCATTGCATAAGTATTAGGGAAGCACCTTTCATTTGAAAGCACAAATTTTATTGTAATATAAGTAACAGACAAACATGTTTAAAGCTATTTCGACACGAACTTTAATTGCAGTATAAATTTGGGGAGAATTTGTATTAGGATTAAATGTTTCTAAACTTGTACTTTCTCTACTACGTATTGTAAGTAGAGGAAGAATTGTATCCCACCCAAAAATTCGATGTCGAGGTTTCACCGAAAGTATGTTTTGAGAACCCCTGAATCCAAAAAGAACATCTCTGTGTGTGTGTGTGTGTGTATGTGTGTGTGTGTGTGTGTGTGTGTGTCTATGTTTGTCAGCCTATGGACAGCATAACTAAAAAGCGAAAAGTCAGTTAAAAACCAAAGTTGTTATTTAAGTTTAATGTCTTTCAAGGAAGCAACAAGATCTTGAAGAAAATAGCCCCACCCTAAACTACCCTTTACACGGACAATTTTTTGAAAATTTTTATTTTTTTCAAACTGTCTAACGATTTGGATTAAAATGACATGTTTAAGATATTTTTATCATAAACGAATTGTATACTTTGAATTTTCTGGCTATAGCCTATGTAGTCATGTTTACTCTGGATGACTTTTGAAAAAATCCTAAACCGCAAGAGATAAACAAACTCTTGCTGTACAAAAGATGTAGATCTTGCTAACACACATAATTTATGTCGCGATAAATTTTTTGTAGAATGTGCCATTTCGGAGATATTCCTTGTTATTTGTGTCAGTTTCGGAAAACTTATAACTTTCGTCAAATACAACATCATTGTTCATTTTTATGTCAACCATGCAAAGAGAAGGGAATCTCAAAGCTTTAAAACATTTGACTATCGCTCAAAGCCTACTGTATTCCCATATTCGCCTTGCACCTGCAAAGAAATAAGCAATAAGATAATTTCTGCAAATTTTTATTTCAACACGAAGAGGATATTAGAATAAGAGGTAGTAAGAATGGTTAGTACAAGAGTAAAGAAAAGTCATTTGAGTGCAACACATCAGATTTGCTTTTATACGTTAACCGTGCAAGAAGAACGGAATTTGAAAGCTTTAAAATGTTTGACTATCGCTCAAGGTCTACTGTATTCTCATATTCTCCTTGTGCATACCAGAAAGTATAAAAAATAAGACAATATCTGCAAATGTTTATCTCAACTAACACGAAGAAGATGCAGGAATAGACGTTTTTAAGAATGATTAGTACAAGGGTAGAGAAAGTCATATGAGTACAACACATCAGATATTTTTTCACACATTCACAACATAAAATCTGTTGTTGTTAGCTAATGCTGGATTTCTGACAATGAAGTCATTAATCTTCTTGCTCTCCAATATTTTTCACTGATGATATTGAAGAGAGCAATAGCAGTAATAGTAACCGCTTTTTAGAGAGCACCATATTTTTATGTTTTGGCGGTCACATCGCTCTCTCACAACCCCCAGAATGTCTGGAGGACCACACCTGTCGTTGGTTTACGGGTCTCACCGACCTGACTGGGAGGATTATCAAAATAAATTCACCGACCATGTCCTCTGATTACCAATCAGAGGACGTATTACATGCCATGACAGGTCAGCATGTTAGGGGTTAAGATTTTATAGAGAAATGGAGAGGTTGGAAAAATGAAGACTCCCTAGCCCTCAGGAACCCTAATAGCATCCGGGTCGGAAGAGAACAAAAGATGACCAAGGTAAGGTCAGATAGAAAAGTTACAGTGAGGAGCAAAACACCAGTAAGTGGAAGTAATGTTCTGCTCAGCTTGGGCACCTTGTGGTCGCCATTCACATATCCCCTAGACGGAGACCCCTGAGTAAACATAAAATCTATAGTATACACAAAATTCCAATATCATATGTCAAACCGCTTTTAAATTATTAATATATTTATTAATAATAAATCAGTTTTTATATGCTGATATGAAATGTCCCTTGGACCCTACCGTTCGCTGTATCCCTATTAAATGTTTAATTTGAGCTCACAAGGGAGCGTGCCCATAGTTGTCGCTGACTTCTGAACGGAACCAGTTTATTAATGTTTCAGAACATAAGAAAGGGCAATTAGAGCAATTTGATGTGCTTTGCACCAATGGAAGGGTTGGAGGGGAGGGGCGTATGGAGTGCAACGAAAGGAGCCGATGTGGAACCAGTCTGCTAGTTATGTATTAGAGATGAATGTGATGTGTTGTATGCACAGGCTGTTACAAAATGAAGGTGAAGTTGTTAGTGGGTATCCGGTGTTTCGGAGGAAAAGTCAACTAGGGCAGATCGCATAGTTTGGGAACAGATTATGTAGAAAACAATTACTTGGTGAAGTCGTTGTTGACGAGTGCAGAACTCTTATGGTAGATTAAGAAGTCACCGATGAAGGTGATACTGAAGGTGATTTTGGGGACGATCCAGCGATCCAGCTATAAAGCAGTGGCGGCTCGCAATCAAAATTTTAGGGTAGGCAAGGTGTAACAGCAGCAGCAGCACCACCACCACCACCACCACCTCCACCACCGCCACCGCCACCGCCACCACCACCACCACCACCACCAACAACAACAACAACAACAACAACAACAACAATAATAATAATAATAATAATAATAATAATAATAATAATAATAATAATAATAATAATAATAATAATAATAATAATAATAATAATAATAATAATAATAATACAGTAGAACCCCGTTTACCCGAAATAAAGGGGGCGAAGTCATTGCGGATAACGCAAACAATATATTGTTTGGTTGTTTAATAAGTGTAGAGTGAATAAGTGTGACTTACGGACGAATTACCACCAAAACTAAAATTAATTAAGAAATTGTCTGACTGTACCATTGTGTTAAATGCTAAAACACTCCTCTTTTCATTGTCAGTGCGCCGCGAAAGCGGAATTTGTAATAGTTCACTAATTAAGTCGGTCATACTGGTATTACAGAGTGATAACGACACGTTCGGGTCTCTGAGATCTTCATTCGTGGAGTATGGCTGTTCGGAAAATGTCGCATAAATTCGGATTTGGGCAGGCAAGTGTTCGGAGTGCTGGCGGATACGTGTACGCATGCTCGGAGTGTGTATACAGACGGAACATTTCCTTATCCCTGTTCAAGGGCCTCGTACTGAGGAAATGGGGCCGGGCCGGCAGAGGTTAAGCTAGCCTGCTCTCCACTACCCAGGTTCCATGCGTTATCATCTCTGCCGCGCGTTTCAAACACGCAGCGCAGTTTTGATGAATCGGAATTGAGATTCAAGGATTCGACCATGCGCTGGTCATTATAACCGAGTCTTGAACTACAATTTAGGAAAAATGACGGTTCAAATGATAAAATACAGAATCATAGTTAAACATTATTTGTTGATGTCTTACGGTAGGGCAGGCAATGCCTACCCTGAGGAGCCGCGCCTGCTATAAAGTGGGCAGACTTCACAAGCATTACATGTCAGTGCCGAGAGAAGCGTTTCCTCTTATTATTCATCACCACCAAAGAAGAATGTTAGAACAAAATTTCTTTAAGCTTGACTGCTTGATGCTTATAAAATCTAGACGAAGCATACAAAAGGAAATAATCCTCCACAATGATGCCCTCCTGGAGTAGCCCTAGACATGTCATCTAGAGTCAAATTCACTAGGGTAATGATACAAAAAATCTGATGTGTTGCACTCACATGACTTTCTCTACTCTTGTACTAACCATTCTTACAAATTCTTATTCCTATATCTTCTTCATGTTGGTTAAGATAAACATTTTTACAAATTATCTTATTGCTAATTTCCTTGTAGGTGCAAGAAGAAATACAGTAGGCTTTGTGCGATAGTCAAATGTTTTAACGCTTTGAGATACTGTTGTCTTTGCACACTTCACATATAAAAAAATGAACAGCGATGACCCATTTCACGAAATTTCTAACTTTTCCGAAACTCACATGCATAACAAGGAATATCTCCGAAATGGTTCACCCTACAACAAAATTTATTGAGACAAATTGTGCATTTTAGCAAGATCTACATTTTTTGTATAGTATGATTTGGTCTAACGGTTTACCAGTTATGCAAAAGTCGTCCAGAGTAAATACGACTACAGGGCCTGTAGCCAGAAAATTCAAGAGATACACTTCATTTGTCATAAAAATATCTCAAACGTATGGCATTTTAATCAAAATCGTTGAGCCATTTTCAAGAAAATCAAAATTTTCGAAAAATCTTCCATGTGAAGGGTAGTTGAAGGTGGGGATATTTTCTTCAAAATCTTCGTATCGCATCCTTGAATGACAGTAAACTTGAATACCAACTTTGGTTTTTAACCGACTTTTCGTTTTTGAGCTATGCTGTCCACAGACTGACACACAGACACACACACGGACCTTTTTCTAAAAATGCTTTTTTTTTATTCAGGGGGTCTCAAAACATATTTCCGGTGAAATCTCGACATCGAATTTTTGGGTGGAATACAATAATTGCCCTACATACCAGCAGAGAAAGTTAAAAAAATAGAAAAGCAAGACATCTTTGCAGAACATCGAAAAGACTCTCAAACGACCAAGTAGAAACGGGAAGGTGTTGCAAGAAAGGAGGTACCTGATCAGTTCATTGAAATGCGAAGACAACATGGAATTACACACGACCAAATGCTACAAACTTGGGCAATTTCTTTTAAAGCACAAATTGATCCGAACAACACTTTAACATACAAAGCTTCCGAAACGTGGCTGCAGAGAATCAATAGAAAAAATAAGATCGTTTTTCTCACATGATCACTTGTTGCTGATGCCGCTGATATACAAAAGCTGGTGAGTTTGTTACGGAAGTAAAGCGTGTATTGAAGAGATTAATTTTACACCAGAGCAGATAATGCAGACCAGTCAAGATTTGCTAAAGAGTTACATTCTGGGAGAACTCTTGTCGACCGGAGAGCAAAGACGATTTGTGGTCCCATGGGTTCAGCCGCAGCAACCACCCATTCATACATGATGACTTATTGTAATGGATGGTACCCTTCTTCCACACATTTTCAGTGGGAAATTTTCAGCAAGCATCACACTTGAATTGTCCACTGTGATTGCAGATGCTAGCAAATCACCAAACATGACAAAAATTAATTTGAAAGTGTTCCTGGAGCAGGTGTCATGGCCGCATTTGCTCGCGAGAGATCGAACTCTTCTTTTGGTTGATTCGTGAGCAGCAAATAATGTTTTATATAATGAGACAGTTCCAGAAGATGCTGAATTTCACAAGAAAATGTACTGCATTGCTACAACCAGCGAGCGTTTTCTTTTTCCGTCCATTCAAAAGTATGGTAAGGTTCATCACAGATGCGACAGTCTTATCATCCACAGTTAAAGTGTGGCAAAGAGAACAATTTCTTCGACTTCAATCGTTTGTACACTTTCAATTTTCGGCAAATAGATTCAAACAATTGATTCGATTCGCTTTCTTCAGAACTGGTTACACCGATGAACATCCAAGTTTATTTCAGACGCCTTCCAAATGCTATTTCGAGAGTGGTTTAGAAGAAAAATGCTTCAAAGATGACTTTCAGCTTGCCTTCATTCGATGTGCTCACTGTGAAAGATGTTTATGTCTAGACCACGGATCACTCATTGACCTTCATGTCTACTGCACTTGAACTGCCGTGGTGCATAATGTATTTTATTTCCAGTATTTAAAGGTTATTGAATGCATTGGCTCGACCATCTACAGTATTCAGCCTCGTTTGGACTAATTTGCACGAGGATTCTGTACACATACCCTATATTTGGATGCTTCTAGCTCCAATGTTTCTGGCCCATAACAGCTGTAAGTTGCATGGTATGCATATTTCGATATTGGTTACTCAATGCACTATATAGATTCAAAATGTGAGTGACAACATTTGAGTACCCTCCCTTGTCAGCATCAGAAACACAGAAATTGCCATACCGCCATTGCCTATATTTAATTAGTTTAAGGGAGAAAAAAATGTTTAGTATACAATTTATTGATATGTTCAATTTTTTCAATGCGAGTTATGAAAAATACTTAATTTCAGCTCAATTATTTAGTATTTTTAAGTAGTGCATGCTAAATGTTAATATCTTAAGCTCCAAAGCTCTTCTCAAAACTTCAAGCTAATAGGTTATAAACAAGGGTCTAAGGAGCATTTTGAATCGTGAAAAGTGCTGGAAAATGAACTGAGAAAAATGGATTTTAAAGTTTAGCAACATATTTTTGTACTTTACATAAATTTAAGCAAATTAAAATTCTCCAGAACCACCATATGTGGGGCCCTTTGCTGCTTTCTTCTTGGCCTCAGTAGCAGTTTTTGAGAATGTTAAAGTTTGTCAGTGGCGGCGCCATGACCGAGTGGTTAGTGAGTTCGCCTACCACCTAGGCGGCCAGGGTTCGATACCAGGGACCCACATGTGCTATTCGTGGTGCACGAAGAGGCGCCAGGGCGGGTTTTCTCCGGATTCTCCGGCTTTCCCCGCCACTCATTCCACGAATTGCTTCATCATCAACTTTCCAATCATCGATTTCGCCTGCATTTTATATCATCCTCTTCCTTACTATCATACCTGGTGCTTGGCTGACCACCCGCTTCCAGGTCCTCATTCTGTCCGGTTCATAAGTTCCTGTGCTCCCCGACAGGAGTATGAACCTAGGCACTGGCTTTTAAGTCCTAGAGGTGTAAGTCCAATTTAAGGGGAGGATAATCAGGTAAAGAAAAGAAGTTTGTTTGGTCGTTCCTTAATATCAAAACTTTCCTTTTGCCTTCGCATTGTTCATACAATTTAGAAAATGTATTGTTTTTAGCTAACCTCTGCACTATGCACTTTTGTTAATTTGTACATCAACTTCATAAAATATCTGCTTATTGCTGCTTTACTATAAACTAACGAATAACTTAAAACTTATTAAATACTTAAAGACTAAGAGGTAGAACTGGAACTTAAAAATTCAATGCCACAACTGGGATTTGAACCACAGACCTTCCGCTTGCCGGGCGGACGCTCTACCACTGAGCTATTGTGACAAACTGCCAGAATGACATTAAATTCTTAAGCCAGTTCGTATTTCGTATTTCGTATTCAATTTCATTGAATTTTTAAGTTCCAGTTCTACCTCTTAAACTTTGCCCACACACGGCTTGTGTGTTTAAAAACACCAACAGTAAGTTTGTTGGCATAAATAAATAATAATTACTTAAAGACTACCTTATATGTAAATGCAACGCTGAAATAACCTGGTAAAGTTACAGAATTACAGAACACTGACTGCACTTCTCTGTTTACAAGCAAAACACGTGTCAGATTCGCGGCATTTCAGCTTGAAATATCAAATTCATTTCAGCACAACCAACTTACAACCTCTCTGAAACAAAATTCCCTGCAAGAGACTAAAATCGAAGCCAGCAAAACCGAAAATTGCATTTGAAAGCTGTAGCGACGAAGTTTAGCGAGGAACGCCCACCCGCACTAGGACATTTAAATGCCCTCCTGGAGTTTTAAAAATAGTCGATATTGAGAAAACGAAAGTGTGCAGTTAAAGTACAAGGATAATAAAAATGCAAAAAGTAAAAAATCAAGATTTTTGGCAATTTTCGGCAAATTTTATCGATACATTGCCTTAAAGAGGAATTCACCTCAGTCTTCAACGTGTCTATGAAGACGTATGCATGGGCGCCAGCAGTGTTAGGAGATGGGTGAGTCACTTTAAAGATGGCAACATGGGTATCCAAAATGAACCGTAGCGGTTGCCCTCCAACTGCCTCCACGGAACACAACAAGGAAAGAGTTGATGATCCCATTAGAGAAGACAGACGTGTCACTGTGGATGAAATTACTGCAAAATTTGCAGTAGAATATAGTAGATTGCAAAAATTTATTGAAGGCTTAGGTTATCAAAATGCTTGTGTTTGTACTCCCTCGTTTATTAACCAAAGACCACAAACTTCAGAGAAGAAGCATCTTCCAAAACCTTTCTCAGAGGTTTCAAAATAAAGGTGATAATTTTTTATGAGCATTGTGACAGGAATTTAAGCTGGTTCCATAATAACGAGCCTGAAACAAAACGCTAGAGCAGCGATGTCCAACCTTGTCTCTTTGGGGACGCTTACGTAACTAGTTGCTATTCCCCACTCCACTCCTTCAGTTGGAGAGTGAATCAGCTCTTCCCTGTGGCGTGCAGGCGCGGCTCCTCAGGGTAGGCAGGGTAGGCATTGCCTACCCTATCGTAATACATCAACAAATAATGTATAACTATGATTCTGCATTTTATCATTTGAACGGTCATTTTCCCCTAAATTGCAGTTCAAGGAAAGTTTTCTCGGTTATAATGACCAGCGCATGGTCAAATCCTTTAATCTCAATTCCGATTCATCAAAACTGCGCTGCGTGTTTGAAACGCGCGGCAGAAATGATACGCATGGAACCTGGGTAGTGGAGAGCAGGCTAGCTTAACCTCTGCCTGCCCGGCCCCATTTCCTCAGTACGAGGCCCTTGAACAGGGATAAGGAAACATTCGGTCTGTATATGCACTCCGAGCATGCGTTGACGCGTCTGCCAGCAGTCCGAACACTTGCTGGCGCAAATCCGAAATTATGCGACATTTTCCGAACATCCATACTCCACGAACGAAGATCTCAGAGATCTGAATCGTGTCATCACTCTGTCTAATACCAGTATGACCGACTTAATTAGTGAACTATTACAAAGTCCACTTTCGCGGCGCACTGACAATGAAAAGAGGAGTGTCTTAGCTATTTAACACAAAGCTGCAGTCAGACAATTTTTCAATTTCTTAATCTATTTTAGTCATGGGCGTCGCGAAACGGGGGCAAGGGGGGCCACGGCCCCCCCCCTTGGAAGTTGGTGAACTTAATGTGCAGTCAGTTACTGACTTTTAAACTATTATTTTAATTTTGATGTAAAGAACAATTTTTGTTTAGCACAAATTAATACGGTTATCTGCAACAAATACTATAAATTTTGACAGTAAAATAATGATTTAATATTATATGATTGCAAATTTCCCACATGTGCCCCCCCCCCCTGGAAAAAAGTCTGCCGACACTCGTGATTTTAGTTTTGGCGGTAATTCGTCCGTAAGTCATACTCATTCACTCTGCTCTTATTAAACAACCAAACAATATATTGTTTGCGTTATCCGAAATGACTTCGCCCCCTATATTTCGGATAAACGGGGTTTATTTTTATTATTATTATTATTATTATTATTATTATTATTATTATTATTATTATTATTATTATTATTATTATTATTATTATTATTATTATTATTATTATTATTATTATTATTATTATTATTATTATTATTACTATTATTATTATTATTATTATTATTATTATTATTATTATTATTATTATTATTATTATTATTATTATTATTATTATTATTATTATTATTATTATTATTATTATTATTATTATTGTTGTTGTTGTTGTTGTTGCTGTTGTTGCTTGTTGTTGTTACTGTTACACTTTGCCTACCCTAAAATTTTGACTGCGAGCCGCCACTGGTGGCGTGTAGAACCACAAACTGACAGTCAGTATCCAGTGACGAACACAAGCAAGCAATTCCATGGCAGTTTCTAAGTCATGTCCTGAATTTTCTGGGAATGTCTTCAGAGAACCTCTTCATTTTGGATGATTTTTGCATAAATGGTAAACAGCAATAGACAGACAAGAGCTTACTAAATAAAAAATGTGGATCTCATTAAAACACACTATTTATGTGAAATAGTTCGTTTTTCTTTTGAGTGAATATTTTCCGAGATATTCTTTATTATTTGTTTGAATTTGCCAATACTCATACTTTTCTCAAACAGGAATATTTTATTTGTTTTTATATTTCTTAGCCTTGCAAAGAGAGCGGAATTTCAAAGGCCTCGCATAGCAACCAGCTCTTAAAACATTTCATTATCATTTAAAGCCAACTGTGCTGCCACTTTCCCCTTGGATATACAAGAAAATTAGCAATAAGATACTTTCTGAGAATGCTTATATCGATTATAATGAAATAGATACAGAAATAAACATTTGTAAGAATAGTGTGTCTAAGAGTGAGTGTAACTCTACATATATTTGTGAACAGGGTTTCTCCAAATTGAAGTATATTAGAAGTCTGTATCAGAAGAAGTTACACGATGATCACTTGGTGTATCTTCTAAGGCTATGCACTTTCGACTTTGGCATCAAATATTGATAGTCTTCTTAAACGTAAGCAGTCCAAAGAAATCGCTAATGAACAGATGTTTATCGCATAAGATTTAAAAGTGCTTTCATAAATCACACACAACATAAGGTAAAGATGCCTAATACCATGATACAAAGTTCAGTTTCCTGCCATGGTTTTATTGTGCCATAGTGGTTGTGAAGTATCAACAGATAGCGGAACTGTTCTTGCATAGTCTTGTACTCCTTTGCACTAAGGATGGTTTCATGATGTTATTAATTATTCCCATTATTTTTGTAAATTTTGTAATTTTGTTTGCTGTATGTACTTCATTATAAAATGATAGGTTATAGCCCAAATAATTAAATTTGTTTACTTGTTCTAAAATGTTATTGTCCAAAACAATTTTCCTGGGGGCAGGGTTTTTCCCATAAAAGGCCATCACTTTAGTTCACAGGCATCGACAGACTTTTCTGCAGGGGGGGGGGGGGGGGCACATGTTGGAAGTTTGCAACCAAACAATGTTGATTCACTATTCTGTTCTCAAAAGTTATAGTATTTGTTGCAGATAACTGTATTAATTCATGCTAAATAAAAATTGTGTTTTACTTCAAAATTAAAGCAATGTCTAATAGTAATTGACTACACGTTAAATTCATCAATTTCCTAGGCCACTTCCCCCCCCCCCCCCTTGCCTCCCCCGCACTCCCTTCATGAGGCCGATGGTTTAGTTTTATTTTTATTGATTTCCATGTTGTATCTTTTCCAGAAAATAGAAAATAGAAAATAGAAAATACCAACTATTGAAAGAGGAATTTAGAACTTCTTTAAAAGATCTGAGGGAAAGATCATGGGATAATTTTGTTGAGAATGCTTTAACCACCAATATATGGGGCATCCCATATAAGATAGCCACTGAAAAAAATAAAGTCTCCAGAAGTCCTCTCTACATTACTTAAACCAAACAGTGAACTAACTAAAGGATGGATTGAATCTATACAAACCCTGCTAACTACTGTCCTTCCCTCAGATAACCATGAGTCAGATACAATCCAGCACAAACAACTTAGAAAGGATTTCACCTCTGACGAACCAACAGCTGGAGTCGTCTATCCCTTTGACAGATCTGAAGTTCTGCATGCATTACAAATCCTCAAAAAGAAGAAGGCTCCAGGACCTGATCAAATACATGCAGAAATACTCATACATATTGCACCAGAAATAACTCCATATCTAACAGATCTCTTTAATGAATGTCTATGGCAAGGCTGTATTCCCTATTGCTGGAAAGAAGCCAGTATCACGATCTTACATAAAGGTGGCGATAAGGATCCTGCATTGCCAAAATCTTATAGACTGATTTGTCTACTTAACCTTTTGGGTAAAGTACAAGAAAAACTCCTATGTAAACGCATACAAGAGTTTAGGATCCTGAAAGCCCTTAATCCTACTCAATATGGTTTTAGATCTGGAAAGTCAACCACGGATGCAATATCTAAAGCCATAATTGCACCTAAGAACTCTAAAAAGAACTATGTGATGGGTCTCTTCTTTGATATAGCTGGAGCTTTCGATAACCTCTGGTGGCCTGCACTTTTTGAACGCATGCGCCAACAAGAATACCCAAAAAGCCTTTATAGAATTCTGAAGAACTATTGTGTAGACCGCCGAGTCAACATCACAGGGGCAAATAGTACCATTACACGTGATATTATGAAAGGATGCCCGCAAGGTTCTATATTGGGTCCAGTATTCTGGAATATAAGTTTGGAGCCTCTGCTTAATGAGTTAGTAGTTGACACACAAATATATACCACTATAGCATATGCGGATGATCTGCTTTTATTAATAGAAGGAAACACCCGCCTGGAACTGGAAACAAAATCTTCTGATGTGACCCAGAAGGTATATAAATGGTGCAACTCTGTTAAACTACAAATTGCAGCTAACAAATCTGCGTATTTGCTATTTAAAGGTAAATTATTAAGAAACCCAGTTATACGAATACACGAAGAACGTATTCAATGCCACAAGTATATTAAATACCTTGGAATAACGCTTGATGAGAAAGGCAACTTCAAGACACATGTCACTCAGGTCTGCAACAAAGCCAGTAAAATTATGATGAAGATTGCCAGTATTGCCCAACGCCAATATAAACTACCTCTCACTACCATTAGAACATATCATAACTGTAACTTTACTGCCATCATTACATATGGTGCAGGAGCATGGGCACAGTGTATGCAAAAATTAAACCTCGTCGCAGATCTCAGAAAATGCCAGAGGAAAATTCTTCTCCATTTTACTGGAGCAGCAAGAACGACCTCTACTATGGATCTTCTTGTGGCCACTGGTACCTGGCCAATAGATCTACAGGTTCGCCTATATGGTTCTTACTACTGGCTAAAGAAAAGCAATCAACAAAAGATAGAAGATATAATAGGAAAACGATGCTATTTGAAAAGACAAATAAGGGCTGAGTTAATATCCTTATGGCAGTCAGAATGGGATAACCTGCAAACTGGGAGACGCACCTATATGTTTTACCCTAATATACGAGAAAGGTTACGACTAAAGCACCTAAATCCCTTACAAGCTGCATTACACTATATTACGGGCCATGGGCCACATGGCACTTACTTAAAACGTTTTAGTATCATCAACTCTGAAATATGCACCAGATGCAATACAGAAGATACTCCTGAGCATGTAATGTTTAACTGTCAGAAATACAGTGAAATAGGACAATCTAACAGGGAAAAGCTCATGTACCTCACTTTATCGGAAATGCTCAGGAATAAGGAAAATCTAAATGCTTTAAATGAGTTAGTGACTCAAATCAGTATAGCAGAAAGATCTTTAAGAGAAACTGAACAAGAAAGAAATCTAAGAAATTTTTATACACCTCCAGCGACTGTTGTAGCACCATCCCGTCGATCGTTAAGATTGTCAAACCAACTGTAAGCAGACAGGAGAAGAACGAGGCCAAAACGACAGCCTGATGAGACTTGGACAGCCTACCAGAGACTAGGGACAACTTGACAATATCACCAGTTTTTCTTATTGTTATTTAGTTTAATTTAGTTTTAGTTTAATTTAGTTTTCTGCACATTCTATTGTGAACAAGTTGTAATAAATAAGTTTAAATAAATGAAAATATCCGCACACTACGTCCAGATATAAGAAATTAGGTATCTGGACATAGCTGGCAGATATTATTTTATTTTATTTTATTTTATTTTTTTGTATCTTTTCCAGACAATATTCAGATTAGCTACAGAAAACTGTAAATCTTTTTCTGTGTGTGCTACTAACACTAAACCATGTGCAAAAAGCAGGGAGTCCAGCGTTTGAAGTCTGTTAATCTGAATGGAACCATGTCTCATTTGTCACCATTCTTGAATAATTCTATTCCTATATATTATAAACAGCAAGGGCAAGAAGCCAATTAGTTGTCTTACACCAGTATTAATTTCGATCCATTCAGTATATGAACTGTTGATACAAACTGAAATCAAATTGGCTTTGTAGATATTATTAACATTTCAAACATACTGTTTTGGTATATTGTAGTCGACTAAAATTTCTAACAATTTATTCCCATTAATTTTATCTAAGGCTTTCTAAGCAAGGTACATTTCTATATTAAACTCTCTACGTTTTTCTATTAATAATTTCATTGAAAAATAGCATTCTGATACACAAGATACAATAAATATATACCCAGGTATGATGTAATGACTGCACCATTACTATATATTAAAACAACTAAATTACAGCTAATAATAAATGCAGTTTTGTTGAAACACTGAATGTTGATCAGGCTACAAGTCCCCAAGAGCAGTTTTAGATGAAATTGTAAATTGTGCCAAAAGCAAGGTCATGTTGCTTGTGGGTAGACATCCTAGGGCACAGCATCCCTGCTCAAATGAGACTTGGGGTGTGATTATGATGTAATAGCATAGTTAAACCCCGCACTGGCCCCTGATGTCACAGAAGACCTGGTAAACAGTAGTTAGAGGAGGAATTCAAAATTCCCTTCACATATGGTGAGATACTGAAAAAAGATAATAAATATAAAATCAAGGCTAAAGCTTAAAACTGACTTAAAGCATACTGAGAACAAGCAACTTGCATTAAAGGAATGGGAGAGGAATTCCTGGATATCCTGCAGGTGAATTCAAATCCTTCCATAACAATGACAGATAAGAATCAGAGAAAACCAGAGGCATAATTTTCATGATCTATTGATATTAAATTACAGCTTGTCTAAAAAGTCGTGACACTCCATATGTGCGATTGAGGAGAAATGTGGCGGCGCCATGGCCGAGCGGTTAGCGCGCTCGCCTACCACCTAGGCGGCCCGGGTTCGATCCCAGGGACCCGCATGTGGTATTCGTGGTGGACGAAGCGGCGTCAGGGCGGGTTTTCTCCGGGTGCTCCGGTTTCCCCCGCCATCTCATTCCACCGGTGCTCCATCTTCATGTATCATCAGTGTCACCGCCTGCGGTGCCGTAGTAGTAAAAGCGGGCGTTAAACACTACAACACACGAGGAGAAATGCAGAGAAGTGGTGAGAGTGGTGGGGGGAGCAAGTGGCTAGAAGGTTATCAGAACTTGGAGGCAGCCACATATACAAAGCATGAACTTATCACTCTCGCGACAGTTGGAAGACTGACCCCGACGACGACACTATCTGGCAGGCTGAGAACAGCCCGAGGTGTGTCATGCGTGTACCTGCCCTTTTAGGGCTTAACCACTTTATGACAGGATGTAGGGTTTTGCAGGGTGGCGGGTGAGAATTGAGGTAGTGGGTAGTAAGGAGGCAGCAAGATTATGCTCCTCAGCGGCTGCTTATTCAGTGTGCAACTTCTGTTGGGCACTGCTGGTGTGAAAGTCCGAATATGGAGGTTCATATAATTTTGAATTTAGAATCCAAGCTTATCTTGGAGGACTGTCATGGTGTTCAGCTTTCGCTGTTGAAGGGATGTCTCCTTCGTTACCGGGGATGCCCGCAAGCCATGCAGGGAACCCGGTGTCCCAAACGCGTGCGTTCAGTGGGGTTATAGTCCCCAAGAGACCTAATCGGGGCACTCCTATGTTGAGGAATTTGGTCGTATAATTAGACTGACCTCCACTTTTCTTTTATGCAAGTGGACTGCTCAGTGATATTGCGCATCTTTGATTCGGGAGTGGGGGAATGCCACAACGTTTTGGACAAGCTGTAAGTATATGCTGCTATAAAGAGTAATGTCCACACTCTTATGTTATGTCCACACTCTTATATTTACAGGAGGCTACAGGTTGGGTTTGAACCAGTACTCTCAACTTAGGTAACAACTGATGTCCAGGAGCCCATTCTAAGTGACATATGTCGAGTGTCAACCTCTGACGATAGGGAATCAATAAAGCATATTGCAGATCTGCAGGTAAGCAGAAACTAAGTGATCTGGATTAACCACCAGTGAACTGCAGAAGTTGGTTCTACTTAAGGTTTAGCAGGGGGAGGGGTAATTTCCCCCTGTCATTAAGTACTTTCCCCCACTTTATTCCCTGCCATGGAAGTATTTTTCTTTTTGCTGTATTTAATATAACTACACTCTGCAAATACAAGAAAACATGGAACCTTTCGATGCAGACTGGTAATGGTACGAGTATGAGCCTTGCATAAGCAGAGGTATCATGTCGCAAGTAAGCTAAACAATACTCAGGTTCATTAGTTGTGTTGGCATTCAGGGTCACAATTCCAGCAACTCTGTGCCAGCAATGAGAATTGCAGCTTGCAGTATTCTGTTCAGTTTCTGGCAACTCACTGTTCTGTTATTCATCAGTATGGACCAATTTGATACAAGAAAGCGAAAAGTTACAGAGTAATGTATTCCAGTTGGAATCAAAGGCTTCAACTTCAAGTAAGTAATGTTAATATTACAGCTTCTCAGGTAAAAACTGCAATGGGGGAATGTGTAGACAAAACTAGATTTGAAAATGGAAAACACATTGCCCCAGACTTACACTAAGCAGTTTTGGGAGAATTATATATGTGTACTGCTCAGAAATACAAAATCACAGTACTTTTAAAGACTGTGAAATCCATATTGCTGCTGCTATGCTTTATGTATATAACACACCAATGCTACTACCATGGGTATTACTATCATTATTGTCATAAATATAACACAAACTTAGATTGCCCCCTTATCAGAAAATCTCATTCAAACATTGGTTCTATTTAAGCAACTGACAGTACTTAAGCAAAAGGCAGAAAGGAACGAAACTAAAAAGATAAACTGAAAATTGAAGTGTTGAAGCTTGCAAAAGAAGCACTGGAACTGTAGAAAGAAGAAAGAGAATGGAAAAGTTTAGACTTTGTCCCTGTTTATATGAATCTTTAATTAAAACTGTTGTTGTTAGTTAATGCTGGATTTCTGACAATGAAGTCATTAATCCTCTTGCTCTCCAATATTTGAAGAGAGCAATAGCAGTAACAGTAACCATTTTTTTTAGAGAGCACCATATTTTTATGTTTTGGCGGTTACATTGCTCTCTCACAACCCCCAGAATGTCTGGAGGACCACACCTGTCGTTCGTTTACGGGTCTCACCGACCTGACCGGGAGAGTTATCAAAATAAATTCACCAACCATCTCCTCTGATTACCAATCAAAGGACGTATTACATGCCATGACAGGTCAGCATGTTAGGGGTTAAGAGTTTAGAGAGAAATTAGAGAAATGGAGAGGTTGGAAAAATAAAGACTCCCTAGCCCTTGGGAACCCTAATAGCATCGGGGTCAGAAGAGAACAAGAGATGACCAAGGTAAGGTCAGATAGAAAAGCTACAGTGAGGAGCAAAACACCAGTAAGTGGAAGTAATGTTCTGCTCAGCTTGGGTACCTTGTGGTCGCTATTCACATATCCCCTAGATGGAGACCCCTGAGAAAATAATTAAAACTAAATATGTGCATTAGCCTTTAAGTAATCAGTTATTTAATTTCTGTGAGTTCTCATTTATTTTTCCCTTGCTTTTCTTTATACTCCGCCTCTCCAATTGCTCGCCCTATCCCTATAGCTATATGTTTCTTTCCTCAAGTACTGGTGATAAACACTGATGGACACAGAATATCAATGACAAAGTTTACAAATATTTAAACATTGTGTGGATATACCTTTGTGAAATGCTGAGATATGAATACAGTGATGTGAAAAGTTATCCCAAATGTATTATTTTTGTGATCTTCTTTGCTGACCCCTCTCTCTAAGGCACACTGCTTCCCGTTCTGCATCAGCTGCCATTGGTATATTGTCTTCACCAGCATCCTGTAATTCAAGTAAGGGTTTTCTACTTTCAAATGTTAGGCCACATGATGTATAGAGTTTATTTAAAAACTAACGGGTGCAATTGGGTGTGCTACAGCTGGCATTGCTCCTACATTAACTCTGTGTGTAAAGCATGTATAACAACTTAATCGTATGAATCAGAGTGTGTTCTCCCAATATAATACTTGTTTAGCCGAGGGTTGATGACATTTCCAGCATCTCTATAAGGTAAGAGTGTTACATGTGCTTTATGTGCAGAGTTTATGTAGGAGCAAAGCCAGTTGTGGCACACCCAATCGCATATAGGCAAAATGTCGAGCCCCAGTTACGTTTTAAATGAAGAACCCTGTATTATTATACAGGCCACTATCACTGAAGGTATTTTCTGGGTGGGTAATTGATAGTATTACCAGTCTTCAAAGTGTAGGCACCTGAATTTTTCCATATCCTGGAGTCGTGAACAAAAATGTTACAATCAGAATGCACAAGAAAATAATTACAATTATAGCATGTCTATCTATCACAACTAAATGTAAAGCATGCTCTAAGAAGTTAAGTATCTTTTGTTTGCCAAGTATTTTCATATATAAACCTCTTGTATATGTGAAAGATCACTTAAATTCATTTAATACAAATTCAGAAGTGCATACTTATAACACCAGAACTAAGCATAACTTATTTGTAAATTCTTACAAGATAAAAATGTATGAAAATAATTTCACATATGCTTGCCTACATCTGTACAACAAATTACCTGAATCCATATGAAAATGTTGAATTACAGCAAAGATTTAAAAAAATGTTACTAAATTTCTTAAATGACTACAGCTTCTATAGCATAGAAGAGTTTTTAAACATGTAAATATTGCAATTGTAAATTTGTAAATTGTAACCTATAGCATATACATGCTCTAACGGACAAGCGATAAATATTCATTACAGATACTACAGATATTAAGGACTAACCAACTGTCATTCAAAACACTGACTGGCTATGCACTGTTCCAAAAAAGTCCAATATCTTCATGTAATTTTTGACTTTTCCTGGTTTCAATTGCAATTATCTCTGTTGTTTACCTGCTTCCATCTTAACTGGAAGCTTTGTAAAGTGAGCCATTTGTGAAGACACATATTCCAAAACATGAATTCATGCTTGTATGTCTATCACTCTTGCAGTATGTGAAAGAAACAGAGAAAAAGAACACTTGAGAATTCTACAATTCATCCTGAACATAAATTACAATTGCAATTCCGTTGTGAATTCAATTGAAATATCCACCTGTGCAACCTGCAGGAAGGTTAAAATTTTCCTGGTGAAATTATTGAGTGATATTGTGCACAATGGTAATAATATGTAGTTTTTTTTTTTACCTGCATCATCTGGTTCTTTGTAGAGTTGTAATTCTTTGTGTGTTGTTTTGTTATATAACCTGGGCTAGCTATTTATTGGTGAGCACTTTGGTCTTGTCCAGGTGTGGTCTGGAACTACAGTCAATTTGTTGGAAATAAACACATACCTATATTGTAAGTTGAAACTGTATATTTAGAAACTTTATATATTACACTGATGAAAACAGGCTTAAACACTTTATAGCACTTGTATTGTAACATTAAATGAAGTTAGAGTAAACTTTAGCCTGTGTACAGCTTTTCTAGGAATAAGAATAGGAGGAATAGGAAAGACACAGAGGCGGTTTGACACTGAAACTGGGCTTGTTGTACTTATCCCCCAAGGGGGCACCCCTGCAAGGAAGGATGAGGTGAGAGGAGATACTGGATGGCCAGATCCAGACCAATAGTACAGGTATTGACAGAGGTCCCTAAGGTTTTCGAAGCTTGACCACACCTTGAAGTCATTAGGTCTTCCGGGAATCCCAGTGGGGTCCAATGCCCCCATTAGCCACCCCCTTACCTGGATCCTACAGACAACAAGGGATGGAAAGGGTTCCTGTGTGCACATCATCCCTACCAAGCTGCACCTAACACCTTCACTGACACTTGCACCCTGAAAGAACCAACGGGGTGAACGATGAGTGAAATGGTTATTAAAGTGAAATAGAAGTACAGGAAATTTGGGATATATAATCATCCTTCCCTACATTCACCTAGCGACCTGGGGAAACCTCCTAAAAACCCCATGGGTCAAGAAAGTCTGCCACAGGAATCAAACCCACAACCTTCCAAATGCGAGCCTCCACGTTACTATGGAGCTATCTTGCTTGGTACACCTTTTCTAAGTTCACCAATCACTTTCTAATATTATGATAAACACATAGTAAAACTATATTAAAATGCAGCTCTTTGAATGGTCACTCTGAATATGTTATACTTATTAATGAATCATCACTCATAACACCTTTGTGAGCATATTTCTCAGACTTCAGCATTCCAGCATCTTATACATGGCATATCTAATTCAAGACTGGTGTTGGGAAGCCACTTCTCTAGAATTGGCTGGTATCCTTCAGTTTAAAGTAAATGCCACAATTTTATTGATTCTCTCCATTGTTGGTAATTTTTCTTAGCCTATCATATAACTGTTTTCAAATTTTATTTGAAATGTTATGGTTGACTTTTGTAAACTCTCAGAGGCTGTTTACAACTTTCTATTATGTTGTGGCCTTGGAAATATACAAAGAGAATGAGGTTCTGTATCTGTTTAGCTGAAATATATTCATAACTTCCTATTAATGTTAACTTAAAACACAAACACATTGTTTAAGTATGTAAATATGTTCCCAAGAATTGAAAATGACTGTCTTTACACTACACACTGCAATAATAGGTATAATAACAAAAGTTTGGTTAATGTAACATAAAACAGAGAACAAATACAGCTGTTAGATAAAATAAAGTTCTTAGGTATTATCATAGATGAGAACCTAACCTTCAGAGATCACACTGATTGCATATGCAAGAAGATAAGCACAAATCTTTACCTACTAAGAATTCTCAAAATACCTAACTGCAGAACACTTAAAACTAACCTATTATAGAATAATACATCCACATCTGCAATATTCAATTGAGGTATGGGGTAACACTTGCTTAACAAACATGAATAGATGATTAGTTTTGCAGAAGAAATGCATAAGATATCTATATGTACAATTTAAATAGAAGAGAATAATGTAGAAAAAGCAGGTGATCCAAAAGACTGTGAATCGGCTGCACTGTATTTTGCCTGTATGTGCTTGTTGTCTACCACCACTGTCACAGAACAGCACGGATAAAACCATACATTTTTAAAACTACTTTTAAAGGCTTTACTTACCAATGCTATTAAAGGAGATGATGAAATTGGTCTCCGTTATTGTCCAGACATTTTTGGCACCTCTTTACACACCACTGACAGATTAAGAATATAAAAAAGAACACCAACACATCAAGATTGTAGCAACAAGAGTGGTTTCAAAACAGATTTAGTGGTCACTCATAAAACAAAAAAAACAGATAAAAGACATCACAACACCGAAAATGGATCCAACCGACACCCACATGCAGAAAATTTATGTTCTACCTAAGGATGCATAAAAAATTCCAGAAACTCTTCCAGGAGCACAATACTAACCTGGCAATAGCCACCCCTTCAAAACATACTAGTTTTGTCACGGTGATCTCAGAGATCGAATTGTTAAATAATTATTTTAAAAGTATGGAAAAACTTCAGCATTAGTATTGCATAAATCATTTAACACTGCGGCTTTTAAGAGTAATACATAAACAACACAATAGATATAGGAAAATTTGAAATTATTTAATTAAACACTGACTTTAAGTATCTTAACGCTTTCATGCTTCATGGTTTTTAAGTATGCTTAAAAATGACAGCCCCATGTCAGTAGATTTACTCGCACATAAAAGAACTCCTGCAGGACTAAATTCTGACACCAGCGACACTGATGTAATCCTGGCAATTGACAGTGTCATTAAACAACAAAATAATTTAGTTTTCCCCCTCCCTTCATGAATCTGTCCATCAGTTAATCACATTGTGTTTTTCTTCTCCTCTATTTGTTATTCCAAAACATAACACTAATTCTGATTGGAGGATTTTGCATCTATTTCAAATTTATGTACAGCTGGATTTCTCACATTCCTATTTCTAGATTGAAGATAAGGCACACAGCCTGTAAATACAACAAAGTGGCTCCTTTTTCCACCTTTTGCACAAAAAGCACTGTTCTGCCTGCAAACTACACAAGTTTGCATGCACATCATTATCTCAGTAATATGTATTTATTCTCATTATACCAGAAAACTTGTTTTCCGTTAATAACCAATATTTAGTTATATTTCATAGATATATTGGTAAAGACTTGCTACTATGATACACTCTTTAACATTCACAGGACTGAAAGGACGGTTTCAATGACAAATCATCCTGTTAATGCTTATGCAGCTTTGTAAGCAGCTTCTAGCTGCTTTAGTGACAAATCATAGTCAATTATTACATTTGATACCTGATATAAAATCTTGATAAAATCTCTGATAGACTTGCATATGTAATTCATGAAAGATAATGCAGATAAATAGCAGTACCAACCTTATCTTGGCAGTAGGCACCAGCATCGTGCAGAGGAACTTGTTGATAACCCTTTATAGATAAATAATGGGACGTGGCAGGAAACGCCTTGTGAAAGTTTAAAACAAAGTTTAATTTGTATTTGTAAATACAAATTGTGTTAATCTTATAACTGCAGGGAAGATTTGATTGTGTTTCTCAACTATCCATGCTTTGTTTTTTGTGCCCGTATATAATGTGTTTTTATATTATACTGTACATTTCCATTGACATGTTCAGTGTCCACAGGCCTCTATGACTACTTGTGAACTCGCTGAATGCAATCTATGTACCTGGGATGTTATCCATGTTATGTTTGTCCATTTGAGTATAGTAAGTTACTTCCAACATGTATATACAGCTCAGTGACAAAATCTTTAATGGTTTGAACAATTTTTTACAAGACTCCTGTTTGTCTCACCTGTAATTATTTTTATTGCTCTCTTTTGAATTTTAACCACTTTTACCCATTCTTTCACAGTTCCCCTGAATACAATTCTACAAAATGGTAGCTGTGAACTGTACAAAATCTATACTTCTGAGAACCTGTGCACTTTGTAACATAAGTTTTTAATTTGTTTAAGATGTACATAACACCCCAGACTAAGCTTTCTACTTAATATATTAATATGTGTTCTCAATTTTAGATCTTCAAGTAGCAGTGCCTACAGAAATATTGTTTTGTTAAGTGTTGCTTTGTAAGAGATTGTTATGCTATGAGAGTAATGATAATTTAATAAGTGGATAAAACAGAATAATATGTATACAATTTATTTGCCAAATTTTGTCCCTGTGGCTGAGAAGTGAGATATACCTGGCTGTGTGTGCCCGCCTCGATAGCGTGATGGTCAGCGTGTCTGCCTCACTTTCAAGAGGTCGCGAGTTCAAATCTCGCTTAGGGTAAGTTATCCGGATAAGGTTTTTTCCGAGGTTTTCCCTACCCTGAAAAGACGAATGTCAGGTAACTTAAAAGCTCCATGGACCTCGAGCTTATTTGAGCATCATTTCACCCATTTCATTTCATTCATTCGTCCGATATGACACAAGGTTGGAGGACGTTAATTTAAAAAAAAAAACCTGGCTGTTGCACTGCTCTGACAGAAGTGACAGGTTGAACTTTGCTCAGCTCCTCTATGCAGTGCGGGGGTCATGAATTTGCTCTTCACTCTCTCAGACTGCTCCACCATGAATGTAATAAAATGAAACTGGCCATATCACCATACAAGACTGAATACCTACCTTTACATGAAAAGCTAAGAAGGGATCCTAGCATCCTACTGAATGATGAAGGATACAGAAACCTAAACTATCTGGGCATTACTCTGGATGAAGAACTTGGATCCAAAGGTCATATCACAGAGTAAAGCTTCAAAGTTATGAATCAAATTGCACAAACTGCCTTTGTGGTTTACCAGGAGAAATACGAACTGGCTTGAGAATTTAATGTCA